>QLNU02015360.1:265474507-265488338 GCA_006491805.2 Dysdera silvatica | reverse complement strand
AAAAGGTGTGGTTAAATAATCTAGCCTAGTTATTCGATAGTTTCACTTAAAAATAAAGCGCATGTGCGAATTTTTCGTCTCAGCCAATAGTAAATTATTTAGGTCATTTTGTTTGATAACCCTTAATTCTCGCCAACATTCATGCCAAAAAGTTAATGTATAAAATACTAAATTTTTATTGTACTATTTTATTATATTACTTATAAATTTTATTGTTTTAGTGCGTTGTATTATTCCTATTTTATAGTATTAATTTATTACTAATTTATTATTAATATAGCATTTATAACATATCAATTATCAATATTCCACATCGAAGTTCAAATATGTATGGCCGTGCTTGTAAAATTTAGTGTCCACACAGGGGAAGTGTGAGACAGTTATAGCAATGGACAGCTTTAGCATCTCCGAATGCAAGATACTTTTGAAATTTTTCTCAATACAGCTTTGGGGTTAATTGCGTCGAAATATAATTCAACAAAATAAATTTGTTTGACAAATATTAGGTTGCTATTGAATTAAAAACAACATAATAAATACTTTTGAGCATTAGCATATCATTCACCAAAACTCAAGTACATATCATAATATTTATTTTCATTTAATGCTTCCAGTACGGAGGCCGGTTTGAGATGGGGGCGACAGCCCGGTGCGCTATTTAGCGAGGAGAACGCCGAAAGTAAATTAACATTTATTGGTTTTTCCTAGTATTTCTCTTATTATTGAAATGAAGGACATATAAACAGTTCAGAATGATATGAAGAATTAATACACATTTAATGGTGTATTTTACTTTTTTCATATATTAATGATAAATGAAAATTATACTAGAATAGTTACTCAGTATTATTTATAATCACAGTGTGGACGACATTTCCCCACCACATGGATAAACATACGGATTTTTCTAACAATTCCAGTGACTATTTTAATTATAGAATGATCTTTTATGAAATTTGAACTAATAAAAATATTTACGTTCCACTATGATAGAAGAAAGGCTAAATTTTCTTACCATTTCATCGACAGAGCAGAACATGATTCAAAAAATTTTCTATGACGAATGCAAGAAAAATTTCCCTTTAAAACATATATTATAAAAATACGGAGCCCTGCGATGGCGCAGTGTTTTAGCGCCTTCGCCTAGTAACCCGTTAATCTGGGTTCGACCCCCAACAGTGTAAAGAACGCTTACTCAGAGATCTCACTACTCACTCTAGTCCGGGATTTAATTCCCTAGACTTTAATGGTTCGGATTCCTCGGAAAACAGTAGGTCCCGGCGCAGCATGACCATTGTAGTCTTTGAGCCGTAAAACCACAAAACAAACAAACAAAAAATACGGGAGATTTCAAGTATTACGTAAGCAATATTTTGGCCATTTCAACTCCCCCCCCCCACCACGAAGGTGCTTACGTAATACTCAAACACTCCCTACTTTATGAATCAGAAATTTTCAATTTGTACATCGCGGTCTCTTGGGGTGTCACGACGTTAAATAGTGTGTTTCTAGTATAACATTTTATAAAAAATATTTATAATATGTGATGTTTGTACATTTTTGTACATTTGAGATCCGTTGATAAATTATGAGAGGTGAAGGGAATCGTGGAACAAAAAAAATCGAAATCCTCTGATATAATATGAAACAGATTGTTTAATTATTAAAAAACTAGGAAGAAAACATCAAAACATGGTTTCGCAGAAATTATAACGTGCGCTTAGGGAACGTAACTGACACCAAAATAAAAGTAAAGGCATTTACACAGGAGAAGGATGCTTATGCAATATAGTTTATGGAGACAGAACTCCTAAGACACGTACGATGAAATTTCAGAAACGTGTACAAGAAAACAACCTCTTTATTTACAAAATAAATGTGACTTCTCTTGATCTGCTTATTAATCAAGAGCTTGTTATCTGCTTTTTAACTTGAGCGCATTAATCAAGCCTTCCTTAGTGTAACATCTGACGTTTTACAGTGAATATGGATAGAATACTAGACTTCCGTGTATACTTTATCGTAGGGAACAACGTAACACAGATGGAGACATTCTATCGATGTAGAAGAACACTTTGACTGTTATTCATATAAGCAAAATAAGAATCAAATTTCCAGCTGTCGTAGTTTCGATGTCAATAAAATTTGAAATCGCATATTTTTTTATGCACACTCTGTATATATATTATAGAAGATAATTATAAACTGAACTATTTTGTGTGTGCATTGATTTATTATTTATGGAAAAATTGAAATATTTTAGGTATTTCCATAAGCAGACCAATATAGTTTCGTTTTTTTATTTTTTAAACTATTTTAATTTGCGCGTTTTCCTACTTTTGACGTTAGCAGCGCATAGCCCACATGCATTTTTGATTTAAATTCCCCATGGTTATTTGTTATGTTATTTCCTCCTCGGTGCAAAACTTTCTTGATTTTTTCATAAAGTTAATCGACAGTTTCATTATAATAATTGGCCTTGGTGCATATGCTTGTGCTCTTTTAAGTTGTAACTGCGGAGTTAGTTGAGTAACAAATCTCGCTACTTGATCTTATATAAATTCAACATCTAACGATAGAACCTTAAGAGATTTCAACATCTGATTGTTTTTAAAAATTATATACATGAAAGAGCTTTTGATATGAAGAACAGTAGCGCAAAAAATTTTCCGGCTCATGTCTGAGAGCAAAGATATAGTCCTTTGAAATTCCTAAAATTTCAGAAAGAATTCAGTAGATTGTACTGAAATTTTACATATCGTTGCCGTAAAGGAACAAACACGTGTGCATGTATAATTGCTAGATGAAAAAGCACTAGCATATGCAGGATTGAATTTCGGAGCGGGTGGGTCCACCATTGCTATTATAATTAAAAAACTGGCCATTGAAATATCCAACAGTTCACTTGCCAACAAGGTCGTACAGAGCGGGAGACTGATGGGGCTACTGCCACCTCCGAAACGAGGAAGCTAATATTGAAAAAGTAACAATAAATGTCGTTTAAATTTAAGTTCAGCCCTCTCCGAAATCCAATCTTGCGTATGCTAGCGCTTTGCCATCTAGTAATCAAACATATACACGTGATTGCTGCTCATATGGCAACAATATGTGAAATTTCAGTACAATCTACCAAACTTTTCTAAAATTTTAGGAATTTCAAAGGGCTAATCTTTGCTCTCAGACATGAGTCGGAAAAAAATTTTTTGCGCCATTATTCATCTTTTTATGCCCTTTTCCATGTGTATAATTCTTAAAAAAATCGAAATTTGAATTCTCTTAAGGTTCCCTCGTAAGTCATGGTTTATAAATTTTCCATTGCGTAAACAATCGATACCACTTCTGTACCCGAACAAATGTTCATTTTGAAGTTCTACTAACTTTTCTACTTTCCTTCTGCCTTCAATTTTTCTTTCAATTCCTGAAATCTTACTTAAGAAGTAAGGCAGTGCCCATTATATGCGTATCCAAGGTTAATAACAAATAGCGGCCTGGGCTACTTCGGTGGTGCTTAACTTCCTCTGCTTTCATGCGAAGATTTTGTGTGCAAAAATATGTAAGAGAAACTGGTTCTAACCGCACACACTGGCCAGACGGGTTGGTCAGAGCATTAGCTCTCCTATCCCACATTTGTATTTATAATTCGAAGAAAACTGTATTTCGTATATAGAACGCTCGGCACCACTTAGATGTGGAGCAGGGCACAAAGCTTCCAACTCAGCTGATTCCACATATTTTCATTCACCTTCTGTGTGTGCCTCCTTCCATTTAAATAGCTGTAATCCGTTACTGTGGCTTCTAAAACTTATATAATGATATATTTGATATTACAATAGTATATTCAGGGATACGACTGAATTTCTTTATCAATATTTAATATACGTCCTTTAAATCCACAGTTCTAGGCCTGTTTGACTTGAAAAACCTTTACCTCAAAATAGATTAAAACAAATACGTCATGAAACGTCATTCTCGTAGGCAGTAAAGTAAACGTCAGCGAATTTCAGAGGAAGTCAAACAATCTTTTCCTTTCTTTTTTAGTATTTATTTTCTTTTATATATAAAAGGATTATTTCAAGATTTGCACAGATTACATTATAGAATAGGAACCGGTTTATGGAACCGAAACCATGGCATAGCACATTATTTTGTACGGTATTGAAAATAGTACCAGATCTCTATGAGCGTACGGAGATGATAAGGTTCTCTTATAATTTCAAATTTTTATTTAAGTTTTTATATATTATAATATATTATTTTTTAAATTTATTAAAGTAGGTCCAACTCTTAACAAATAATAGGAAAATAGCCCATTTGTTTGCATTTTCAATAACAGGCAACCTGAGATGTGGAAGGCGGATGAACGAGAGCTTCAAACCAGAGGACATTTATGCGCGTACATGCTTACCATGGCTCGAATCTCGACTCATCAACTTAAAATAATTTGTACAACTGTTGAAGCACTAAGAGGAATAAGATGGTATTTAATAGAGTTTAATATGAGCGTTGTTTTCCTTATCATTGCGTATAATTTTTCTCTTTATTTTGCAATAAGCTACGATAGTTCACTCTCTTGCCAAGATTATTAATGCAATTAACTTAGCTTTCCCATCGCTTCATCCAGTTGGGTTGCTGTGCAACTGTGGGCTATTCAGCTGCGTCAACGGTCATTGAATTAAGTAGGTGATTACTACGCAAATGTGCTCACCACTATTAAGGGAAGTCACTTACTTCATCCCTTCTTACTAAAGACCCAAACAGAGTAAGGCTCCTTTGAGTCAAGTACAAATGCACCAAGGTATTCTTAGTAGTTCGATAATAGAATCTATGGTCTAATGAAGGAGGCCATATTTACGGCAGCAAACTCCTTTTTCATACCTTGTATTCCCTTAGTTCATCTAAATTACGTTGCAGCTAGATTATAGTGACTTGATTTCGTCGATTGTTACTTAAGTGCATGGTAAAAGATAAAAATTAATGGAACTTTTATTTAAATGTTTTGTGAATCTTCTATTCATCCAATCGGGATAATAATTTCACACAAACTGGGTATATGAAATATACTTGCGTTTGACCATGATACTGCTGGCCAATATGAGAATATATGTTAAAATATACCGAAAATCTATTTTCAATAAAAACGGGAAGACTTGCATGTATTTATTTATGGTAAAATATAACGCGGTGAAAGAGCTGTAGTAGTTTAATGTTCAGCATTTTATTGAAGGTCATTTATCCAATGTCTGCTTTTATGTGACATGTGCTGTTATGATTTGTTAGGGAGCACATAGCCTTTCCAATTCCAGGTCTTATAATGCATCAAATGTTAAAGCACAATCATTATTTTCATCCCATGTAACATTTACTTTTTTAAAGAGCAGAGAATTTTCAGTTCACAAAGTAAATGCTGGGACAGATTTTACCACTTTGGCCTCTTCTGAGACAGATAATTATAGATTTTAACAATAAATATAAATATACGTAATAAACGTTTTATGATTTTTTTTTGTTAAAATATTTTAATGCCACAAAAATCTTGTTAATTTCCTAGTAATTCAAAACGAGTACCAAACGGTTGACTTGTAAACAATGCAATCTCCAAATGAAGTTGTTCTCCTTAGAAGTAGTTTTCCTTCAGTGGAGTAAAACCACTACAGATGAGTGGAGCATATGATTTAAGATAACAAAACAAATATATCTTGAATTCAGAATATAAAGTAACTCATGCTTAATTTGATTCCTGTTGTTTAACGCCTAGAAGTACGGAACAACTTACCTTACTTATAATACTTCAAATTTATTTGTAATAAAAAATCCCCCACGAAAAACTCACAAAAATTTAGCCCCGGTGGCTTTGTGTGTTGACCAATATTTGGCAATTGTGTTATCCCTGTGAAGGGTAATAATATCTTACAACTTAATATACGGAGAAAAAAGCGTTTTTTCTTGTTCTCATTCGTCTAGTAGGTCAAGACACCGCGAGCTCAAAGCGGGGACCCTGGTTCGAATCTGGGATGAGGACGGCGTCTCTTTTTCTCCTAAACAAAAATAGCTCTAGTTTGAGCTACTAATACGTTGGTGTCAAATTTATTTGTAATAAACTTATCATAAATTCAAATTAATTTTCAGTGTGGAATTTTTTTTTTCTCGTAATAAGATAAAACTCGGAAAGCTCTTAATAACGAGAGGGTTTTTAAACCTTATGCATGAAATAATATGATAGCGCAATTATATATATACAGGGTGTATACAAAATGGCGGAAAAAGTTCACTACACGATTCCTTGTGAAAAAAGGAATAAAAAATGTCCAGTGTAATTTTTGCTTAAAATCAATATTTAATAAGATAATTAAGGCCAAAGATGAATGAATCACGCCCCAGATACGCCCATCGTGAGAAAAGCAAACCAAAGAAATTCTTGGAGAGGCATGGCTGAGCACAAGAGAATCTGATTGGTTAACTTCAAACCTGAAAATTTAGTTGCGTGTCCAAATACGTCATTGGAATTCCGAAGTATGGCAACCTAGTAAAGGTTGTTTCATCGCCAAATATTAGAAAGCCAACGGAATACCAATCTTTTTCTAAATCTGGTAACTTTATAAAAAATGTATCTTTTGGCATAGGGAGCATTCAAGTATTATGTAAGCACCTTTGCGGGAGTGGGTGGCTTTTGTGCTTATTTTAATTTTCGCTTACCAGAGGGGGAGAGGTGTAGAAAAACGGCCAAAATATTGCTTACGTAATACTTGGAAATCCCCATAGCCGCTATAATGGGGGGCGGGATGCAGGGTTAATTTCTTTATAAAAATTGAGCAGAAGTATGCCAATAAGCAAGGGGAATACCCATTTTAGAGTAATCTGCCCACTCCCCGGCATTTAATCCTGTTGTTTTTGTATTCGCATATCATATGACAGCAGTGGCGTACTGATTACCTCTGCAGTAAGGAAAGCCCGAGAGGAAAAGGACCCAGTTCGTCATTGTTCATTTTCCACTAAACTTAAATCAAATCAAATGCTTTATTTAGACGAATCAGATACAAATTATAGTGAGGTATGTAACAAATATTTCAAAATTAACTTGACTCGTCTGGGCAGCAATGTGTAAAAACTATTATGTCTAACAAAGCCCAGGCTCTCTATGATGAGTGTTTTAATTATATTTAAAATATAAACTTCTAAAATAAGAGAAAATAATAATAAATAAAAAAGAGGAACTAATAATAAATAAAACAGAGAAAATAATAATAAAGAGAATAGATGTTAATTTAACAGGTAATCAGTAAGGTAGCTTTTAAATAAAGAAAGTGAATTTAAAGACTGTAGAGTAGAAGGAAGATAGTTCCTTACTCTAGGGACAAACCAGCCAGTTCTTGCCATTCCAAGGTTGGTTCTAAAAAAATTGGGGTAGAGTTAGTTAAGTTTTTTGTATGATATGAGTGATTAGGCAATTTAAAAGTAATCATATTTGAATGTCGCAAGGATTTTATTATGTTAAACATAAGTATTAAGGTTTTAAAAGTAAGAAGGTTATCAATTAAAAAAATACGAATGTGTCTAATAATGTCTGAACTGTGGGTAAAATGAAAATGATTAAGAATAAGACTTAAATATCTCTTTTTTAATGAAATCTGACTTTGAAGGTTAGATTTGGAAGTATGACCCCAAATTAAAAAGCAGTAATAAAGGTTTGGGGAAATCAAGGAATAATAGAGAGTTAAAAGGATTGGAACAGGCATAGTAAGTAATTTAAAAAAAAAGTATATTATTTTACAGTTAATAAGGCAAAAAATTAATCGTATGAAATTTTCTTTAAAAATGAAATAAAAATCATCAGTTTCCAAATAGAAGGAAATAGCATACGCAAACTCGAAGCAGCATGATGAACCTATTTTATTTCAAGGGCAGGGTCGTAACAACTCTGTGTCTTCAACTTTGTAACCAAATGACTTTCACTTTTATTATGTGAACACTTGATTTTAATAGGAAATTGATTCTATTCAGATAAGATTTCCCAAACCCACAACATCTGCCTTGTGCAAATCTTTCACAGTTATGAACATCGAGCTAAAATACTAATATTAAAGCCGAATCAACAAGTATCTGCTTTAACTCGTTTCATTTCCTTCGAAACTGAATACCCAAGGATTGTAAATTATGAACTAGTTTCGAAGTTATATGATATGTGATTTGCGCTGGCCCTGCTGTTGGACCCTCCTGTGGAAAACGTTGCCTCATAGATATAGGGTAAACCATACAGTCATCGGTACGTGCGCAGTTATTGGCACTTCAAACAAAAATAATGAAATAAGAATGTAAGTTACCGGAGGGAAATAAAAATAATATGATGAGATTCAACTCCTGAGTAGGGTCAAGTTCTGCCAGGGTCATTAGTGCTGCAATGGGAGCGATGGAAGTTTTTTGATGCATGAAGAGAAGCTGCTGTTAATTATTTGGTAAGCGTTTGATTTGAATCGAAGCTTTAAAAAGACTAGTTCTTTCCATTTGAACTAATATTTGCTTATTTGAATTAATTTGATAATACAGTAAAACCTCCCTACAACGATGTCCGATATAACGATAAATCCCTCTACAACGATAATTTTTCTCGGTCCGTATAATAGTGTTGTAGAGAGGTTTTACTGTATAATGAACCCTCCCTATAACAATAACTCCCTCTACAACGATAATATTTCTCGGTCCGTATAATATTGTTGTAGAGAGGTTTTACTGTATCAAAGATGTGATTAATCGAAAATAATTCGAACTTTTTTATCTATTTTGAAGTGAGAATGAGTGCCAATTACTATCACCTTAAAAAACCGTCCAGAAAGTTATTGGCATCTAGTGCCAATAACTGCGATTTTTAGAAAAATTTTAATAAATTTTTTTTCCTAATTTTTGGGGAAGAAAGTCCCAACTATTCGTTTTAACTTTCTAGAGTCTTAAAAAAGGACAGAAATAGTTATTGGTACTAGTGCCAAGTTACTGATACTGGGTGATAATAATTATATATTTCAGTGGTAACAGCGCTGTTATGTTTACAATTTGATTTCCGATTTTTATCGTACACTTAAGATTATTTATAACGGGGTTTTACGATACCCGCTATTCGACAATTTCCCAAAAGGAGGAAATTAGATTGGGGCGAGTCTCTGTCACGTTGTCGGACACAGGAACACTTTATATTTACCATCTTCCTTTGTGCTTTAATTAAATTGAATAAATTATTATAGGCCCTATTTTATTTTAGATTCTGCCGAAGTTAAAAAGTTACGATTGCAAAAGTCGGGAAGATGCAATGGAGGAAGTTAAAAGCGGGATGCCTAAAAAGGCAGCTGCAAAGCATTTTGGTGTACCTTGAGCGACTATTCAATTCCGCCTAAATGGAAAGTTTATGAAATCGTCAAAAGGCTCTAGTCCTATACTCTTAATAGAAGAAGAGGAGTTATTGGTAAAGTGGCTAAGCAATAGCGCCAAGAAAGGATTTCCACGCCGAAAAGCGAATTTGTTAGTCCGTTAAAAAATTCCTGGATGTAAACAAAAAGGAGAGGGTGTTTAAAGATAATTTGCCTGGAAACGGGTGGTATCGCGCGTTTCTAAGACGCCATCCTTGCCTTACTCTGAGACAGCAAGAAGGAGTCACCCCGAGCAGCGCAGCTGTGGGTGAAGATGATCTAAAGAAGTGGTTCCAAGAAATTGCCGATTACCTTGAAGAAAGTGGACGCATGAATATTTTAGAAGATACCACACTAATTTTCAATGGTGACGAAACAGGTTTTTAACTAAACCCCAAAACTGGGCGAGTTTTGGTCCAAAGAGGAAAAAGAAACATCAATGAAGTTCACAATTGCGAAAACTCCAATCACAACCATGTTCACCTTTTCGGCATCCGGGCTTCATTGCCCTCCCACGATTGTATTTCCATACAAGAGATGTCCTACCGATATTTTGCAATCCATGCCAGACTCATGCGGAGCCGGACTTCCCGGTAATGGGTGGATGACGGCGGAAACATTTTATGAATATACGGCGAACTTCCTGATACATTTCTTTAAACTTCACTGCACCATGCCTGTCATTCTGTTCCTTAAGGGACATAAAAGTCGCTTGATTCTTCAACTTAGCACGCTCTGCTTTAATGAAGGTGTCATTCTCGTCTCGCTTTATCCTAACTCTACAAGAATCTTGCAGCCATGTGACGTTGCTATATTCAAAAGACTAAAAAACTCTTGTAAAACGGCTGTCCTCGATTGGTCGTCGAGAAACGTTGATGGGAATTTTACCAAGAATTTTTTTGCACCTGTATTGAAAATAAGCAATAGAAAATGGCATAAAAGACAACTCTGTAAAACATGGTTTTCGGGCATGTAGACTCTCTCCGTGAAACTCCAATGAGTTTGATTCTTTAAAATGAATGGGAAGGAAAACGAAAAATCAAACCCCTTCCGATTCGAAGGTTTTAAACTTCCGATAATTTAAAAATATCGTAGGAAAAGACATGATAGATAATATTTGAAATGACGCAAATTTGTCCGCAGCTGAAAAAAAGCAAAAGTTATTGTTTAATGAACTTTGTAGCAGAAATGGGACATCTTTAGGAATTGAGGCAGTTGTCCCCTCTGAAAGTCATTATGCAGAATCATCAACAATTGGTGAATCTCAGCAAATTAACGGAACAGAATTTGCGCAAGATTTCAATGAAGCACAAGAGGAAAGCAAAATCCGAGCCTTCGCAAAAAAAGTTAGCAGAAAGAAAGCAGAATCAGCGAAGGAAGTGGATGAAAAGCTTACAGCAGTCGCATGTAGCAGTAACCAGCAAATTAAAGGTATTAAATATACATCTCCACCTTTGAGTGATATCTCATTTTGGCCAAGTTTCCCAAAGAAGGAAAAATAAGCGACAAGTGGAGCGAAATCCGTATGTACTGACGTCGAGGAAATGGAAAGATTTGTTCACAGCCAAAGAGGAAAAAAGGATTGCTGAGAATGCAGCTAGAGTTGAAGAAAGCAAATAAAAGAAGAAAACAAACAGAAAGGCTTGCGGATAAAAATGGAAAAAAGAAGGCCGATAGAGATTTGCAATGAGATAATCTTTGGAGAAATCAAACCGTACTGTTCCATTTGATGAGAGGGCCGATAACTATAATTTTTGTGTAATCCATAAAAGGACTCGAAATCGTCCCAACATTTCCATTATTTTCTAGAGATGTTGTTGTAGTCAAAGTGTTTTAAAAGACACAAACCAAAGCCAATATGTTGAGAAGATATTGCGACTGGAAAACGAGGGAATTACTCGTTTGCAAAATAACCTTTATCGTTACTATCACATTGAAATAACGAGTTCGCAGTTTTTTTATTTCAACATGCGCAGATTTTTATATAAAAAACTGGGAACTCCTTATTTTAATATTCTATATTGATGCTTGCTTGCTTGCTTGCTTGCTTGCTTGTTTGTTTTTTGGTTTTACGGCTCAAAGACTACAGTGGTCATGCTGCGCCGGGACCTACTGTTTTCCGAGGAATCCGAACCTCTTAAGGCCTAGGGAACCAAACCCCGGACTACAGTGAGCAGTGCGATCTTTATGAGATCTCTGAGTAAGCGTTCTTTTTGCACTGCTGGGAGTCGAACCCGGATTAGCCGCGCAATAGGAGAACGCGTTACCACACTGCGCCACCGCAGAACATATTGACGCAGTAAGTCTTTTATTTTATTCTGTGTACTGTAATCTTTATTGTATTTTTATTTGACAAATAACAATTCAGCAGCGAGAAGTTTGGTTAAGTTAACCTGTCTGTAAAATTAAATGCTATTCTTGTACGCAATAAAATAATTGGGCTAAGTGCCAATAACTGTCCACTTATTGTGCCAACGACTCTATCTCCCCATGACAATAACTAAGATTTCGACCTCTAAGACGACTTTAGTTTCCACGATCCGTAATTTTTATTTCACTGCCATTTAAGTGTGCTCATAACAAAATAGAGCTTCTGCTCAAGAACTAGAGATATGTGAAATGTAAATCCATCGAAATCTAACGTTGTAATACTCAACGGAACATAAAAATTGCGTTAAAGGTGCCAGCGACTGTATGCTTTAACCTACTACGTTCTGTTTAAAATATCGGAAAATGTGCACGTCGCGGACAGTGGCGGATTATGTATTTCAAGGGCAGAGGCGCGGGTCTGGAGTTCACTTTACTATACCGTGGATAGCAAATACGTCGCAAGCCTGTCAGACGGGCACAGGACGGAATGTCGCTGGGACACGACTACTTATAAAATAAGAGAAAAATACTATTAATTATAATACTTTCCCCATAACAAGGAAGAAAAAAGGTTGAATCCAATTGTACATTTCCATCTGTGCACTTTCCATCCCTGGTATGAGTGATTTGGCACGATAAATCACCAAATCTGGAGTTTGCTGTTAATTATAACGTAACTAAACTAACTCTTTAGTGAAGTTTCCATATCCCAAAGTTCAAGTAACACGTGACCTAAGCAAGTTTTTAAAAACCAGTGAAATCTTAGCTTCTTATCTCTCTTCGTGGCAAGGGGCGTACATTCGCGAACGCATGTGTCGTTGTATTAAAGCGATGTTAAATGGGTTGGCTTTGCCTTGTTATTGGTTTAACTATGATTTGAAATAACTTATTAAATATTGATTTTAAGCAAAAATTGTACTGGACATTTTATCCCTTTTCAACAGGAATCGTGTAATAAACTTTTTCCTCCATTTTGTATATATATATATATATATATATATATAGAGAGAGAGATGTAGTATGATTGTGACATGTAGTACCTTCTAATGTAATATACATAACACTACACTTAAATGTATATTAATTTAGACAAAGTTAAAGTAGAAAAGTAATATAACACTAGGTAGTCAAACCAAGTAAATTAAAATAGTAGAAACAGCTTAGAATAAAAATTGAAATTGTAGTAGTAAAAGGTGAAGAGGAGTAAAAGATTAAACAATACCAAGAATTTTGTTCTTCATCAGGGACCGCACAAAATCCCTGTTATTGGTTTGCTTTTTCTGACTACAATAATTGAGATTTGTGATCAATACTGAATGAACCAATATTGATCAAAAATTAGTTAAAAATAGTATAAATCCAGAATATATATATATATATATATATATATATATATATATATATATATATATATATATATATGTATGTGTGTGTGTAAAAGGTGACATAGAAATGACCGGCCCAGGATAGACTTGTGGAAAGCATTTGACCTTCATCCAGCAGTGGATGATAATTGTTGAATATGATGATGATGATGATATATATATATATATAACGCCTATAAAATATATATCCTACTTTCGGTGGACGTATTCATCACCATTTAATCAATTGAAGCCTTTTCAAATCTCTAAGAATAACACATCAAAATTTTTTAACGCAATTATCAGTGGTATCAGCGAACGTCCGTTGAAGCTAACTAATTTGTATTACTTCCATAAATTGGTTTTTGATTATTCTTTCATAAATTTCGTTGAATATACAATATTTTCCAAAAATTTCTCATTCATTGTTGCGACCTTTGCTTATTATCGTTAAAGTACATTTCTGTAACATCTCCAATATATTTAGATACCCCATTTTTCGAATTGCCCCAAACACTGTTGCAATATCCCAGATGACGATGTACAAATAAGTAATATAATTCTCTTAAATTTCGTTCTGCTATAAATTGTAACACACTTTGTAATCTTTCCTATCCCTTTACTATTTTTTTTACTTACGAAATTTACATTTTCCTTCCAGTCTTATCAGTCTGCCACCGTTATGTCCAAGAATTCAACTTGATC
>QLNU02015360.1:265455925-265474407 GCA_006491805.2 Dysdera silvatica | reverse complement strand
GTTTATCTTACATTTATCTTACATTGGGTTGCAATATTTAAAAACGTCTGACGACGCTTTCTGTTACATCACTGCATTTTGCACACGCGTTACTTTTCTTTCAAGCTGAACTCTTCCAATAAAAAAGGCTGTTCATTCTAATGCGGCGACGACTGAAATTTGAGCCCTAAATTTAAATAGCACGTGACCAAGAAATTCTTTACAATAGCGAGTTAAATCCTTTTTATTCTGGAAGCGGGGAAACCAAGGGGTGCAGCTTTCGTCATTGGCTGAAACGACGTAGAAGCACGCTCTCTTGGAACACTATTGGCTCTCAAATAGAAATTTTGAAGTGCTTATTATTCATAAACGAAGCCGTCAATCAAAAATTGTCCCTCTTGACTTTCGTCATAGAATTGACCATAGAATGTCTGCCAAGGAGTTTATGTGGTAGTTACCGAACACCCTGTATATAAAAAATGACTCTCTGTACTTGTTCATCAACTTTTGCAATTCAGTGCAGTAAATTCAGTGCTTCGTATTTACCAAACATCATGTTACACACAATTATAGCTCTTCGCTTCTACAAACATTTTAACGAGTGCAGCTTCATGATTTCATAAGCGTTTCTATGTGGGAAAGTAGATGCCCATATGCATGTTTAGTTTCAATTTATTTATATCAAGTGAGGTTAACTTTTTCCAGTCCTGTTTCATAGTTTCTTGAAAAAAACTTACAGAATATCAGACTTAACACATAGAATAACAAACTTAAGAGACACAAAACTTTAACGCAGCGCATTTTCCCCCAACGTGTGCTCATAAGTGCAGCTTTGTTCGTATTAAATTATGTTTTGATGCAAATACTGCGTGGCGTATAATATTATATCTTAAATGCTTTAATTTTTGAATACAGTGCTTGTTACTCTAATTTATGCAATGTATAAATGAAACATCCCAAGGTTTATTCTCTAACAATAATTATAATACATTTCACCAAATAAACACTCAATCGTATACATTTCTTATTTCAAAGAAGCAGGCAATTCCACATGAATTGTTTCTAAATTTGCTCAATGCCATAGCACTTTAAAGAAATTTTGAGTTAATGCAAAATAAATTAATGCGGCGCAAGAGGGTGTCAGTTTTTAATGGCGATTTGAGCGATGCTTCGTTCCACTAATTAATCATTTCCGTTGATGACAGTGATGTAATGGTAAGCTATCGATCTAAGTTTCATGAACTAATTAAATGAAAAGTAACTAAATTTGTGAGATTTGATTTGTAATGTCACTTCGTTCCTGGACTCTAATCACTAAGTGACCGTAATTAATGGAGAAGATTACGTGTTTAAATTCCATCGTTCCCAATTTTTCCAGAAATAATTACAATGAAGGGAATTATTGAAACTCTAAGTGGTCTTAATAGAACAAACAATCAATGTAATTAATTTTATTAACCGGATTAACTAATTTCGAGTAATCACTTTGCATTTTCAGAGATATCTCTATCCATTACGACAGTCACATCTAAGCAGTTTACATTTACTTTTATTAATCCGTAATTACGAAGAGGATGGTAATGCGGTTATGGTTATGTCCTGTGCTAGAATACGGCTCTAGGACCATGGCCATCATCCAGTCAGTTGCCTTGCTGTAATTACATACGTTATAATCATAAGTGCACGTTTGATGCCTGACGGTTTGAATCGCGTCTAGGGTAATAGAAGGCAACGCGCTACATAATGCGTTAAATCTATGAGCTGAGTATGAGCACATACATTATGGGCGAATTATGAATGACGGTGGAGGAAAATTCAATAATGATTAATTAAAGCCTGCTACTATTACCCCAATTTTTTTAGTATGTTATATCCCTTTTGGGTTTCATCAGCGGTAAACCATATTGAGATGAGGAATAACTATCGCTTCATGTTGCCACATCCACAATAATTTAACGCGAATTATTAGCACTATGAACATAAATTATTGAGAAGATTCGATATCCAAACTTTGCGTGGGGTCCTGTGTAAATTTCATTCCATGGACCCCAATTTATTAAAAGAGTGAATCGGTCGAAGATGGCCATCGGGGGAAGATGCTTATTTTTTCATAGTTTCCAATTTTAGTCACAAATGTCAGCAGGGGCCATTTCCCATTGAAGACGATAGGCACCTTGTGAAATAATTTGTAAAAGGAAGGTCGCGATCTTATGTGTCCGGATTTATAGGAAAAATCATTTATAAGTTTAAGATTTGGACTGCCCAAATTATTTCAATGTGATATATTCAGTCATTATAGATTAAAAAGTATAATGTGAAGTTGTACTTTTCCATACTATTTGTATAGTAGAGGTTTTATTGTTAACGTACTGACATATAACAGCTTTAGTTTTCGAAATCGTCGTCACGTGACTAACATGGCGTCTTACCCCGACTCTAGGGAAAGATGCCTATTTTTTTTCGGGGTGAGATGGCAGATTTAAAAAAATATATATTTTTCATTATTTTAAGTAAATATGCCTCGTACACATGTCCGAACGTCAAATAGAGTACAATGGAGCAAAGAATATCTGCAATTTGCCATGGAGCATGTACGAAGATCCAGATGCTGGAAATAGCTACAAACAATGATGTGATCATGTTTTGTTTACCTCCTCATTCTACTCATTATCTACAACCTCTTGACAGATATGTTTTTAAATCTTTGAAACATTTTTTTACAACGCTGTGACAACATGGATGAAAGCACATCCAGGTAGAAAATTATCCAAGGCTCAATTTGGCCCTTTGTTAAAAGAGGCATGGCAGAAGGGAGCAACGCAATATAAAGCTTCTAGTAGTTTTAAAACCTGTGGTATTTGGCCGTATGAGCCAGAAAGTATACCCGAGGAAGCATATTGCATTTCAAATTGTGCTCTTTTTTCAGCTACATCAGAAGATCAAGAGAGTCACACTGGACGTATTAGAAAATGCCGAAAGCAAAGTTCTTTCGAAAGCAGGGTGTTCGTTTGAGGACATATTTCCTATTCCTATTTTACATCCAAAGGAGAAGAAAAAAAGAATGACGACAGTAAGTCTACTAACTGAACATGAACACATCGAGAAAGTGAAAATGAAAGTAGAAAAGAGGAAACAAAACGGAAAAGTTAGTGATTTGCAAATTCGAAAGAAGAAAGGCAAAGACAGCAAAAATAACTGTGTTGTTTGCAACATAAATTATTACGATAAAAAAGGGCCTAAAGTACCTTGGTTAGAGTGTATCATTTGCAAGGAATGGCTTCACAAAACATGCACATCAGAAACAGATATGTGCATTAAATGTGCTGATCCACAGTAACGGTAGCCAGTGGTAAAGGCAATTCATGACTATTAATATCTGAAAAATACTTCACAAATTCATCAATAATCGCTGAAAAAATGTTTTTAATTTTCTTTTCAGTAGATACCCTGTGTTTTTCCTACTATGTTTTCAATAAATGATGTTTCATTCCTATTAATTTAACGTAAGTACACTTAATACAACTTTGCCATCTTACCCAGTTCTTCGGGGTAAGATGCCCAAAATGCCATAGTATGAAAAAGTGCCACAAACTTAACATAAAACAATGAGGTTTGATATCAAAATCTTTCAGTAAGTATAAAAATATTCATAGTATTCATTTCCGATACCCACATTATTTTATTTGAAAACGCCTAAATATAATGTCGTTGAATAGTTAAACTTTCTTCCCCCGATTCACTATATACAGATTGCTCTTGGTAGTAAGTTTAATATCTTCCGTAGCTGTCTAACATTGACGTTTCCCCGAAGATGAATGGCTGTTGGTTTTTCTCCGCGGAAATAACATTTCTCCTCATTTGCATCGGAAAGGTTCATTCAGTTATCGTAAACACGAAACAAAGGCTGACTGCTATGGAGAAATAATTTCGATTTAAAAGACGATCCAAAGCGAGAAAAATAACAGAGCATGCTAGACCATCACAACAAAAACTTTTCTAACGAGATAAATCAATCGCGAGGGTCTTTTACAAATTACCATTACTGGAGAAATCACCATACTCCCCCTCACTTCATATTTTGGTTTCGAGAAAGTGTACATTGATGGGCGTTTGGTCCAAGCTAAATCATGAAAAAACTGTATTAGATAATTTGACAACAATAACCCATTGCCTTTTATCGAAAAGTCATTAATCATTCCGCCATGTCAAAACTGCTCGATGTTTGAAAATTTTGCGGGCTAGTACGAAACAGGCAAAGACAAAACACCGGTACGAATTTCGGAAAAGGGCGTTCAATGATGCTGAAACGTAACAATGCTGGTATTTATTTAGAGTTCCGCAGTTTGTCTCTAAAAGAAAATGCATTGTTACTTTCCAAAATAAAAACATCGGTATAATCCGAAAAAAATAGATAAATTATTTACTTAATCCATACCGTGCTCATAATGGAAATTGATGACTGATTTTCAATAACAATTCTAAGAAACAAAATAGTTTTTTTGCTGTAAATGAATTTTTAGAACATGAGATTAATAAGGGAAGAATGCGGGAAATAATTTATCACTCGCAAAAACTGCTCAAAAATAAAAATAATTTGCTTTTCTCAAAATTTATGCGGTTCTCGCTTTCCACGAACTATGTTTCTTATTCTTATGGGTGAAATTTTTCTCAGGGCGAATCAATTATCCAAAACACGTTTAGTGACAAACCTCCTTTAATTCTAATTTTTCACTGAATATTTACAATTTCAAAACATTCTGTGCCATTTGCATATTATGTGCAATAACAAAAAATAACGCCACACACACACATACACAAACATATGTTACTGGCAAAATGTAAAATCCAGGCTTTGAATAGAATGCCTGGACTTTTTAGGCAAAGTATGAAATATCTATTTTATTTTAATATTTTACGATTGATGATGTTTTTAATGTCACGTTGCAAGGGGCGTGAATACCGACTTTCGCCTTAGAAGTCAGTCAGGTGATAAGACATGCCACTTCTGACGCTTATTAATGTGAAACTTATTTCTTACTTATTATTACTACTACTTATTATCAAGGGCGGATCCCTTTCGGGAAACTTTTCGGGGGGGATATTTGTTTCCCATTCCTATTTTTAACTAAATGTCCGGTGCTTTTCATTTCATTTTCATGATATAAACTCGGATCAAGGGGGCAATCGCAGTATGGCCCCATATTTGGATCCGCTAGTTCGTATTATTATTACTTATTATTACTATTATCTCTCTCATCATTATTATTAGTATTATGATTATTAATGTTACTTACTATTACTTACTTATTAATATAAATATTAAAATAAAATGGACAGTCCATATTTTTGTTAGAAACGCCCAGGCATTCTATCGAATACTTATAAATTAATAGTAAAGAGATAATAGAGCAATTAATAAATATAGTAGTAAATAATGATAAGAGTAGTAATAAGTAATAAATAATAACAGTAGTAATAAGTAATAAATAATAACAGTAGTAATAAGTAATAAATAATAACAGTAGTAATAAGTAATAAATAATAACAATAGTAATAAGTAAAATAACAGCAGTAAGTAAATAATAACAGTAGTAATAAGTAATAAATGATAACAGTAGTAATAAGTAATAAATAACAGTAGTAATAAGTAATAAATAATAATCAGTAACAATAAGTACTAGCATTAATAGTAGCGATACTAATAATAAATAATAATAGTAATAATAAGCAATAAAACAATAAGCAATAATAGTAATAATAAGCAATAATACTAATACTAAGCAATAGTAATAAGAGGTAAAAATAATAAGCACTGGCGGATCCAAGGGGGCATGGGGCGATTACCCCCCCCCCTTGATCTGGGATTGTATAATGGAAAATGAAAAGTACCGGACACTTAGCTAAAAATAGGAATCAGAAGCAAATCTATTCTTTGAAAGATTTCTGGTAATTTGATAATAATTAATAGTAATAATAGGTAATAATTTTTTAAAAATAATAATAAGTTTGAGATGAATAAAGGTCAGAAGTCACGTGCCGTACCACGTGTAGTTAGAAACCTCATTAATCGTAAAATATTAAAATAAAATAGATATTTCATACTTTATATAAATAATATAAAAAACAAAAATTAGCGCAGTTACGTTTTAATGCATTGACAGACGTTTCAATAGCACGTAAGCTATTTCCTTCATAATGAATACAACTAATTTGTTGGCTAACGATGTCAGCAAACATTAACATCGTGCAGCACGTTGAAAATGGAAACTATAAAAAAAATTAAAATAGAAAATTAAGAATTGGAGACTTTTCTGGTCTCAGGGTAAGCAAAAAATAAAATAAGTAAATCTATGGAAAACGTCAATGTAGTAGCATAATAAGAAAAATGTAGTTAAAGAAAAATGATTACAAATTTAAATATAAGCGAAATTTAAAATAAAAGCAAGTGCTCATTGATTTCGCTTTTACGTTCAGTAAGCCTATATACCAGCTATAGTTGGTGGTATAAGCGCGTGACGCTAGCTTAGTGAAATAGAACGAAGTGTTATCAGTACCCACAGGTTCTGTCATTTCATCCGTAAAATCCCGCCCCAGACGCTCTGTTCAACAGTGGGTGATGTAATGATGAAATGTAAACATGAGCGAGATTTGATACTCGAATCCAGACCCGCTAAGTCGAAAAAATTGGGAGGTCGAGACCGTCGATACCTCTAACGTATGGTGAAGTCAAATCGTTATATTTTGTCACAAACGGTGGCCAAGGGCTGTCGATTAGTATCGAGAAGTGGTGTAAGCAATCGTGCGATCTGTTGGGAGGTAGTTGTATTTGGACTCCACGAGCGAGTTGCAGTCTATATAAGTTTTGTGATCATTAAACGAAATGTTGCATATCGTTTACAATGGTAAAAAACGCGTTGTCATTAGACACTGGAGCAATAAAAAAGCATTTTGCTTAATGTCATTTTTTGTCGTTTTATACACGTAGTTTATTCTCTATATACGTTTATAGGTAAAGATTTGTGACACTGCTGAATGAGGCGTATTTTCCATTACGCTATCGTAGTATGACCTAAAATATTCGCTCATAGTTAGAGAATTGCATTCACCTATATGAGTTTATTTAGAGTATCTAGAATGCATTTTAGTTTTGGATTATATTTTTACTGCAATGCGGTTATGTGTAGTAAATACTTTTTGAATTAAAAAGCTGCAAAAATCACGGAAATATGAAACTTTGCACTAGTGAATTGGATATATATTTTGTACGTTAGTTAATTCACAGAAAGGTAACAAAGTGGATTAGGAAAATTGAAATATTATTAGAATTGTTGTTGTATACCCAAAACGGTATTTCTTGCGTTTGACGCAAAACAAAGTCGAAACCGCGAATTTTCTCGTTCCTGATTTTTTTATTCCACTTATATTCATCGTGCCAAGATTTGGAAAAGTTTTTAAAGTGGATCCAATCAAAATTGACCGTTTGAAACGATTAATCTTCTGTCAAACGGTCTGCTTTTCATTTAATGAAATTGATTGATGTCGTCTGTTGCGAGAGCTAAAACGAGCAAAGCGAAATAATTTTATTTCCGATTTTTCCAAAGAATGAGAGAATGAACGCAAACTGGAGTTCATGATTCGAAATGGCTTAACTATGGCAAGTAGAATAGAATGTTATTAGAAATATGCTTCCTCATACGATATACGCATATTTCTGCCATCAGTTCGTTGTATACCCTAACTAGACATCGTTATTTTCAAAGAGATTACGTTGATAGACATTCGGGAGGAAGACTGGGTATGGAGCTAACATGATGGACATGAAACAGAGGATTGGAAATCATATAAATAGTCTTAACTGACTTGTGTTTGGTTGTTGAGATTAACCAGTGGGTTAAATGAAATCTTTGTATATTTCGTTTTTCTTCAACAATTTCCCCCCCTCCCTACCCTGAATTCTGAATGTCTAACTTCGAAAGGTTTGGCGAAGTGGCACTCCCAATTTTTTGTTTTATTTTATCTCGGTGTGCAACACATAACGGAAACGTATTGTACAACTGGGATTTCATAAAGAGAAGTGGTTTTCCTTCTGTTGCTTGCTCTCTCAGTCCTACTATTTATTATATGATGGTTGGACCACAACAACACGGATAGAATTGAGTCTATAAAAATAGATTTTTTTTGCAAATGGATGAACTTCTATAAATGGCAGCTGATACCATAAATCTTTTCTTCGAACGACCTTAATGCAACTTTCTATAACAGCTTTCATCGTTTCATAGGCTGCAGTTCCTTTTTGTGAGAGAGCTCTTTCTGAAAATTTTGCATTTGTATTGGAGCATAAATCCCAAATATGGTGGATGGAGTTATAGACGCTGCCTTTCATTCAAGGGAGATGGCAACTGCAGCTGATATTTTCCGTAGGAAGATATGTCTTTTTGCTTTCAGTTTCTGTTTATTCACCTGATTCACTACGCAAATCATTTGTATTTTCCTCGTTGAGGGTTTCTAACGCAAAATGTTTGATTCCAGTTAGTGTGACACGTTTTCAAGGTTACGATGAATATAAATGAGTTGCTTTAAGTGCCCGCATGCATAGGGCATTTCTATAAGCAACAACGAAATAGATTTGCGAAATCTTGTCAAGTTGTAAGCGTAATTTTGTTGTGATGAATTTGATTATAGATGCGCCGTCAATTTATGACGTGTATATTTATTTTGCTAGAGAAAATATCACCGATAATGTTGTAACTGAGCTTGTATAAATAACCTTATCTGCATCAGATAAGGCCCCTATACTGCCAAAAGGACGAAAGCAATTATTCTGGACTTTGAATTTTTATTTAACGGATTGAAATCACTTTTTCGAGCAATTCGGAAATTACTCGAATAAATATTAACCCTTGACACGCTTTTCGGAGGTTTGATTTCTTCGACTCCTTCTAAAAGCAGACTAGGCACTACATCATCCTTCACGAAACTATCCGCCTTATATACGTCCTTATATCCTGCCATTATATCATTATGTCCTTATATTACGCCTTACATACGTTCACAAAGGAGAGAATGATCGACACTTGTAACTTAATTCATAGAGCACCTGTCCGGAAACCAGGAAGATGTGAGCTCGACTCCCACCAGGCGCGGAAAGTCTTTTTTTTTCTTCGAAAGCATTTAGTCATCCAAGATTAAGATAATTTTACTAAAATACGTTACATTAGAACCAATACTGAATAGACGTAAAATGGGAAAACAACGAACGGTTCTTAAACGGCTACGATCTTGGTTTGGGCACGTAGTGGTAAATTGTTTTCTGAGTATTTATTCATTTTATTGGGGACAAAATTCGAAAGGCAACTTCATCCAATGGGATATGGAATGTCTTGTCCAAGTTATATTCGCCCTATCAGTTACATTCGTTGGTCCTGGATGTGCAAAGTTCACGCTGGTCGTATGTTTATCTGAGAAAAAATTTCTATATATAGAAATTTTCTTCAGTGTGTTCTTTTTGATCATGTATTCAGTATTAACTATACATTTTGGTAATTTTGTACTAATGAAGAATGTTCCCACACTACACCGGAAGGGACATATTCAACACCTTTTACAATTTTGTTTGATGCGATGCAAGAACTCGATTCAAACAATATACTTAGTTAATTACTCTTTCGGTGTAAGATAATCTTATACAGGGACTGTGGGATTAGAAGAGAATATTCCGTAAAACAAAAAGTAAGCTTTTCCCTTGAATTCTCATCTTAATCCCATTCTATGCATATGCCTTATTAGAGGGGATTATATGTACAGCAATTAGTGTGACTTAAGGGAAAATTTGTCAATTAGTCTGGAAAAATGATATACCAAGCTTTAATTTCAACTCACAGAATATGAATTTTGAATAGTTTCGCGTTTAGTACAGAGTTTTGCATTAAAGCGATTAATAACATTTTTGCTGTCCAACGTTTAATTAAACTCCGTTTGTTTATACTTCTTAATTTATATTCCTGTTTATCCCATAATAAGATAGAATAATTAAATAGAAAGCGGTCTTTTTATCACGATAGATGACACGTTTAAATTTCATTTTTTAAAACCCCTTTTAGCAGTGTACATAATTAACAGCAGCACTGAGAGAGATTTCGTAACTGTAGATTCCAATCTAGTTTGTACAACATATAGGGCCTGATCACCGCAAAGGCTGGAAGCCAGGGCTTTGGGCCAAGCAATTTTAGGAGCGCCCCAAAAAAATAGCCAAAATGTTATTTCATTTTTATGCATAATTTTTTTTTTTACTTTTACTAAATCTTTCCTTAAAAATGAAAAACAAAAAACCTGCAGCTCAGTAGCACCGTACATTTGTTATTACAGTGTTACCTTCCAATAAGGGACACCCACGGGACAAGGCATTTTGTCCCTTAAATAGAGGTGTCCCTTTTTCAGAGATACATGTTTTGATATATACATATGCTACAGATCAGAGGAATCGTCCCTTATTTGGAGGAATCCCTTTCAAGAGGTAACACTGTATTTACCTATCCAACTTATGATGGGACCAATTCTGCAATGTAACCCCCAAATGGGCTCAGCTCTCTACTGAGGGCATTTCCATTATTTTTCGTGGGGACAAGCCTAGCCTAGGGCCCCAAAAAGGCATGATCGGGCCCTGAAAACATATGTTTCCAAGATAAGTATCTGCCATTTCTGACAGTACATTACACGGCCGTCAATCTTACGGGATTGAAGTCTTCTTTTATACAAGTGTGAATCATAGAGTTTGCTGAAAAAGTAAAGAAACCATTCAGAAATGTACGTGTATGTAAAAAGCAAAAACGTATTTGCCTCATCCCCTATTCTATTTAATCTGTAGTTTCAATAAGGAAGTTAGCAGACTTCCTACATCACTTGATAGCAAATTCTGTGAACGCGGTTGCCCACGAATTCGATCTAATGCTCCTAACTGGCAGGCTGAATAAATACAAGTTGCATTTTTATAACCAAATTTGCGAATTTCAGTTGACTCTCAGGACCCCGTCGTTTAAATGCAAGATCGTATTTGCATTCATGAGCAGAAATGAATTAAAGGAGACTGCTCTAATAACATCTTGAACAAAGCAGTTTACATCTCTAGGCGATAAAGCAAATATTCATTATGGAAACTTCATTATTGTCGGTATAATTATCAAAGCGTCTTTTACTGCCGCCACTGTTAATCTATTCTTGATAAAAATCAGACGAGGTCTCAAGTGAGGTGGTAACTCAACTAAGACTTTAGCATGTCACCCGACGCAAAATTCGATTACTCTGCTTGTTGCTTAGCGCCTACGTGATGCTGGCAATGTTCTGTTGACTCGAGCATGTCCATCAAGTTTTCCGTGTCTTATCGACCTTGTCTTAGATCATGTCCTTCATCCTTTATCATTGCTTAATGGACTTATAGAACCGGTATTTTTTTCTACCAGGGAAGGAGTAGGGAATAGGTTTCTGGGGCCGCGTGACAGCAAGGCTAAAACTTGTCGCTCCTCCTTATTTATGACGAAGCTAGAATGCCGATGGACTGGAAAAAATCGAATTAGTGGAGATTCCCCCTATGAAACAATGAAGCGAAGGGGGTGCACTCGAGATATACTTCTTTCCGTTTGTCATTTTTTTGCCTCTTCTTGTCTTCAATAACTTTCCTTTTCTTTCCGATAGAAATGTTTTACCGGATCTGTCGAGCTTTCGGAATCCTTGTTGGTATTAGTCAAGTCGCTCATCCCGCCTGTTATAATTTCTCGAGAAATAGTTGCTTGGGAAGATAAAGTTTATTTTTAGATGGCTACTATCTCTTGATAGCAAACATTACGATAGGTTAATGGATGTTTCCTTAACGACAAATTGGCTCTTAGTTTAAGGCCTGGGATTTAGAGAAAAAAGCACTTTTTGCTCAACGTATTTAGTCGTTGAGACTTACGGAATCGTATGATTTTTCAAAGGCAGAGTATTGGTGTTTAGTTCATAGAAAATATTTTGGGCATAAAACACCTGCAGTGCAGATGTGAAGTATTTATTATAAGTATATTACATGCGCTTGAGAAGTGGCATAGCCTACCTTCAGACAGTGAATAATCTCCAACTAATCACCCATCCTTACACTAAATATAAGAATTACATTTCATACATATATATATAATAATAATTCAATTTATTAATATAATATATTACATACAATGAAAACAGTTTCTTTTTTACAGAGAACAATTTCTGACCCTCGCGTTTAAGATCAAACCAGAAATTTATTTGTAAAAAAAAACCCGAAATATGCCTCAACCTGGAGTCGAACTTAAGAGCCAACTTATGACTCATTGTGCTTTATCTGCTCGGCTCTTTTTATGAATTCGTGAATTTTAAAAAATTTTGAAGTTATAATATAACGTTTCTCAACTGAAATTTAATTAAATATAAAATCAATTCGTCTTGTCTATAAACAGAAACATTTTATTATAATTTCCAATTATTTCTATCAGACTCTAGAATCGCCATACATCCTACATTCTGTAGTGTAGTCCTACAATTATATACCCGCCGTTCTACATTTATAGGCATAAATACCCTATTTCCAGAGCTGCTTAACATTCGCCATTTAAATATGCAACAAACTTTTGAAGAAATTAATTTTGTGAACGAGCATTTAAAATATAATGCAAGCACATCTAACTGTTAAGTATAATATATATCATCTAACAGATGAAGCAACATTTTAATAAAAACCTGCCATCAGAAAGTACAGGTAATTTATATAATATCGTACCTTTCATTTTAAGCATACCTGTTTCAATCTTTCTAGATCCAGTGCCTGATTAGAACTTTTATATGCCTTAGGCCGAAAAGACAGGATAAGCCCGTAAAAAAGTGGTTTGTCTAATAGCGGAAGTTTCGGCAAAATATTTTAAAACATAGAATTTTGCCGCCACTACTAAAGTTCCTGGTTTGCCGTGGAGTTGTCTGATGATATAAATTGCCAACAATTTAAAAGGAAAATTTTATTGCAAACAAGAGACTTTTTAATTCTCTTGCCTGCGGGCACATTTGGGTTTCTAAAGCTAATGCATGCGAATATGTTAGATGTAGGCATATGGATTGAATAAGAAAGTAAAGCCCCAAATGCCGAAATCGTATCTTTTATACAGGTGAAGGTATTCAAATTTTTAAGTTAGTGCCGTTTTGGTGAATGTGTCAACAGGGGCCGCGCCTAGGTGTCCGATCCAAACGGGGGGGGGGCCCAAATTGGTGAAGTTTATTCATTATTTCATCCATCTTTCTCAATAAAAAGTATTTGAAAATTTAATAGCGTAAAAGTGTCCAACTATGATCGAAACCACATCCTCCGAATACGTTAAGACTGCCCTAGGTAGGATGCACGATAATCCAACTACGCATATGCAGACATAAGAATATATGAAAGTTTCGAATGCAAAATTAAGATAAAATAGCGCTTGAACTTAAACAATATTAAGTCCCTTTGACATCTCTACAGGACCTCAAAATAGTGAGACCCTAACCTCGGGCATACTTGGCTAATACGCCAATTCGGCACTATGTAGAACATACCTTTTCTATATGTGTGATGACGAATAATAATTTTACCTAAGTACATTAATTAAATCAGGATTAATGATTATAGTTAGATAATAAATATAATCATAGTTGGATAATAAATATAATTATAATTAATAATTATAGATATATAAGTAGGTAAGGCTTGAAAGTACGGTTATACAATACTGTAACGGTTTTAAATGTTTAATTCATCACAATAGTCTAGTGGTAAACTGTTAAACTATTACGTAAACAACATGATAATTACTGTGTACATTAAATAAATAATGAAAAATACTATTTTTACTTTTTTGTTTTTGAATATTCAAGCTATAATACTATACTGACTTTATCCACTTATTAAGACTTTGAAATCTATTACCTCTTTACAAGCTGGTTTTACAAAGCCCTGCTCTCGCAAAGGCTTAGTTTGTTGAAGTTTTATGACAAAAGGACATCAAGGGCCATTCTGCGCCTCACGCAAAAGGACATGATCATCCCTACGAAATAGTATGTGTTGGAGGATGAAAGTGCAATGTACAAAATCTAAGCACAACATTAAGGTCGTCAAGAAGACTAGGATACAGAGAGCATTGTATATTTTTCTCCATCTGCTAATGTCAGAGACAAACTTAGCGGGTTTCCATCCATTTGCTATTACTCACACAGACGGCTTGAAGAAAAGACCAATTTCTTCGTTCTTGATCGAAACTGTTTGCGAATAGTGTTTTGTTTTATTTATGATTTTGCCGCCCTTAGGCTATTTTTGCATCCGGAAGGCTACTTTTTTGCCGCCCCTTACTACCCGACCTGCCCCCCCCCCATCAGTGGTAGGAACATAAAAATTGTTACATTCAATATACGCCAAAAAATGTTGCATTGGCAATAAATATGTTGAAAAACAAACTCATAAATTGAAACATAAACATTAAACAATATTAACTTATATTGAAGTATCATTTTCTTTTTGGTATATAATAAATCAAATTCAATTTTAATAAAAAAATAAAAGCCTATCGAACACTGGTATTTAAATGGAAAGCATGACGTCTGGCTTTCTTCTCGGCAAAACATCTGATTATATCATCGTATGGTATTGATTTTTTTTATGTCAGACTTAATACACAATATTTTGCCGCCCTAGTCTATAGCCTAGTATAGCCTATTGGGAAATATGGCACTGTACATACCAAAGGCCTGCAAAAGGGTTGCTGGTATCTAACTGGAAGGAGACCCACACGCTGAACGTATGTGACGATGTGTGGAACCGGCCAGGCCAGTAACCTAGTGTCCTACCCCGCCTTCAAGTGGTGCAGGCTGAGCTTTCTATTTATGTGGCAAATTAATATTTGCTGCACGGATAGAAAGGCGGAAGGGGAGGGCTAATTCACCAACCCGTCTAGCCAGCGTGGTGAAATTATGGCTAATTCCTCCATTATGTTGACACACCAGAAACCATGGCCCCTAGTCTCCAGGTGCTGGAGTGCTCCTGATCAAGGCAGCGGTCAGTGTGGCATGAAAGCAGGGGGTGCTAAGAATCACTGGAATGGCCCAGGCTGCCGTTTGTTATTGACCTTGGCTACGTTTAATGGACGATCCCTTGCTTCTGAAGCAAAACTTCAGGAATTGGAAGAAGAACTTGACAAGATCAAATGGGACATTGTAGGACTCAGTGAAGTTAGAAGAAAAGGTGAAGAGTTGGTGGAACTTAAAAGTGGACATTTGTTTTATTATAGAGGAACGGAAACTGGAAGAACAAGTGGTGTTGGCTTCTTAATCAACAAAAGAATTAAAGACTGTCTTCTGGAAGTTGAAAGTACATCAGATCGAGCAGCGAGGCTCGTTGTTCAACTAACCCAGCGATACCAACTTCAAATAGTACAGGTATATGCACCAACATCAAGCCATACCGACGAAGAGGTTGAAGAATTTTATGAAGAAATCAAAGAGTTACACACCAAAGGGAAACAACATATCAAGCTCATCATGGGGGATTTCAATGCAAGAATTGGACAACAGGAACAAGGAGAGACATCGGTTGGTAAATACGGATATGGGGAAAGGAATGAACGTGGCGATCAACTCATCGAATTTGCAGAAGCTGAAAACCTTAGCATCATGAATTCATTTTTTAAGAAGAAACCGCAAAGAAAATGGACATGGAAACACCCAAATGGGGGAACTAGTGAAATTGACTATATCCTGGCAAACAAGAAATCAATTATTGAAGATTGCAGTGTACTGAACAGATTTAATACTGGAAGTGATCATCGAATGGTGAGATGTAAAGTGCACTTAAATACTAAATTAGAACGACAGAAGCTCATTAGGAAACAAGTAAGTAAGAGGGTGGATCTAATGAAACTGAAAGTAAATACCGAGGCATTCAAGTTGGAATTAAAAAATCGCTTTTCTGCACTGGAAGGACTTATTGATGAAAGTGATATCTCAGAAGCAAATGAAAACATTGTTAAGACAATAGTTGAAACTGCTGGGGAAATTGGTGGTGTAACCTGTAAAAAGCAGAATAGCAAATTATCTGAGAAGACGAAACAACTCATGAAAAGGCGAAGACTTATGAAGGTGGACAATCAAAATACCAGTCGCAAGATCGAGTATGTAGAACTTTGCAAAACTTTGCGCAAAAACATGAAAGAAGATATAAGAAAATTCAATTGTGAGTTAGTAAGGAAGGCCATTGAAAGCAACAAGAGCCTTAGGGTTGTTAAAGGGAGTTTGTCTATTGGGAAGAAACACATCATTGCATTAAAAGGAGAGGATGGCACTGTAACAAGAAATAGGGAAGAAATACTTAGAAGAGTTCAGAATTCTACAGAAAATTATATGAAGGGAACAGTGGATTAAACGAAGACTCTGAGATAGTCGAAGGAACAGCTCCTAAAATCTTAAAAGAAGTAGCATTTGCAATAAAAAGTATGAAGAAAGGAAGATCCCCTGGCGATGATGGCATTACATTAGATATCTTAAAAGAAGCTGGAGAACATGTAGAAGACATACTTGCAAAATTCTTTACCAAATGCCTCAACAGTGGTAACATACCAAACCAATGGGATTCTGCAACAGTAATTCTTTTGCATAAAAAAGGTGATAAAGAGGATTTAAAAAATTACCGACCAATTAGCTTGTTACCTGCTATTTATAAAATCTTCACAAAAGTGCTAACACATCGCCTGCAGAAAAAATTAGATGCAGCTCAACCAAGAGAACAAGCTGGATTTCGAAGTGGATTCAGTACAGTGGACCATATTCAAGTATTAAGAGAATTAATTGAAAGAACACATGAATATGAACTTCCATTGTGTGTGGCATTTATTGACTATGAGAAGGCCTTTGACTCTATTAAAACATCAGCAGTCATCAACTCTTTAAGATCAACAGACATCGAGGATGTGTACATTGACATGGTGAAACGTGTGTATAAAAATGCAAGTGCAAAATTTCGGTTACATAAAGATACCAAAACTATCAAAATTGGTAAAGGTGTGAGGCAGGGAGATACCATTTCTCCAAAACTTTTTACTTCAGCTTTACAGATGATTTTTCAGCAGATAAATTGGAATGACAAGGGAATAAAAATAAATGGTGAATATTTAAATCATTTGCGGTTTGCTGATGACATTGTTATTTTTTCAACGAACCCATCAGAACTCCAAGACATGGTACAGGAGCTCTCAACTAGAAGTAAAGAAGTTGGACTGAAGATGAACCTACAAAAAACTAAGATCATGTTCAATAATTTTGTAGAGGAAACAAAAATACAAGTTGACAACACTGAGCTAGAAATTGCTGATTCATATATTTACCTTGGCCAGCTGATTTCAATGGATGGCAACATTATGAAAGAACTCAACAGACGTATTAAACTTGGCTGGAGTGCATTTGGAAGAAACAGTTTTATCCTGAAGGGGAAATTGCCTTTGTGTCTAAAAAGAAAGGTCTTCAACCAGTGTGTATTGCCAGTCCTCTCTTATGGATCAGAGACATGGAGTCTAACAGTTGGAGCAATACGAAAGTTACAGACAACGCAAAGGAGCATGGAGAGGTGCATGCTTGGAATAACTAGGAGAGATCGAAAAAGAAACACTTGGGTGAGAGAGCAAACTAGAGTAGAGGACATCATTGTTAAAGTAAAAGGACTGAAATGGCGATGGGCTGGGCATATTGCAAGAAGAACTGATCAACGATGGACAACAGAAATTCTGAACTGGATTCCAAGAGACCACCGAAGACCTAGAAAACGTCCTCAAACTAGATGGGTGGATGAAATAAGAAAACAGGGTGGAGATTACATGGAAGCGAATTGCTCAGGATAGACTTGTGGAAAGCATTTGGAGAGACCTTCATCCAGCAGTGGATAGATAATGATTGAATATGATGATGATGACATATATAGTTGTAGCTCTGTGCCCCTCCCCCTTTATAAGCCTGTAACTACGTTTGTGGTTTTTCTGCATACGTTAATGTCCCCATAACTTTTTAGTTGCTACGCCACTAAGATGCGTGGTGGTGGTTGTTATTATTATTATAGTGAAACTTGTCTGTAATAGTTATCTAGGCGCGATGAAAAAAAAAGTTATCGCTATAGACAAACGTTGGACCAAGTGCGCGCCATAATAGAAGTTATTTAATATAGATGTTACGTTATTTCTAATAATACGTTGAATTTGTGAACGGTATTACCGAAGATAACCAAATGTAGATAATAGTAGCGTAGGGTGACTTTGAAAGTATGCCATCTCCAATTGTTTACCATGTCCTCCTCCTCCTTAAGTTTTAATAGATATTGAACCCGCTTTCGGTCTGTCTGTCTGTCTGTATGCAATAAAAAGGGTAAGGTAAATGTCTTCCTTAAATGCAATAACTATGGCTATTGTTAACATCGAAAACCTAAAGAGTTACTTGAGAATTAG
>QLNU02015360.1:265441240-265455825 GCA_006491805.2 Dysdera silvatica | reverse complement strand
GGGGATTTCAATGCAAGAATTGGACAACAGGAACAAGGAGAGACATCGGTTGGTAAATACGGATACGGGGAAAGGAATGAACGTGGCGATCAACTCATAGAATTTGCCGAAGCTGAAAATCTTAGCATCATGAATTCATTTTTTAAGAAGAAACCGCAAAGAAAATGGACATGGAAACACCCCAATGGAGGAACCAGCGAAATTGACTATATCCTGGCAAACAAGAAATCAATTATTGAAGATTGCAGCGTACTGAACAGATTTAATACTGGAAGTGATCATCGAATGGTGAGATGTAAAATGCACTTAAATACTAAACTAGAAAGGCAGAAGCTCATTAGGAAACAAGTATGTAAGAGGGTGGATTTAAAGAAATTAAAAGAAAATACCGAGGCATTCAAGTTGGAATTAAAAAATCGCTTTTCTGCACTGGAAGGACTTATTGAAGAAGTTGACATCTCAGAAGCAAATGAAAACATTGTTAAGACAATAGTTGAAACTGCTGGGGAAATTGGTGGTGTAACCTGTAAAAAGCACAATAGCAAATTATCTGAGAAGACGAAACAGCTCATGAAAAGGCGAAGAGATATGAAGGTGGACAATCGAAATACCAGTTCCAGGATTGAGTACATAGAACTTTGTAAAACTCTGCGCAAAAGCATGAAAGAAGACATAAGAAAATTCAACTGTGAGCTAGTAAGGAAAGCCATTGAAAATAACAAGAGCCTTAGGGTTGTTAAAGGAAGTTTATCTGTTGGGAAGAAACACATCATTGCATTAAAAGGAGAGGATGGCACCGTAACAAGAAATAGGGAAGAAATACTTAGAAGAGTTGAAGAATTCTACAAAAAACTATATGAAAGTAACAGTGGATTAAACGAAGACTCTGAGATAGTCGAAGGAACAGCTCCTAAAATCTTAAAAGAAGAAGTTTCATTTGCAATAAAAAATATGAAGAAAGGAAGAGCCCCTGGTGATGATGGTATTACATTAGATATCCTAAAAGAAGCTGGAGAATATGTAGAAGACATACTTGCAAAATTCTTTACCAAATGTCTTAACAGCGGTAACATACCAAACCAATGGGATTCTGCAACAGTAATTCTTTTGCATAAAAAAGGTGATAAAGAGGATTTGAAAAATTACCGACCAATTAGCTTGTTACCTGCTATTTATAAAATCTTCACAAAAGTGCTAACACATCGCCTGCAGAAAAAATTAGATGCAGCTCAACCAAGAGAACAAGCTGGATTTCGAAGTGGATTCAGTACAGTGGACCATATTCAAGTATTAAGAGAATTAATTGAAAGAACACATGAATATGAACTTCCATTGTGTGTTGCATTTATTGACTATGAGAAGGCCTTTGACTCTATAAAAACATCAGCAGTCATCAACTCTTTAAGATCAACAGACATTGAGGATGTGTACATTGACATGGTGAAACGTGTGTATAAAAATGCAAGTGCAAAATTTCGGTTACATAAAGATACCAAAACTATCAAACTTGGCAAAGGGGTGAGGCAGGGAGATACCATTTCTCCAAAACTTTTTACTTCTGCTTTACAGATGATTTTTCAGCTGATAAATTGGAATAACAAGGGAATAAAAATAAATGGTGAATATTTAAATCATCTGCGGTTTGCTGATGACATTGTTATTTTTTCAACGGACCCATTAGAACTCCAAGACATGGTACAAGAGCTCTCAACTAGAAGTAAAGAAGTTGGACTCAAGATGAACCTACAAAAAACTAAGATCATGTTCAATAATTTCGTAGAGGAAACAAAAATACAAGTTGACAACATTGAGCTAGAAATTGCTGATTCATATATTTACCTTGGCCAGCTGATTTCAATGGATGGCAACATTATGAAAGAACTCAACAGACGTATTAAACTTGGCTGGAGTGCATTTGGAAGAAACAGTTTTATCCTGAAGGGGAAATTGCCTTTGTGTCTAAAAAGAAAGGTCTTCAACCAGTGTGTATTGCCAGTCCTCTCTTATGGATCAGAGACATGGAGTCTAACAGTTGGAGCAATACGAAAGTTACAGACAACGCAAAGGAGCATGGAGAGGTGCATGCTTGGAATAACTAGGAGAGATCGAAAAAGAAACACTTGGGTGAGAGAGCAAACTAGAGTAGAGGACATCATTGTTAAAGTAAAAGGGCTGAAATGGCGATGGGCTGGGCATATTGCAAGAAGAACTGATCAACGATGGACAACAGAAATTCTGAACTGGATTCCAAGAGACCACCGAAGACCTAGAAAACGTCCTCAAACTAGATGGGTGGATGAAATAAGAAAACAGGTTGGGGTGACGTGGAAACGAATGGCCCAGGATAGACTTGTGTGGAAAGCATTTGGAGAGACCTTCATCCAGCAGTGGATAGATAATGGTTGAATATGATGATGATGATATATATGTATGTATGTATGTGTGTGTTTCTTTTCCTCATGAGATAATGTTTTGGAAGAAGAAATGTAAAAGAAGCTTCACATGGGCTGCGATAATACGAAATAACTACTTCAAACAAAAATCTTGCTGGGCCTTCGAAACTGTCCCCAAATATCTATGCTAAAAGTTCATTTTTCATATTAATTTTTTTACACGGTTTGGATTAGTTGAGACAATTGTTAATTATATCCGTCTGTTATGGGGTTATTTGATAAGGTTGTTAGTACACATAATGATAATTTGATGGATGAGTTTGTTTAAATTTGTAAAGCCATAATAGGCATTATTTACTTTTGCCAAGAATAATAATTAGGCTAATTTGGCCGTCGTGATCGTATAGTGGTTAGTTTTACCTAAAGGTTCAAATTGTTGGGTTAAACATAAACAAATAAAATAATTTTGGATTGCATTGTGTTAGGACATTATCAAAATAATAAAACAGGTTCTTTAAAAGAACAAACAAACAAGAATGAGATTTCTGCTTTTTATTTTAGTTCTAAAACAAGATAATATACTTTCAAATCTTTAGAATTTCTCGATGCCCATTTATATTAACATTAGGGAGCAATGAAAGTTAATCAATTATCAATTGACAATAATTTATACACACTCATTATCAAAACCGGTTATACAAGAATAAAACGGCAACAATAATTATCATTTCACTAAACCAAAATCATGCTGGGGTTTATACCCAACCCCCCCAAAAAAACAATTACATATTACATTATAGGTTTAAGGGGGGAGAAGGAGGCACTGGTAATTACAGGTTAAGGAAATGAAGGAAAGGAATGTTACTCACATGATGTTACTTCTAGATCATCTTTTAGAAGATCGGGTCCCCGAGTGAAAAAAAAAAGGACTTTTGTCCTTTATTATAGTTCCATATTAGATGATGGGGCCCAGACCTCTCTTCGTCTGGTTACATTGCTATTAGCAAGCGGGCTCGGAATCTCTCTTCTCTCTCTGTCTAAAACGATCAAGCTCCACTTCTTATCGACGATGGTTGTGAATGGTGATTGGCCAATTGAATTCTGACGTAAAATTTTTCCTAATTTTCAATTGGCCAGATTGACCCCACAGAGGGGAGAGCTGGCCTGGCTCTCGTTAAACTTCGAGCTGTCTTTCTAGACAGCTTTTGCCCATAAAACTGTGAGTTTATGAGACGTTCTTGGTGGCATTTCCAAGAAACTGGTTGTCGTTACTGATATGTTATTGACAGACGTGCCTTTGTGTGAGAGAGCCGAACCCTATGGGCGTAAGAGACATTGTGGGTGGTTCGTCTATTTACTCAGTGTGAGTCATACAACTTCTCCCTCGACCAGGGATTTCGTGGAAGTTGTTCAGATTTTTCTGTTCGCAGGTCTTTGAAGAGCGTTCAAGTTATAGCTTGAAGGGTCGAAGTTGAAGAAAGGGCCAGTGCTCCCACGGTATCGTTTAGTTGTTGAGAAGAAAATGGTGCAAGCTGGTATGGACTGTTTATCAGAATGAGAGGAATGTTTAGTCTGTTATTTCAACGGCCTTATGGCCCAGCTGCATCTTGCAAATGGTGAGAATGGGGGGATTAACGAGGGTAACATGCTTGAGAAAAAAAAGAAAAAGAACCTTACACTTTTAAGGGTTTAAGAGGGTAAATGGGGAATTTTTAGAATTAATCTTACTATTGTACAACATGTATATCAACACTTTCAATTAATATAACTTAAACTTACGAGCAATTTTAGAACTTGAAATTAATTTACAAGTAGCAAATTTATGAAAATGATATAGACATTTTAGATATAGAATGAATTACACATATCAATCAAATTATAAATATGATAAAACCTATACTGGTCATTGATGATTGAAGTAGATAGTCCAGTAGTTCCTAGTTCTTTTAATTAAGTCTTATTGATGCAGTGTTATGAGGACAGTTCTGTTGTTAAGTCTGATGATTACTTGGACTCGGGTTGTAGAGATTAAGTTTCTGCCAAGGAGTTGACCATAGGGGAACAATAATTGATATGGACGTCATCAATGGAAAAGCGTAATGTCATCAAAGGATTAAGGTACACCGTTATCTGAAGTTACATTCTTTTTTCTGAAAAATTAAAAGAAAAAAGAGCGGCAGAATCTCGAAAAAATAAACACAACACTTAATGACATTGACACATATATTTGTACAATAGTGAGAGAGAGAGAGAGTGTGGTTTTTATTTATTTTTTTTTGTTTATATATTTTTTTATTTATTTATTTTTTTTATTTAATTTAATTGTCCACCTCTGTGCTTATGTGTGTTTAAATTTAATTAGTCATTTTAAAAAGAGAATTTTGAATTTTCACCTTAACATTAATTACCACTTTATAAAAATGATTCTGTATGTTCATAGAAAAAACTTACTTAGAATGATGCAACTATAAGTAGCTAGCGACTCTTAAAAAGAAATAGAAGAAGAGTAACACTTGGGAAATATTGTTTACGTAACCGAAACACGTTTCTTTAAAACCTCAAAACCTGTTGATTCTTTCGCTTAGACAATTTTAATACGTGAAAGTCTTGAAATACAGTGAGCGTATTTTAGTCACACGTATATGTTAGCCTTTATGTACGTGATTTATGAATTTGGGTCAAAGTGTATTTTAGAAAATTACACGTCACGTTTGAAAATCTAAATACATTAGTCTTTATTTTCGGCTTCCGATAAATGCAATTTCGAAATCTCCAGCGGAGTAATTTATTACTGCTGTTGAATTAGCATTTCAACAAGTTTGTAATTTTTTATAATAATACAGATCTGTTTAACGTATACATATGAAATACGTTGAAAATTTTATAGCTGCGGTACTCAATAACAACCTTTACACTGACTTTTATTGCACATTGATTTGAAAGTGGGATACGTAAAACTTTGGATTATTTTATCTTAAATTGCTTGTAAATTAATCCTTTTCCGTATCGTTTTACATTTTTAATAAATTAACATAATACTATTCTGTATTGGGTTAAGTCACAACCTCGTAGAGATATTAGTTAAAACGTGTCCCTTTGATATTGCGAGAAAAGGCAATGAATCACATAAGCTTCCTTTCGTTTCGTTTAAGTAAGGATAACTGCATTTCTTATGGCCAAGGTATATCAAAAGCAGAACGTAGTATTACTGGGGTGATCTAGTCGATATATTTTATCCCTCACTATCTTCGTTTTTATGTTCGTTTTAATCTAAGATTTTTATCAATGCCTGCTATTTGGAAATATCTCCAAGATTAGATATATTGTTTTATTCCTGTTTGTTTGAAATTCATTGCGCAATAATATTTATTAGTTATTTTGGAACGCCACTACTTTCTGTATATTTTCATTTAGTATATAAATTATTATATACCTTTTCGATCAACAGACGTAAAACTGAAAATGTTTTATGGTTCGTTTGTACAGTCATGTCCAAAGTTAAGGTTACACTCAATGTTATTTCAATGGGAGAGGTACATATTTTGCTCTTTAACTCTCGATGACAGAATAAGACATTTTACATCAATCAAAAAGCCATAATCACTTAACAAAATTGCAGAAAATAAAATTTTTTAGGTATTCTATGAAGGAGAATACATAATCAAAAATAGTATAAAAATTGAAGGTAGAAAACAAAAATTCGCAAAAAACAGATTTGGGTTAACAAATTTTCTTACACAAACATCAACACTCACTTTCTAATAATTATATTTATGTGAGAAAATTTGTTACTCGGAAGTAGTTTTTTAAAAAATTTCCTTTTCGGCTTTCAAAATTGGATCAAATTTAATGGTGGATTCTCCTACGTGCGATGTCTGAAAAATGTGATTTGTTGTGATTCTGTTAAGTGTTTGTAGTAATTCACTCTTACGCAAAATAATTTTTTATGTATAAAGCACAATGGGAGTTAAAGAGCAAAATATGTCTCTCTCATTGAAATAACATTGCGTTTAACCTTAATTTTGGATGTAAGTGTATATTATATATTCCAAGACTGCGCCATGAGCCAGCCGGGACGGAATCGATGGCTTAACGCGACCACCTTATCTTGATACCTTTACGAACAAAAGAACTTATGCTAGTCGAACTCAATCGAATTCTATGTGAAAGCAATAATACTGACTTTATAGCATCATAATATAATAATATATTGTAAAATAGTTCGTTGTGTGACAAATAAAAATATTATTATTATTATGGCCAGTGAAATGAATTGCATTTTATTTAAATAAATGTTTCTAAAATGTTGAGTGGTTAGCACAGAATAACAGTTAAACACAAGTAAAAAATGCTATTATACATAACCGGTCAGGAAATGGAATAAGACAAATGAAATCCCTAGTAACACCACTTCAAGTCAGAATTTTCCCTCACACGTATTTCTAATTACAATTTAGCGGTCTTTCCTTGATTAATGTTGTCACTAATTAAATAGATTTTCTTTCCCAACAAGAAGAAAAATTAAAAGTTCTCTACAAAGTAGCAAACACACAAAAAGAAAGAGAAAAAGTATCCAACCCAACACACACACACACGCAGAGTGGTATGACAGAGATTTATTACCAATTCTTTCTCATGAGCATAAAAGCGGCAAAAGAGATTTTCCTTCTGAGAACATCTATCTTCGCTTTCAACCCAAGGAGATACCGAGGTTTTACGTGTTTGTAACGCTAACAACCACAGCTCCTCATATCTATGAAAATTGGAAAACAAATTTTGAGAAAATAGAACAACCTTCTGCCGTTATTTGTGTAAATAAAAAGCGGAAGGGTATTACTGGAACAAAAAATCTTGTTTCCTTGAAAACATCTTGCTTATTAATCAGCGTCAGCAGTATTCCATTAAAAGGCACGCGTTATAGTATCAAGAGAGATTATCTTAATTAAAAAATACGCGTTTCCTACATTTAATAATTCCTGGAATTTTTATTTTCGGCTTCTTCACTCTGTCAACTGCAAAATGTTCCCGAAAATCTGCATTAGTTAGCAGAAAAACTGCTCATACAAAACCTACAACAAAAACTACGTCTTCATCTGGCTAAAAGATTCTGTACATTTATCATTCTTGAAGAATTAATATTAATCAAGCACAAGAGGCAAAAAGAACAGTTTTTGCCTGTTTTAAATGCAAATTCCAGGAAAAAATTAATGAAAGTTCTGCAGACTTTTCTTGTGAGCTTTTCTTGGTTTTAAGGATGTGTTTTCACCATTCTTTTTGCAATTGAAATGCTTATTTTGGATAGAAGGTGGAAAAAAGCAAAATTCTCCGTCTCTCTCTGCAACATCTTCCTTAGTTAAGAATAACACTAAAAATTCAGACGAAAATAAGCTATAAAGTGAGAAACGTTATCTAACTTTTTTCGTATTTTCCATAGACACGTTTGAATTTAATTATCAGCTCCCACTATTCGGACAGGAAAAAACCTACAAATTTCACCTGAGACCTAAGTCCATAGCCAAAACATATTAGTGAATATACGCAAGGCACTTTATTTTCTCACAAAATATTAACATTAACGTAGTACCAATAGCTACGTTCGCTTGAGAAAACTATTTTTACATTAAATATATGAACATGAGAAACAGGATTTTGCATCATGTTCAAAATTTTGTAATTTATTTTTCTTTTAAATTTTTGAAATAGGTGATGGAAATAAATAAATTTGATTTGCTATTCCTTATCATGATTGCTAATAATGAGTAGTGGTATAATCATTAGACTATCTTCCGAGTTTGAGGACTCCATGATTCGGTGAAATTTGTCATACATTTCTTATGTTTAAACAAATAACTTGCTTCCATTAAAGTAAAGGTAATTTTTCATAAATTCCATAGCTTTTAAAGGAATAAGAAATTTTGGTTTAAGTAACATAAAACACTCAGTTAATGGTCAACAAAATTATGCAATAATGCATTTTTTCTAGAAATTCCATTTTTAAAAATTATCATATTTCTGAGACTGATAATTTTACGATTTTTTTAAAAACAACATTTCTGGGAATAATGTTTCTAAGAATTAACACACATTAATTATACATTTGTTTCCAAAATTTATTCTTTATTATATACTTTTGAGTATATTACCTTTTAAAAAACATGTAATCAATTTGCTTTCTATTTTTTATTCTCTATTTCCTTAGGTTCATTTTATATTTCTTTTTAATATTTTTTTTGTAAAAAGACCTCTTACGGTACGTTATATTTATTTCTTACAAATATTAAATAACGAATAAAAAGTATAAACTATTAAAATAGGAAGGGAGTAAATATGAAAAATGCGTAAGGTCCATTAACAAAATACGCTTCATTTCATTCCTTTAGTTTGTTATTGTCTTTTAACCTGTGAAACATATATGATTTAAATCATTTTATAAGCACAGAAAGTATTAATGGAAAGCACATTATGTAATTTCTAAGCAAGGCTGAGTTGTGAAAAAATATTTATATATTTCTAAATTAAACTCTCTGAAGTTGATTTCGTATCACATCTTACTCATTAATGCGAAAATTAGCTCTATCGCTTACCTTATCTCCTTCCATCCAAACAGACTCCCTTATATACTTGTTGGGTTACCAATTGCGGTTTCTACATTTATAGATTTGGTTATCGTTCTATGACGGATTGCAGAACGATGGAGCGGTGATAGACTCCATAATATCACCGATAGATTATAAGTTATATCAGAAGGGTTTTAGCACGTGCGTCAACTCACGTGGATTGTTACCCTAGAACCTTATCTCAATTGAATCAAGAATAACAAAATATATATATATATATATATATTATTTGGGTAAATAATTAAATAGTGTACATATTATCTAGATTTTACGTGATAATTTAGGCCTAAGCAACTTAACGGTGATCAAAGTTTGGAATAAAAAATTATTTCCCATCGTAAAGGTGTTTACTTGAAAAATACCATTTTGCTTTATTTTTTTCAGTGAAAGAGATCCCCTGTGCATGCGTTTAACCTTCACACAACTGCAAGGCTTTAAATTTTGTTAATTGGTGCAAATTCCCCATTTTCGACAGAAGGCGCTTGGTGTTTAGGACTGTTTTACGTGCTATAACCAATGAATTAAATAAGGTTAAACTTTTAGCTTTCATTTCATTTTATTAGATCCACGCACTCCAAAAAAAGAGAAAGAAGGGCGAGCTATGCTACATGTCCCCCTAAAATCATTGAACAAGCATTCCAATGTCTTAATTAATACGTCTAGCTATTGCAGTGTTAAACAATTATCGCTTAATCATTCGAAGAATGCTAAATGAAGCATATGGGAGTAAACATAATTAAATTTCCCTAAACTCGTTATATCATGGGGATTTATTTCGGTTGCTCATTCTTTCATAATTTCTGGAGATGGAGGTTCTCTGATATTGAAAACAACAAATAGGGAATCGTATTAGACTGCAAGTTATCTGAAGAGGAAACACGCACACGAGAAAAAATTAGTTTTATAAACCATTAGGAAAATGAATTCTCTCCTTGGTCTTTATGAAGGGTAGGGAAATCATCTTTGCTGTTAAAGGATCTATTCGTAATATTATCTCGAATAATTATTCCACTTTGTGCAGAAGAGTTTCCCAAATTCTCATTATGGGGAGATTCGTTTGCAGCTGAAATTAAATTCCACCACTCTATCAACTTCGGCATTGGATATAGGTATTTGGCAGACCATTATGGCTGTTAGATATGCATACAGTGTATCTCCAATTAACGTTTTCGTTCAATAGAAGTTAAATCAAATTGTTGTAATATTAAAATGTTGTAAGCTATTCGGGAAAGAGTCAACAACAAATTCAAAAATATTTAAGAGTAACTAACAGAAAGGTGGAGATTTGTGCATAATAGATTTGTTTTCCAGTTTACATGGAAATTAAAAACAAAAATGGATTTGTTTCTCCACTCTTGTATTCTGTACTGATTTGTACAGAAAACTGTCACGATTAAGCAACTAACGATGGCAATGTAAAAAAGAATTAATTAATTAATTCTTATATGAACAGAAAAATAACATAGATGTTCACCATTAATTAATTTCTGTACATAAACGTATATAGATGGATTTACCTTGGCTTCTTCATAATTGGGCATACGTACCGTGTTTCCCCGAAAATAAGACCTGGTCTTATATTAATCTTTGCTGCAAAAGACACGCTAGGGCTTATTTTCAGGGGATACCTTATTTTTCATGCACAATAATTAACATTTATTCAGGTTCAAGAAATACATTTAGTCAGGTTCAAGAAATACATTTATTCACGTTCAAGAAATATATTTATTCACGTTCAAGAAATACATTTATTCACGTTCAAGAAACATTAAAAAATGAACAAAATCATTTACTCTAATACAGCCATGTCGTTGTCTTCTGGAACGTCATCATAAAGCTCCAAATCACGAATTCTGTCCTGAATTTTTTGAGACTTCATTTCTTCTAAAACCATTGGCCCTAGCCTCTTATGTTGAGCAATAAAGCTCTCCTCAAATGAGCTCTTCTTGTCCATGCAGCCTGCTCGTAGGGCATTAGCAACACGGCTGTCCGTTATTTTATCCCATGCATTCTTCACCCAAGTAAAGATTTCTTGTAACTTAGGCTTCACAAAGTTTCCTCGTTGATTTCTCTCCATTCTATTTTCAATATAGTCATTGATTTCCGTGCGCAACTGATCTTTAAATGGCTTGTTTATTGAAATATCAAGAGCTTGAGATATGCAGTCATTCCTGCGGGAGTCATTATTTGATCAATTCTTCTTTCTGTAAGGAAGTTCTTCATGGTTTTAGCGCGGTGAGTGCTGGCAGAATCCTACACTAGCATACATCTTTGGCCACCTCGCAAAACAAGTGGTAAAAATAAATCCACCCACTTTCTTATTGCTGCTTGTATGCAGCAAACTTTTTCAGTCTCAAGAACATAAATACCTGAAACACATTGGATTTCCTCTTTCTTGCCCTTAGAGATGATTAGAGGTGGGGGGGGGGGTTCTGTCCATCGAAACGAATTACCAAAATACATGTAATGCGTGCACTTTCGTAACCAGTGGAGGGAATGTATATCGTAGAGGCACCCCTCTGATCAAAGGTAGTTTGATACCCTTGACCCATAAACACTGCAATTTCATCCATGGCAATCATGTTCTAGAATTGGCACTTAGAGAAGTCGATGCCATCAACAAAACACTTGAATGCAAGTGCACGTTTAATCACTTCAGTGTCTTCCAATTTGAACAGTGTTGTCGATCTTCTTAGAGACAGTTCATATCGCTGAAGGAAGCCATCCACACAGCGTTGTGATGCTTTGAATTTGTCTGGCGAGATGTCTAGCTGTGGTGCCATTGCAAGGGCAAATGCTTGAATATCAGCCCTGCGAACAACCAAACACTTTGCTCTTCTGTCAGCAATCCATTCACAGATGATGTGTTCCAATTCAGGAAATAATGGTTGCCGATCTGATCTACACTTACGCTTCTTGGGATTTCCCTCGTCGACCTGTTGACTGAGATTATTATACTCTGATCGCCATTTTTGGACCATTCGTAGATCCATCTTCTTCTCTTTGCAGAAAGCTGTAAGATTTTTATCCCTAGAGTCTTCCACAATTCCTTTCTTGTACTCAATGGAATAACTCTTTCGTTTTGCACTCATTTTATCTGAGCATCAAAATTTATTATTAAATCAAGTGCTAAACGCCAGTTACTAACGCGGCGTATTCAGTGCTGAAGATTCTAATTTGTCACAACCACGTCCGTTTGTTTCAAATGTGCATGTGTGTTGCGTATGCACTTGGTCATTCGGCAATAAAGCGCCCGTCTGGCTGACGATCTTAACTAGGGCTAACTTTAGGGGTTAGGCTTATATTAGAAGTACCCTGAAAAATTATCCCCGGGCTTATTTTTTGATTAGGTCACAATTTCGAGAAAACACGGTATATCATATACAGGGTGTCGAGAATCGACCGTTCAATCTCCTCACAGCTGTATTCCTTGCAAGATTCTAAGCAAAAAGTTGGAGAGCGAAAATTCTCAAAAATGCATATTTAAAAAGTTATTCACGATCAAAGAAGAGCCAATCGCATTACAACTGCACCACTCACTTTCAGGAATTAGCCACTTATGCATCGACGGCGTAAAGCCGCCCTAATTTTTTAAAGCTTTGAAGAAATTCAGGTTTCCGATTTGTTTACCAAAGAAGCTGAGTTTTTTGATCAGACCCCAAATTTATTTACGGTTTTTATGTCGCATTAAGGACAAAGTTTACAAAATTGGCAGTTTTTCCAAGTTATATTGTAATGATTGGCTAATTTCAAAAGACATTTTAAAATCTTATATTCTAAATAAAACGAGCTTACTAATAAACAATTAAACACAAAAGTCTCGCAGTTGAAATTTCTTAACGGTCATTAACAACGTTAATAAAATTTAACTACGACGCAGGGCTGGTTAAGGCTTTTTGAGGCCCTTGAAAAAATTTCATCCCCGGCCCCTTTTATTATAAATTACGTAATTATTTATTTTGAGATAATAGAGGAAAAATTAAGATTAACTTAAACCAAAATACTCATAAACTTCCAAAAATTTGAAAAGTAAAATATATGAAAATTTCATGTGTAATATAAGTATTATAAAATATATATTAAAAATTTCTCTTTTTCTTTGCTCTTTCTTCAGCAAAATTATCAATTATTTCTATGAAATTAATAACATCTACATCATTTTCTATGCACAATACAGCTGGATAACTTAATTTTGACAGACTTGCGGAATTTGGTAATTGATTTTTTACTTGTCGAAATACTGAAATTGATCTTTTTCTATTTTCATTTGAAATAAAGGCAAATAAATACGCAATACAGTTTCCACATCACTTATTCTCGACGAATTCGAAGTGGTATTGCGAGATTATAACGCCAGGTCCCTCAAAAAGCAGGTTCCAGACATTTGCTTTTTTTTGTTTATGAAATAATCCGGTCCTGACGCAGTACATCGCGAAGTGATTTGTTTCAATATAAGCTTATTTTTATACTTCGTATAAATTCATCGTTATGTATGTGTACGTTTGTACAATGCAGAAAATAAAATTTAAATCTGTTATTTTTTTGGAAAGTACCTGAGGTTTTTGTAAACACACACACACAAACAGTGTAAGACTGATACAAGAAATGATGGGTTTTCTGTCACCACAGATAATTCCTCATGTAAAACTGATGCGATAAATTATTTTTCACTTGTCAATTATTGTTTGTTTGGCTTTTTTATGGCGCAAGAGCATCTGGGCTATACTGCGCCAAGACTTGTCAATTAGCCATCTTACTCAGACATACACACGCCAAAAGATTTATTACGTCACTTGCGATAAGAATAAGAATATCGGAAATAACGCTAATATGATGAAATGAGATTGATGTGTAGCACCACAACATAATTAGGAAAACACATGGCTGCATGTTAGATCACATCATCATATGTTCAAAGCTAGCACCTTGAAGTGCGGAACATGCGGCAGTATCCGTTCTACGTACGGTATGTTTATCGTACTGGCAGAGCCGGTGTGACACTAAATATGATTTCTGCGAAACCATGTTTTGACGTCTTTTTCCTAATTTTTTTAATAATTAAACGTTCGGTTTCATATTATATTAGAGGCTTTCGATTTTTTTTTCCTACGACTCCCTTCGCCTCTCGTAAATTATTGACGGATCTCAAATGTACAAAAATCACATGTTATAAATATTTTTGTTAACGTCTAGCTAGTTAATGTCGCGACATCCCAAGAGACCGCGATATACTATTTGAGAATTTCTGCTTTATAAAGTAGGAAGCGTTCGAGTATTCCGCAGGCACCTTTGGAAGAAATGGCCAAAATATTGGGTACGTAATACTCGAATCCTCCCGTATTTTTTGTTTGTTTTGTGATTTCACGGCTCAAGGACTACAATGGTCATGCTGTGCCAGGACCTACTGTTTCCCGAAGAATCTGAACCTCTTAAAGCCTAGGGAACCAAACCCCAGACTACAGTGAGCAGTGCAATATTTATGAGATCTCTGAGTAATCGTCCTTTTCACCGTTGGTAGTCGAACCCAGGTTAACGTCGCACTAAGAAAACGCTAGGTGACACTGCGCCACCGCAA
>QLNU02015360.1:265409125-265441140 GCA_006491805.2 Dysdera silvatica | reverse complement strand
TTTACTGTCAAAATAATGTATAAAACTCTAGAGTACATTGCTATAGGCTACTATGATTTTAAAAAGATATCGTTTATAACGACTATCGGTTATAACGACCGAATTTTCACGGTCCCTTGGAGGTCGTTATAACCAATTTTCACTGTTTATATATATTATTTTGTGTTGAATTAAATGTTAAATTTATTTAAATAAGACTGTTCCAATTTTTGTATAATATTAATTTTCTTGTGAATAAAATATTAAATTATGCATGTAAATACGTGCAAGAACACATGCACAAAACAACCAAAATACTGTAAAGTTTATTCATATACTAGGCCCAACGGGAAGGGATTTAGGTGTAAAAGGTTTGAGAACCACTGACTTGGTCAATAATGATGCTGTGAAGGTGCGATATGGTTTGGCCGTGCCTTAGTCGGTCCTTAGAAAATCTCCATTAGAAAAACACCATTTAGGTCCTTAGAGAATCTTTGGGAACTCCTTATTTTTTACTTTGCAAAAAGAGTAGGAACTCTGATAATGCATTTTTTTATAGAAGCCCATAAATATTGTAAAATTATGAGTAAATCGAAAGGCTTCAATAACAGTATTGTAAATATACATTTTGATAACGAATGATAATACATAGTTGTACGTATGTGACTAAAAAAGTATTAAATGTTGAGCAGAATCATAAATATAATACATATTTATATACAGTTTGTATAAACTGTGTATATAAAAGTACATATACAGTGTTACCTTGGTTAAAGACGGATTACCGTCGATAAGCAAAACCCTTGTTATCCAAGGCGCGATTCCCCATAAGATTTAAATGGAAATTGATTAGTTTGTTCCGGCTCTTCCCCACAGCCCTAGTACATATTAAAAATGTAGATCAGACTCATTTAAAATGTCCTAAAATGCAGCCAAATGTCCGGTTCTTTTCATTTCATTTCCCATGATATATTATCCTTGTTTGAAGTGGAGAGAGGCAATTGCCTCATCGCCCGTACCTGGATGAGTCCTTGATAAAAAGTGCCCATGTGATTTTTTTAATTTTGCAAAATTCTCTATTCGAAAATATCTACCTTCGCGCGGTTGAATGCGCTCGGAAAATTCCGATTTCCAGATCGGATTGAGTTTCACGTCATCAAGGGTCGTTAACCAAAGCCTATGTCGTTAAAAAACAAATCTTTTCCTTATAGACATCCGTCGTTAACCAAATACGTCGTTATCTAAGGCCGTTGTTAACTAAGGTACCACTGTATTTAATTATATCAACGTTAATTCATTTATAATAAACTATATTTTATCATTAATTCACCATTTGAGGGTTCGTTCTATTTTATAGAGATTAATAGCACATTTATACTCATTCACAAATTCACATCGGGAAAACACACTAGAGCGTATAATCGATATATATCATATTCTCAAAACCACTTTTGTACTAGTCATAGAACTCTACTTTCAAAATTGTGAAATGCAAGTGTTTTTGGTCTTTTCCACGAGCTACAGCTTGGGGAGAGAAAGACATTAGAGACGTGTACCTCTGTTCATTCTCTTTCTATGGATCAAGATAGTATGCATATATATAGTGAAATGCAAAACGAAAATAAGACAAAACAGAAATAAGAACTTTGGCGGAAAACGACAAGAAAATTTGAAACAATTGACTTAGTTTTTTATTATTAAAACCCTAATGTATTTCCTAATATGCGTCGTTAAGTAAAGTTTTGAACCTAAACGTAGGGAATTTTCTCGAAAAGTATTTTCTGCGCCGGACTTTTCCATTTGCTGAATGGCAACATTAAATTAAATTGCTCATATAAACTTAGATTAAACATCACTTAACCAAGTTGAAATCGTATGCTGGTACCCTTTCAGAGTATCAGAAGAAATTGCGCAACGTTGAACAAAGCATGTGAAATTTTCCCGGTGGATTTAAGTTTGCCATAATTAAGAAACCCATGGAAAATTAAACTTTCCGTTCCAATTTAAGAAACAAATAAATCAAAGTGCGTGTTATACATATGTATACGAAACATAAGAAAATTTAGCGTTCCAATTAATTGCAAAAGATGATTCTCTGCGGCAGGCGTTTGGTTAGTAAATAGGCATTAATATACAGAGTTAATTACCCTTTTGTACAATCTAGTAGTTTTACCGGACTAAAAATCTCACATTCGAGATTGAATATGATGAAATTGATGAGAGTTTAATATCGTGGGGTGTTTAAATATGTACTTTCTTAAAAATTTACAATATATTTGATGTGCTTAGCAGTAATAAAGTACGTATAGACCCTACTATTTATTACAGTAAAAGTTGATATAATTAGTATAATTGTAACTCACAGAATATGAAATTTGGTGAAACATATATCTCCCATAGCCATATATAATTGGCATTCTATGTTGGACAATCGCTTCAATTACGCCGCGTTCTAGAGTACCTTACAGGATATAGTGTAATCTGTTACATAACAATATTCTAGGAACCAGGGAAATGTATCGTTGCAGACAGCATATAGTTATAGACTATATCGAACCGAATATAATCTACTTATCTCTCTAACGAAACCGAAGAAAATAACGTAATGGGCAGGTTTCGCTGTACGTGATAAATTTATCATTATTGTAACTTCAATTTCAGGATATAATGAAAATTTTCGATAATGTGAGAGTCTCCTTCCTGTATGGTCGAGGCCATTATAGTTTCTCAAAAATAGTCTGCTGACAACAATAGAATTTCTAAATATATTATTATCATCTTCGTTTCATTCATTTTTATGTATTTGTTTTTAATATTTTATATTAATAACCCTTTCTCTAATAACAAAAGCGTTTCAAGATCTGAATTTGACGGTTCCTACAAGGATTCTTTTAAAACTGAATTCTGGTTCCACTGCGACGGGTCTGTCGAATTCAGATAGCCTCAGAACCATGATACATTTGCACGAAACCATGCTTACTGAGATCCGAATTTAGCCCAAGTAGACGATCATCGCCACAGGAGCTCTCGCTCAATTCGGATCCATATATACAATGCATAACCTGCACTTCATATCACACGTTCGCGTATATGCAGTGCCGTATTTCCCAATAGGCTATACTAGGCTATAGACTAGGGCGGCAAAATTTTGTGTATTGAGTTTGATATAATCAGATGTTTTGCCGAGAAGAAAGCTAGACGTCATGCTTTCCATTTAAATATAAGTGTTCGATGGGCTTTTATTTTTTGCTAAAATTAAAATTTATTTCAATAAAATTGAATTTGATTTATTATATACCAAGAAGAGATAATACTTCAATATAAGTTAATATTGTTTAATATTTATGTTTCAATTTATGAGTTTATTTTTAAACAAAGTTATTGTCAATACGAAAGTTTTTGGCGTATATTGAATGTAGCAATTTTTATGCTCCTACCCCCCGATTAGAAGCGGGGAGCGAACGGGTAGGAAGGGGTGGCAAAAATGATCTAGGGGCGGCAAAATGGTAAATCCGCCCATGTATATGTATATATTTATCATTCCTTCATAAATAATATCGGTTGTAGTTGACTTCAATGCTGGTTTTTATATCTATTATAAGAATTATACCATTATTATTATAGTAATATTAAATATATTATTATTAATTAATATCATTAATGTTTACCTGAGAATTAAAACGCTTGCTTATGCAGGATGATTAAGTCTTCAGGTGGTGCAATTTATTCATTTATTTAGGTATAGTACTGGATACAAAGGGAGAAATGCTTAAAATATTTAAGTCGCAGGACATGACATATTAACAGTTTTTACTATAAGGAGTTAAATAAATGAAGGGAGAAGAGAAGCTGTGCCTTCTTCTCCGTGAAGAACAGAAAGAAATAGATAGCGTTATTTTATTCCCATTATTTTTCTTAAATGTAATTTTCTTGGAATCTAGACCTAGTCAATAGCAAACGGAGTGCTACCTATCGCGAATACGTACTACGTCATAACTGTCACGTGATCGAAGGTGCTCAAGACCATGTATTCGAGACGCCGAAGAAAGAAATAGTTTTGCAATAATAATGGGTTTAACAGCTAGATTAAAAATGAGGAAATTTTATCGGTGCTTATAAGCTAGGTGTGCGTATGCAATGTATTACTGATTCTCTCCCTTTTAATCATTTCGTTTTCTTTATATTTGTTTCGTATATTTTTTAGAAATATTGTACAAAAACATTATATTATTCAGAAATATTATACAAAAACATTATATTATTCAGAAATATTGTACAAAAACATTATATTATTCAGAAATATTGTACAAAAACATTATATTATTCAGAAATATTGTACAGAAACATATTATTCAGAAATATCGTACGAAATAAGGCGCAATTTGCAAAAGATTGCAAATTCTATGTTCAAAATATTACAGAACTTGCCTATATGTTTAGAATGCTTTTCTTTAAAATATTGCGCTTTCATGTATTTACTTTCTAATTTACAGTGTAATTAATATGTCTTGAAAATATCCAAGTAAAAGGCATTATAATACATTTATTTTCTTATGACGTTTCCGTAATTAAAAAATCATTTTCATTTAGAAAGAACAGGAAATATTCATTTTCTATAGAAGGTTAATAATTTTCTATGTAATACAGAATAAGTAAATCAAGTCTTTGATTCTGTAAATCATGCAAGCAAATATTATGTTGTGGGAAATATAGGCACAAATCTGTATAAAATAATTTAAAAATACTTTCGTGAGCCTTATCTTCTACTTCAGTGAGAGATATTCCTTACATAACCACACTCAAACAAGGATAATTTTTGCATCCATTCCTATAAACTACATACTGCATATGGCATCCTAGATATTGATTAAACTCCTGCTGTGAATTTCCGTAATACACTGGTAATTTATGGTCACATTTATAATTAACGTATTTTACACTTTTTCCTCGCCATGATATACCTCATGCAAAGTATGCTCGATACTCTATTTCCAAATGCCATGGAATGGTCTCATATAAAGCGCATATCATTCTATACTTATTTTCTGTTCATGTCGTTTTATAAGGTTGATTAAACTATTAAGCAAATAAGGCAAAAGTTTGCAGCATCAACAGAATATCACATCTCATACTGAAATCGGAAAGTATTCAGAATGTTACAAAACTTGCTGATGATCACCAAAGGATTTGCACATTATTTGCTCAGCAAAATTTCACATATCAGTTCTTACCTGAACTTTGTTATAAGTTCAATGAAAGAAAAGATACGAAACAACAAGATTCAGCTACAAGTTGAATTTTATAAAATATTTAAAGAAAATATATAGAGTCTGATTTCAAAACACAGACATTTGTTTCTGCATATTTTTAATATCGATTGTCATAGATTGTACAGTTGAGTGTTCATTTCTCCACTGAAAGTGTATTTATCATATCAATACATCAGCAAGCAAACAAATGTGTTATAGAAGAACAGTTTTGACAACTTAATTAAAGACTTCGCAGTTAGAAAAGTAGGAGAAAACTTTTCAAGCACGCAATTAAGCATCAGTTTCTATATTACTGAAAGTTTTGTCTCATTTGAAAAACTTTTATTTTATAGTTTAATAGATATTTGAATTATATATATATATATATATATATCATCATCATATTCAACCATTATCTATCCACTGCTGGATGAAGGTCTCCAAATGCTTTCCACACAATTCTATAATACATATATATATATGGAGGTACCATAATACTTTAAGTACTTAAGACCCAGAAAGGTTTTTTTCCTTAATCCAACCCTGTGCTGATTCCAGAAACAAAAACTTGTTAAGTCGAAATACGCATATAGATTATTGATCATTCAGTGGCTGTAAATTTCTTACCAAAATTGCCAGACATTTTACCCCCTCTCTTAACCCTAGGCATTTTTACTACCAAAATAAAACATTTTCTGCCATTTCTTGGAAAAAGCTATTTATAAATCATAGGAATAAACCCCTCCCAAAATTCGATGTGCAACAGAAATCCGAGTGTTCGACGGGGTTTAAAAAAATTGGTTTGTTTTTCCCAAACCAAACTTTGTAAGAAAACTGGAATTGTATGTTAGAATTTTTCTTTTCTTTAAAAATAGGTTTGCAAGTTTGATGGGTTTTTTTTTTCAAATTATAATAATGGACTAATTTCAGATGTAATATAATAATCTCATATATAATTTGCTATTCTCATATCTTCTCCTACGGGACTGTTGAGGTTTACTCAAGTGGAGTTCAATAAATCGGTTAACAATTAATAAAAATATAAGATAAGTTTCAATTATATATAATTGAACAGACCTGCAACACTTACTAAAATAATGCGATAATGAACGAGGATGAAAGCAACTTGTAGCTACCACAATTAACGCAATATTATATAAGAACACCTACACACACACACACACATATATATATATATATATGTACACATTGGCAGAGGAGAACGTAGGGAGTTCATAAGGGAGGGATTATAGGCTCAATGGGGGGGTTACAGAGCTACAACTCACATATTCCTATGTTAAATATACAAAATTTCATTGCAATGGGGGTTACAACCCCCATTTCAACCCCCCTCTACGTAAGCCAGTGCACACAGGCCACCGAAACTTAAATTTGTTAACATATTTAAAAGTACATGGTGCAAAGTAAAAACACTCACGTACACATATGTTTTCATTAGACATGTTCTTTTTTTAGTGATTAGGTTGGAAATGGAAAACAGAGAGAGAGCTTAATTTATGACGATACTCTTCCGAAGTGAAAGGAGAACAGAAAGTCCAATTAACCCATTTTCGGCCAACGTTATTTTCGTGATTTTTTTCTATATCCTAATTATTTTTTACCCTCAAATTTTAGCATATCATATTCAGAAACATTTGATCTTACTAAATATAATTTTTGCAAATGGAAGCAAGTTCAATTTCCTGCTTTATAATTCTTTATTTTTAAGTGTTTTGAGGGACTTTCAAAGACCCATTTTTTGAAAAAGTATATTAATTGCTGATTGACGAATATCAACGTTCTTTTCTTTTAAACATAATCTTTCAGATGTCAACAGTTTGTGAAAAATGGAAATTACAAAAAATGATAATTATAAATACGCAATATTGAAGAAAGAAAATAATGTTGCATTAACGCAATGTTGGCCGGCTTATAGCTGCACCCTTTTGGGGCAACCTTGAGTTTGGTTTGGCTTTTCCAAATTCTTTCTTTGAATGTTTACTTTGACTAGCATTATCGACAGCTAACAATAGTGACAATGCAATCTAACTTTTGCTACTTTGTTTCCTTTGTTCTATAAACATTTATATATTTCAGAATTTGACGTTTTCCAAGATTTTTACACTGTAATTTTTTACGGTTATAAAATGTAATAATTAGTTATTTGATTTAATACCCATTATGAACAAAGAGCTTTTATTTATTATGTTTATTGAGAAAGCAATATATATATTGTACCGACCCCGCATTTACCAGCCATGTGAGATATGTCATTTGCCTCTTGACTATTTTCCCTTTCGAACTCAGCTATAGCATGAAGATTTACTGATCTACACTCCGTCCATACAACTCGAATTTCTAACATAAAATTACAGTCCCTGGATCTGGGTTGACATCTGGAATCCGACCTTTGACATGTGTGAACCAGATCCGGGGGTAGAATAGTAACTGCGATTTGAGACCAGAGAGGGGCCTGGACGCCAAGAGATATGCTACCATTAGACAGCCCTCTCTGGGCTTCCTGTACGTAGAGAACAGAAAGTTATTTTCGATGAATAAAATGTGATTTTAAATTAATTCTTCCAAGCGTCAATTGCCTGTCTCGAATTTTACTAGCTACGTTACAATATATAGAAAATGAAATAGGAGTGTTTCTGAAACCCTCGCCCTCCTCCCCCATGGGCGTAGCCAGCTTTCCATCTCGTTGAACAAACCACTGGTAACCCGAAATATATTATCAAAAATACTAAAATATACCCAAATGTACTTCAACTTTTATTTCTAGGGGGCAAGCGCCTTGCCTACACCCTTGGCTTCATTCATGCCCCCTTCCCACAACGCTGTAATTATAGCTCGTTAATACTCTTTCCTTGTAGTAAAAAAAAAGACTCCACTTGGTTTTGGGACCACATGCTGTGATTTGGTTCATCTTAGGTAGTTTTACGCCCCAAAGATGCGACCACCTGAGAAGGGACCAACGGCTGAAAACATCTGCAAAAAACAAAATGCTATTCATTTTTGATTGTTGATTAGACTTTTTATTAGTTAATTAGGAATTGCATTAGCTAATTAGGACTTTTTAGTTACTTAAGATTTTCATTAGTTAATTGGGATATAGGAAATTTTCATTGCTGAATTGGAATTTTTATTAGTACACAGTTAATTTGAATTTTTATTAAATAATTAGACTTCTATTAAGTAAATTTATAATTTTATTAGATAATTAAAATTTTATTAATTGGATTTTTATTAGATAATTATTCAGATAATTATGGGAATATCTGTAAAAGCATTTTAAAAAATGTATAAAATTTCTGTTACGTGAAAATTAATTGCGTTTTATAAAAATCCTGAATTTTGTACTTATATATGAACTGACCTCGTTAAGCGCCAACGTTGCGTTAACGCAACATTTTGCTGCGCCCCCCACATACCCTAGATTTTTTGTCCAATGAAAAATTATTGCTATGGTCATAAATAAAAAGCATATGAATTTTTATGCACTTTCACTGTAAATTTCTATGCTTGGCTGTTAATGGGTAAACGGACGTTATTATAAAAATGATAAAAGTACAAGTGCAAATTAAGAAACGCATTATTTTAGTGTTGTCATTTTTTTTTTAATATTTAAAACAGTATCAAGCTATATTAGCATTCCACAGTAAGTATTAAATGTATGTTTTGTTTAAAATCTTATAAAATTAAGTGGAATAATTTTGAGTAGACCTCATCTGAAAATCCTGCAATAAATATCAAGACAGGAGAACGACGATAAGAAGAAGCAATAGTTAAACTAACTAAATGTAACAAGGCTACTCGACAAATGGGTATTGTGATATATTTTTAGTATTTTATATTCAAAGATGCCCTCCCTTCTTAAACATTACCTTGAATTTGCCCCTTATATATTAATAACTTTTATATATATAAGCCTACCTTTGAAGAAACTCTATGCGAAGTTTCACGAAGTTCCGCTATGAAAAAATAAAACAAAATATTGCTAATTACTTTTTACATTCACCTTTTGGTATGAATTATTGGCATTTGGCGAGAACTGAGCCATTCTCCAATTACGAAGTTTATATCAGTAAAAATGACGCAATAAAATCCTAGATTGGCTGAGGAAAAGATTAGAGCATACGTGAGCAAAGTTGAGTTATTATTAAATTTTCCAAAATTATTTTTACATGCCTATTTTCTCAGTTTCAGATATTTTATAGTTTGTTTTAAACTGACCATGAAAGATGTTTGAAAACTGAAACTTCATAACGATTTTGTGGCTATAAATATGAGGAAAAGATGTTAGCGAAGCGTATATATACGTCCCTTAGGGTTAGGTTCTTGACGCAAAAAAAAATAGCAACCAAGCAATCACAGTAGTACGAATTATTTATTTGTAAAAATTCAACTTTTTTTTATGATCTAGACAATAAAATGGCATTTAGTTAACCGTGAACTACCAGCCCAGAGTTTATCTCTGAACTGCTTTCGTAAAGATTTAAATATTTGAATTTGTCAGCCATATTTTCTCACTTCCAAAATTAGCAGTTTTTAGAATATTTATAATGATGTGGTCTTTTGTTTGCCATTCTTATCCCCGTTAATTGGCTTCTTTCCCTTGACGTTAATCCTCTATTTTGTCAATAATTACTCACATAAAATGAATAAGAAGGGATTAAATTTCTTAATTAAGGGAGCACAAACACCCACATATGCTGAAACGTTGTTAATACCTAGCGCGATTAAATTTAATAAACGCCAACTTGGCCACAAAAACCATCACAGAGTATGAGATATTGGAATTAAATATTGTTCATTGTGTGCTTCGAGGTTGAAGCCGAAGTTGGATGTTTCGGAGCGAAACAGATATAAGGAGCCACTTGGATTTAGAGTTCATTTTCCTGATCTTTCGACTTTCGCATTGAAAGCGGTCTTTGCTGTTGGATCAATTTCTTAATTAGACTCTCCCCTGCTACGTTAAGGAGGAAGCAGAGTTATGTATGCGCAAGAATGCTTCTGTTGAGTCGGCAGACCGAAATACCAAATAAAGATTAAAGAACGCTTTCTACTAATAAGCAAACTCTGATAAACTACGTCTTAGGAGGGCAACTTTATTCCTAAATTCTCTTTTCAAGGACTTTCCAAATGAAATCTCACTTAAGCGGTGGGTGAAGGGGACGCAAGGAAATCCCCTACTCTGTTTTCAAGTTTCTCCGAAAGTTGACAATTGCTGTGTGGCTTGTTATTTTCCTTCTTCATTTCTTAAATTTTGTTGATTACATATGAGTGCTTAAAACTAAACCAAGCCTCTCCTAATATAGTTCATAAATAAACCCCTCTATATATTTAAGAAATAAACATAAATATATAATATCTGCACAAGAAATTGTTATTTTAGTTTTGAGCTCTTCTGATGCATAAAGAAGTATTTAGCTTTTGAGTTATGTGCGTTTTCAACCGCATTTTAATAAAGAATTGTTTTAAAAGTCTGTAATGACGAGAGAAATTAGTACCTACTTATTGCAAATAATATCAACACTAAAGAACTGTGAAATAAATGAAGTTATTATATAACCAAACTTAGCGGTTTCCACATAAATCTATACAAATATCTGTAGATTTTTATGTTAAAATAAACTAACCGTTGTAAAAAATGACAATTTCCTTGATATATATTGACTTACCATTTAATTTTGTTAAGTGCAATTAAATTTTTTCTTGTATTAGCAATGAAGTGATCAACGTATTTACTCTAAGATAAAGATGTCTGATCGCGTGTATAAATACGTACGTGTATACATACAGACAGAAAGACAGGCAGGCAAGCAGTCAGACATTCATTCATTCTGCCTTCACTTGACAAAGGGAGCAGTTGGCTCCCGAAACGTCGTGTTTTTAAACCTTACGCCAGTGTCGAAATAACTGTTTGTTCATTCGTTCAATTAAATTAGATTAACTTAAATCTGATTCTTGTCGAATAAACAGTTTTATAAATACTTTTTAATATGTTTTGATATTGTATTTTTATTATCGTGTTCACTGTATTGTTGTCTTTGTTTTATTATTCTACTTACATATTTTAATTGTTTTCTACATAAATATCTTAATATATATATACGGGATATGGCAATTAAATAACGAGACTTTATTACGTGCAGAGGGGCAACACTGGCGAACTATACACTATATTACTGCATTTTTTTTGTTCGTGCTCAATATAAAATGCAAATATTGGGGCGATTACTTTTGTACTTTTAGCGGTATAAATGGTGAAAGTTGGGGTGTTAATTACCCTCGGTTGAAGAAATGTGTGATTTATGAAAAGAGCAGCGGGCCAACATAAAATTTCTTGCGAAATTAATGGCCGAAATTATATAAAAATTGCAGTCCGTGTAATGCAGTTTTCCAATATGGCCCTAAGACTAAAAGACAGAGGAGTAAATAGGTAGGGGAGGGCGAATAGCAACCAACGAAGGCCAGGATGTCAAAGTTGCAAATCAAGAGGATCCTCATTCCCTTCTTCAATATACAAAGTGTATCTATCATGACTTAAAAAGGAAACTAACCCAAGTGTATCTCTCCGATTTTAATGAAATTTGGCGCATTTGTAGAGGAGGATAAATTATTGGATAGGTAACTTTTTTATCGGCTAAAAAATATGTTTAGGGGGTGAACCCGCCCTTCGAATATCGGCCATATTTTAGTTTTTCGGCTGTAACTTCTGAACAAATCATGATAGCGTAATTTCGTAAATGTACAAAATTTCGCAGCCTATTCACCAGTGTAAAAAGATTTCATAAAAAATATAATGAGTTATAAAATCAAATTTTCGTTTTTTGTTGTTTTTTTGGTTTTTTTTCCGCAGAGGAAGTGGCACTTCTCCTGCTTGCATTACTGTACGCAGGAGAAGTAGCGTCTAGAGGCGACTTCAGGTATATTTTCAAGAGAAAGTGGAAAAAAAAACCTTTCACAGACGAAAAACAAATGATATGATTATATATACAAAAAAATCCCTTCAGTGACTCTAGTTAACACCTAAATATGAGATTAATAATCTAAATTCTTCTGGAGATATAAATATTTACTTTCAGAGAGATTTTCGTGGTCACCCTATATCATGCACTATAATTCGCCGTGTATATGAGCTATGTTGTCTCTAATTACGAAATTGTAAAATACTCACAAATAGGAAGACAAAGGAAATTGAAACAGATGCAGGGTAATTAAAAGTTAATACGCAATGACCTGTTAGAGAAACACATTTACCAGATCTACAGGTTTTTTAAGTTTTACGGATCAAAGGACAGACGTATAATATATGCCATAAATTTCATAATTAGAGACAACACAGCTCATATACACGGCGAATTATAGTACATGATATAGGGTGACCCACGAAAATCTCCCTGAAAGTAAATATTTATATCTCCAGAAGCAGTTGACTTAATAAGCTCATATTTAGGGGATACCTAGATTCACTGACGGGATTTTTTTTTGTACATATAATCACATTATTTGTTTGTCTTTTGTGAAAAGGGTTCCTCACTTTTTCCTGAAAATATAATTACCTGAAGTTGCCCCTGCACATTTCTTCCCCTGCATACAGCTATACATGTAGGAGAAGTGTCGCCTCTTACGTTCTACTTATCCTGCATAGCACCTGTGCATACAAGAAAAGCGTCGCCCCTACGCGCTACTTCCCCTGCGGAAAAATACGAAAATTGAATTTTATAATTCTTCTTATTTTTGAACAATTTTTTTACAGCTGTGAAATTTTGTGCTATTACGAAATTACCCTATCATGATTTGTTCAGAAGTTATAGCGGCAAAACAAAAATATGACCGATTTTCGAATCATCCCCTAAAAATATTTTTTAGCCGATAAAAAATACGTATCTAATGTTTCGCCCCTTTATACAAATCCACCAAATCTCATTAAAATCGGAGGGGAACACATGGATTGCTTTTCTTGTAAGCGCTACTTCCCCTGCGGAAAGAAACAAAAAAAAAAGAAATTTTAATTTTATAACTCATTATATCTTTTATACAATTTTTTTACACAGGTGGATAGGCTGCAAAATTTTGTACATTTACGAAATTACACTATCATGATTTGTTCAGAAATTATAGACGAAAAACAAAAATATGGTCGATTTTCGAGGGGCGGGTTCACCCCCTAAACCTATTTTTTAGCCGATAAAAAAATACGTATCCAATAATTTGGCCTCCTCTACGAATACACAAAATTTCATTAAAATCGAAGGGATACACTTTGGTTAATTTCCTTATTAGTGCCAGCCGTTCAGACAGTCCATCCCTGAGTTCTATAACAAAGTTTTGAAGCGTTTGAGGGCGAGGATGATCCGCGTTCGCTTGGAACTGACTGAGAACGGGTGGTTGCTGCATCACGAGAACGCGCCCTCACATTTATCGTTGATTATTCGCCAGTTTTGACTACTAAAGGCATTTCTGTGCTGCAGCACCTTACGTACAGCGATGACCTCGGCCTCTACGATTCTTCTTCTTCCCCTTTCCCTCTTTCACAAAATGAAAAGTCACATCGAAGTGTCCCATTTCGAAGCTGCTAAGGGCATCCAAAGGACCACAGAGCGTGTTCTGAAGAAGATAACTTTGGTGCAGTTCCAGGGCTGCTTTTCCAGTTGAGAATGTCGTTGGAAGGGTTGTGTTGTGTTATGAAGGGCATATTGTGAAGGGCTATAACATTACTTTCGTTGTTTAATTCGTATACGTTTATAATTAAAAAAGTACCGTCATTTAATTGCTGTACTTCATGTATACATTACATACATACATACGCACGATGTACGTACGTGTGTATGTGTTTATATAAACATATTGGTTAAATATTTTTGACTTAATTTCTTTGTTTTCTTTTCAGGTAAGTGCAGAATGACATTGTGCAATCTTTAGTCTTTCGTATACACTACCTTGAAGGCACGTAAGTGACATAAAAAATGAGATTCGTGACCTGAAAATTGAGTAAAATATTTTCTTTCTGCATGCTGGTAGTACTCTATAATTAAAACTTCTCATTATTGCTTATAAGAGTTGAAAAATGTACAATAGATGTGTTATCAAGTCATCAATTGGCATCTATACAAAGCGCTTACATGCCGAATGCAAGAAATATGTAAATAAATGAATTCGTAAAGCACATTGCTTCCTATAATCAGGCCGCATTGTAAAATTGATTGCTGTTGCATTGATATCAAAGAGAATTAAATATTCATGATGCGGTCTAAAGGCAATGTTGGAATGGTTCATTCCTTTACCAACACACGCTGCGAACATTCAAACGGGAGCGGGTTTATAATTGCAAAACGGTCCGTTGTTACTTCCAACATTTCTGCAGGAGATCTTTCTGACAGCTCAAGCCCCAAGAGACATAATCAAGCTTGTAATATTGTGCATTTTAAACCGCGCTGTAGCGCAGACCATTAGTGAGTCCTTGGGGTGTTTCTATTGTCGCATGTCTTTGGGACTTTCGAAGAAGGAATTTTGCAAAGAGTTATGTCACCCTTTGGTATCATCAAAAAGACAGCCTTAATTATGGCGGGACATTTCAACAGCGCAAACTTTTTAAAGAATGCTTGCTTCTCACAGCATCGATCAGTTGCAAACATAAATAGAAGTTAGAAGTGGATAGATTGTTATGCTAATGATGGTTTGCAGAGAAATATATGCAGATCAAATACATCAGAAAATAATTGCAGGTTTGTTGTGTATTCACCAGAGGCTGATGTTAGGTTCGTTAGGTAATAATGGCAAGAATTGCTAGAAAGGGAAATAAATCGGAACAGAGTATGTTAGGAGCAAAATACTACAGCATTATTAATCACGTTTAATTAATTATGAATTATAAATTATTCGATATATCTTTAGAACACAATGAATCGAAAATTGTGTTCAATTTAAAAAACTTCTTTTGAATATAAACTTCGTTTTGTTCCAAACATTATATTAGACTATTATATACTAAGATTGGCAAATTAGAGTAATAATTGTAAAAAGTAAGGTTTTTGCAATTTACTAAGCTAAAATTTGTTCCAAGGATATGAATATCACAATAAGAACACCAACATGTCTCTCTTTATATATTTATATAAAGTTAATATTTGGTAAAAGTGCTTCAGCCAATTCATATTGAAATTTACGTTTTAAGTTTGCAAGAAAATAAAGGCTCTGAATACGATGAGATTAGCGATTTAATTTTGCATGGTTCTTTACATTTGCTTTTCAAATAATATAAACTTAAGTCTTTATGCGAATTTGAGGGGTATAAATGAACATATTACTAGGTATAACGCATGTTTATACAGTATAAGTTCAAAAAATTACAAAGCATGATAAGACTGAAATTAGGTACTATTGCTTAAACAGCATATATATATATGTATATCATTATCAACAACAAACATCATTATATATTCACTGCAGGACGAAGTTCTCCCTAGATGCCATCTATACTCGAGTATGAGTAAAGCATCTTAGAACAAGAGACTTCAATCTCACCAAAGCTGGTCAAATAGGTTGGGGATGAGTATGGACATATATTAATGATAGAGGTAATGAATACTGCTATTGCAACATATATTTGAAAGAAATCCGCAATCAACCACAAATATAATATAACTTTAAACATCAATGACACACTTTTAACAAGTTTCGACAGAGACTCTTCTACTATCGTCAGAATAAAAAAAATTCACAGCCTATTCCATTGTCGGGGAAATGGTTATGATAGGGGAAGAAAAATTAAATGGGCTGTAATTTTATCCTATATACAGACGTTAGGATTGTTTTTCTTGGTGAAGCCACATCAGTCTGTTCGATGTCGAATTGTCCCACTACAAACTAAAATTATCGTCTAGGTATGGTAATTTCAGTATCATCCGGATATGGCAATTTCAGTGTCAAGCAGTGTATAAATAACTTTTAAAGAACATTTTTATTTTGGCAGAAAGATAATGAGCCATTACACACAAAGTGAGTAAGGACAAAAGAATCTACCTTTCAAAATATCTTCTTCATATAAAGGTGTTAATGACAAGCTGTGTGTATAAAAATATTAACGTTTGACTAAATTTGCACACATACATTATGTTGACAAAAGTATTTAGGCCACCAGAACGAAAAGAAACAATAGCATAATTCTAAAAACTGATGTTCACACTACCAAAATTTGTCATCAAAAGTTTTCTTATATTTATCAAAATGACACACAGTACATGAATATCACATGACGTTAAAATTTAAATTACCATGGTTGCCAACATTTGCTCTGATTTAAGTATAACCTATCACAGTAATTGCGATACTCAAAGTTTGATTAAATTTGTCTGATGATACTGATAATGATACTTCAAATTTAAAATCACACTGACACATCACCTGATGATTCTTCACCTTAAATCACTAATTATAATAATCTCTCTATTCGAAATACGAATACCAATGTTACGATTCATGAAACTGAAATCACATGACCTACTGAACATACCTTTCCAAAAATCTTGTTCATGATTCGCTGAAGTCAAATCTAAATGATAATGATTATTTCATGCATTCGCTCTACTAGAATCGAAATACATTTATCGTTTAATTTTCGTACTGAAGCCTATAATATAACACAGGGTGTTTAGCAAAGTCCTTATACACGCAGATAACTGTCGAATGGAGAGAGCTATATGTATGAACGTGATGTATTAGTAAAATGACTATGCGCTACAAGATCAGACTGCGTACAGCGTCCCTAGCGGAAAAATTCAGAACTTAAAGCTGCTATCTCGAAAACTATTCAAGATATGGTAAAAAGGTCAATTACAAAGTTGTTAAGCACCAATTAGTTAGTACAAAACGATTTTTTTACCACCTTAATAGGGCAAAAATCATGATTTAGGAAGTTAAAGGAGGCCCCTGCGTGACAGCTTTCCCTTCGTACAGCTCTGCGTGGAGGAGAAACTTCGGGTCGGGGCGATACTTTCATTGCACACACAATCTCGTTACAAAGCGCATGATATGCAAATGTGTATGCTTCGTCATACGTTATCGGTAAGCATAAAATAGTGTGAGAAGTGAAACCGTGCATTAAACGTCTGTAGTTACATAGTACATGGCGAATTATTCCAACAACGAGTATTGCGAGATGGTGCTGTTATATGGGGAATATGGTCGTAATACAAGACAAAGTGCATGACAATATGTCGTACGTTTTACTTCGGGACCCCATCCGACTGCAATGACCATCACTAATGTGGTTCGACGACTGAAAGCGAAAGGGTAGCTTTACACCTCGTCCCCGTTCAGGTCGCCACGCATGTGTAAGTCAGGGTGTGCAACCAGAGGACGTTTTAGCTTATGTTCTGGCCCACCCACGGTGCAGTTCAAGAGAAGTTGGTATGATGTGTGGCCTAACAGGCCGTCGTGTGCGGCAAATCTTGCAGCAAGTGGGAGCTCACCCCTACTATGGAATACTGCTGCAGTCACTAGTTCCAGGGGATGCTGAGCGACGTTTTTGTTGATGCAACTTTGTTATGAACACCTTAGATATGCAGCCGAATTTTTTAGCGTACGTCCTTTGGACGGAAGAGTCAAAATTCACCCGCAACGGGGTGTTAAATAGACACAACGGACATTATTGGGCTCTCGAAAATCCTTTATGGAGACGACCAGTCCGACATCAGGTGTGGTGGTGGTCTGTTAATGTGTGGTGCGGTATTTTGAACAACAGACTCATTGGACCTATGTACTACGAGGGCACATTAACGGGACGTCGATATTTGCAGCTGCTACATGGCGTACTATCGGATATTTTGCATGATGTTCCATTGAGTGAGCGGAGAACCATGTGGTTCCAACATGACGGCGCTCCTCCTCACCATCTAACAGAAGTACAACTATTCTTGTCCCACACATTCCGCCAACAGGTCATTGGCTATGGTGGTAGTATGAGATGGTGTGCACGGTCAATGGACCTCACCCCATTAGACTTTTTCCTTTGGAGCTATCTCAAAGGACACGTCTATCACACCCAACTGACGACTGTGGACTATGTCCGCAGTCGCATTACCGATTTCTGTACAAGCGTCATACCTGCAATGCTGCTGAATGTGCAAGAAGAAACGCTCCACCGTATACAAACGTGTATTGCAGCCGAAGCACAGTATGCAAAATACTCATTCTAGGGAGAAAAATGTCTAAATTTTGATAGTATTGTATTTTAAAATTTTTAGCGTATTTCCGTTACCAAATATCCACAGACAGCCTACAAGTAATATCAAAGGATATGATGCAATAAATTAGCAGTGGCGTCATCGACGCTTGGGGTGTGCTCAACTCTGTGGTTTATTACATTGCTAAAAGATGTTTGCAGCGTCTCTGTAAAAGTATCACTCTGAATCTTCTAATTTACCAATTCTTTTGAAATTTCGTACTATGTTTATTTGAAGTTTTGCACGTATTTTGGCATAATTTATTCAAGTTGAAGATGTTAACCAGTTTTAATAGAACGTTTTAAATTTATGTAATCTTTATCACCGTTATCTTATGTCAATTTCTAAATTTAAACGTCCAGGAAACAGATAGGTTCGCACAGGTTCGCTTTGATTTATTTTTGTTTTACATAAGTAGTTCATATAGTTTAAAATTATGTCGAAATTAGCTGCAGCCATCTGCAGCCGCGCCGCCACTAAAATTATTGCAATATTTCACACACATTATGTCATTGGCTCGACAATAAACAAATAATTATATTTAGAATAAAAATAAGCAAATTTTATTTTCAAATCATTCTCTTTTTAAGTGAACTGCAGTTTCTTATTGCCTGTTACTTTTTATTAACAGAAGATGGAAAAAAAATATTTTAAACATCAATTACTGTTTTCTCCCATTTCATTTAAGGCAAGTTTCGTAACTTCTTTTATAGGGACTCCAGTTTTAATTAGCTTTTAAACATTAGAAGCGTACTTTCCGTTATTCTTTTTAAATATTAATAACTCACGGACCTCAATAAGTGTTTTGTTTTTAGCATAACCATGTTCGTGCAGTGCATTGCGGTCCACAACCGAAAGGGGAGAGGGGGAATCCTTCCCAAAACAAGAAAAAAGATGAGTAAAAATGGAAATTTTTTAATTATATTTAAGATAAAACTTTGTGTCTCGAATAATTAATTTTTGCACTAAGAAGTTTTATCCGGAACCATATTTATCACCCCTGCAGAGTCGACATCGTGGGTGGGGGGGGAGGGCAACAATCTATGTTGAAGATTAACTTTGTCCATATTGTTTTACCATAATATTGGGATGACTCCTTTTTAGATCTCCCTTCTACCCCTTGCTTATCTTGAAATATAGTTCCTGCATAGGACTGCGAAATCGTTTCACACTTCGTAAATGTATATTATTGTTTACGATCGTTGCCATCTGTACTTTGAAGGCAATGTGATATTGTGCCATCAACACATGGCTGATTTTAATCACCCTACCCTTTTTAAGTTAGAAGGATGGGTTCAAATTCAAACTGAAACTAAAGTATCCAGCTGTAGTTCGCATTTTTTGTTTTGCTTCCTCTCGCGTCCCCAATCAATTTAAGCACTGATAATAGACCTTCTTTCAAACATATAGACATGTCGTTGCTGAAGAGAGAGCTGTTCGAAGTTTGGCGACAAGAACCGTTGGCCAAAAATAGAAATGCTGTTGTTCTTACGTATGTTTTGGACAAGTTGAAAATAAAAAATGCGAAGAAGATAAATATATTTGTTCCAAAAAATTAGTTAAGCAATTTACCAGCAAACTTACTTCAAAGTGGAGAGCAAGCAGTCTGTCGTTAAAAACGTTTGAGCTGAGAAATCATCAGTGGCTGGATGAAAATATTGTTTTGTTTTTTTTTGTTTTTTTTTATACAAGAATCTTCCATACCACAAACAGGGAAAAGGGCAGACCGTCAAAAGACTTTTCTAAAGTAGGTTCCAAACCCAAAAGGTTGCGCCTTTATTAGAAACGTATTCTAAAGAAGTGCTATAATTTGCAGCAAGTAGTAGCTTACATACATCTGGCATGAGAGACGCTGCTCACATTGTAAAAACCGTCTGAAAATTCTCCCAGAAGAGCAACCAAAATAAGAAGAATTATAAATTCTCCACCACAACCATTCTTTGTTCTTTTTCTCAGATCCTATTATTTCATCGTCATTGAAATCATCTTCAGACACTCATTCAAATAAGTAGCCGCTTGAAAAAACCGTAATCAATTTATTGTCTGACCCATCACTACCAGAATCATTAAAGTTTGTTGAAGCTGATGATGAGTACAACGATGACTCGTCTGCAGTTCATTCCGATATTTACTAACCTCGAAACGTTCGCACCAAGAAAAAAAAGAGATTGTTTTATGCCTAGAAATAGTGAAAATTATGACAACAATTTTATAAAGGTATGATATTATTATTATTCAAATTATTATTTTATGAATTATTATGCTTATTAATACATTATGAATTGTAATTAATGGAAATTATTTTATTAAATCATTTATTGATTAATGGAGAAGAAACGTGGATGTAATTTTGAAATTAATGCGTATAAATAATGACTAAGCCATCATTTATTATCATTTTTGCGTAGAAATAGAGTTTTAAGTAAAAAGAGCGTTATTGTTTTAGTCTTGTTTTTTTTCCCGCTAGAAGGAGCGTTTTGCCCACTGTGCGACGGTGGCCACATCGAGCACACATAATGACATACGCATAATGAAGTAGGCTGTTCACATTTGCCGAACCAAATACCCACATATTAGCGTTTGACGTGTTCTATTCCCGCAATTCATGTACCATTTTGTACTGCATCAGTGATGCTGGACAACTTTGTAATTAACTTTTTTTTTTCCGTTTCTTGAATAGTTTTCGAGATAGCAGATCTACGTTCTGAATTTTTCCGCTAGGTATGTAATGCCAACTGATGATGTTAGAATGGCAAATGTAAATGTAAAAATGGCATGAAAATAAAATTTGTATTTGTACGCTGCACGCAGTCTCACCTTGTAGCGCATAATCACTTCACTACGTATACAGTACGTTCATGCATCTATCTCCCTCCGTTATCAGCGTGTATAATGACTTTACTAAACCACATTAAAAACCGTGTGTGTGCAATGAAAGTATCGCCCCTACCCAAAGCTTCCCCTCTATGTATAGCTGTACGAAGGGAAGGCTGTCACGCAGGGGCATCCTGTAGCACTTAAACTTCCTAAATCACGATTTTTGCCCTATTAAGGTGTGGAAAAAAAGTCGTTTCGTACTAATTAGCTGGTGCTTAACAACTTTGCAATTGACTTTTCCCCGTATCTTGAATAGTTTTCGAGATAGCAGTTCTAAGTTCTGAATTTTTCCGCCAGAGGCTCTGCACGCGGTCTTATCTATTAGCGCATAGTCGCCTTGCTATACCTATACATCACGTTCATAGGCAGAGCTCTCTCCGTTCGACAGTTATCTGCGTGTATAAGGACTTTACTAACCACCCTGTATATGGTATCCTTAATAATGCGAATGCGATTCCTTGCAATCATCATTTCTTTCTGAACATAACAATCCGTGCAAAAAATAATCATTTGTCCACGAAACCATCACCAGCTCACTCACTACAAGCATCAGAATTATATACCATCAACAAAAGGTACTAAAATGCTAAATCTTGTAAACGCACAAACGCTTCACAACAATGCACTGAACACGTAAAATATGCATCCCATTTGCTACTGCAAAATAAAAGAGAAAAAATAAGAAGTTTCAATCGCATGTATTTTTCTATCACGTATTTTATGGCGGATAAAATACGCGGCAGAAACACGTTTTCATAGATCGTTTTTTAAACACTTTTACTTTAGAATTTTCTTGCGTACATCTCTGGTTTGCGCTTCGTTACTTCGGTATGTTTTCAGCTCTAAATTCATTTTCAAAGTTCTTTCTATACTCACATTGTTGTACACAGTGCATCTATATTATTTTAAAGTTTTCATTACGTTATTGCAGGTAATTGAGATGATTACATTTCATCTACGATGTAATTTTTTAAATGATGTGTTTAATTTCGAGAAACAATTTGCGGAATGAACTAAACCCTTACAGATTCATAAAATTAATATAGATTTATACATAAATTACCGCTCATGCTCGAATTAGAGATTTAAGATATAAATAAATCATCAATAATTTTATAAATAATATTTCAAATTTTAGAAAATTAGTGCCTTTTAAACATACTCAAAAATTTCTAATATACATTATTATTATATATAGATTTCCTGATTGTGGTCAAAAAAAAAGTGATTATTCAAATCCATAATTTTTAAAATATACTTTCTCCATATTTAAGTTAAAATTTCAGAAACTTTTTAAATATATGTGTGATTGAAATAAAATTAAATATATCTAAATTTTTACGAATTGCACTATAATTTTAGATGCTTGAATTTGTTAGAAGGGTGGCAATATAGAAGTACCGATTTTTAATAAATGGGCTTACATAAGTTGCACTTGATTAAACTATAAAAATATAACTACTTGCGTACAGAATATAGTTTTTATCGGGTATATTTTTCAGATTGAGAACTGTGCAACGGAAAAATATATACTCGTAGTTTCAAAATGCTTATAATTTGATGTTCGGTTTGTCTTTGCAAATTTTCTTCAGGAGATTTTTCAGCCATATTTTTCAGTAATAGTAGACAACTAATGATACCATGCTTGCTTATGGTTGGCTGGTTGGTTATATTTTATGGCACAAGGACTGCAAGGGTCATTCTGCTCTCTTTGCTTATGGTGGAAACATTATTTCGTTCATTAAAAGATCCTATTTCCCACCAAGGCACCACACACTTCTTTAAACGCCGAAACCGGGAAAGATGAAATGCAAAAAACAATTAATAAATTTAAGAAAAGTTAAAATTGCAATTTTTTGTGGCAAAAGTCTATAGAAAGGTGATTAAAATCTCGAAACAACTTTATCATTTCAATAAGGACGATGCTACAAAATCATTCCTGTGCACTACGCATATGAATATGCCAGTGGCTTCGCCCATTTTAAGAAATTGGGGAACGCGCTCGATAATGATAATTTGCTCACATTTCATCGCTTCCTGTTTTGGTGTTTTTATTGACGCTAATTGTGTGATCTTTGGCGAAAAATTGAAACTTTTGGCGAATCATGAAATACCTAAACTGTGAAAAAACAGGCAGCTATCATAACAAAACTAGACAAGCTCTAAACAAACAACAAGCTCTAGACAAACAGCAAACAAAACTAGACAAGCTCTTAAAGAAGGTTTGCAAGGCCGCAAGAACATCCTATAAACAATAAGCCTGAAACCGATCAAATATTTAAGACTTTTCTAAACAGAGTTTGCAACCCGAAAAACGTAGCCATTTAAAATGCGTTGTGAGGTAGTTAATTTCTTTGTAATACTAAACTCTCAATTTTATTCTATGAAATCTATCTAAAACGATATCCTAGCGCTAGAAAAAAAAATACCCTTGCATGCAGTTATTGTTATGATGAAATTGAATCTAATACACGTTTGAGACAGTGGAAAGTAACATTATGAGCAGAGTACAGGCAGTATCGTTACAGATCTATTTCACTGTCTATTCAAACATTGCACACTGTTTTAAAAACAAACTATGGATGTAGGGTATAATTTTCTAAATAAGAAGCTTATTTTCTAGCCCATATACCAATTTTCATTGACAACCTGCATGAAATTATATCGCTGTGAATGAAAAACTAAGATAGTAAATGCACTAATTAAGAAAGAAATAATAACAAGACTAACCGTAAATTTCAGTATTGTACTTCCACCGAACAAAAGTGAAATTGCAAAACTAGGGAAATTTGCGAGTCGTCTGAAGCTTATTGACACAAGACTGTGTTAGATAGTAAATAAGATATGATAATATTTCCGGAGGAAAAAAAAAACCATATTTATGAAGAAAATACAAGCTTACATATCCATACTAATACGCAACGTCTTCTCCTTTGTTAATGATGCATTTCTCTACCCAATGCGGCATTTAATTGTAGAGATATTAGCGATGGGCGATTATGAAATGTTTTTGCAATCGAAATAATCGCAATCGACTAAAATTGACAATCGAGTGAACGATTCATTCGTTTCGAGGCGGGTCACCCAGAGTCAACTTCGTTACGTATATTCGCTTGAAGTCGGAAGGAAAGCCAGTGGGAAAGCCGTTCGCTACTTGCTGCCTCGCTTCGCTTCGATTCCATTCTCCTGCTGTTGCTGAAGCGACAGCGAATCGATTCCAATCTGTACATTTACGTAAGAAACATTGTTATTGTGTTAACATTAATTGTGTTAATATTAATTGTTATTGCGTTAACATCAATTGTTATTGTGTTAACATTAATTGTTATTGCGTTAACATCAATTGTTATTGTGTTAACATTAATTGTTATTGTGTTAACATTGATTGTTATTGTGTTTCCATTAAAATGCTGCAATCGTCATTTAAAAAGTCCATAGTTTAGAAAAAATTTCAATTGAACTTCCAATAACAAACCAACGAATCGAGAACTGGTTACATCACGCACGGTAACGAATACATCGAGTTCAGGTTTTTTACTCAGGTTTACAACCCATCGAACAGTTTCGAGATGTTCAAATAATCGGGACAATAACTAAAACATACCACAATCGCGCATCATTGAGAGAAATCGCATACAGTCTTGAGTCACTTCTCGTCATGATTAATCTAGCTGTTGAAAAATACTTATTGTTGTCTGCGTCGATTGTGTTTGAACCTCTGTGAATGACTTTCCATGATATGTCTGATATGTTTTTTTATTGGTAACAAATATGAAGAGCTGTCAGGCTATGGTAGGATATTGATACCTCGTAAACATTCCGGTGAGATGCTTGCTGTATCTGGAGGGTGTTATCGTGCTAACACACAGGGTAGTCAACACTAGTAGTGAAGAGGGTGCTACAGGTTCCTAGGTTTCACCTACATACCAAAGAGCTTTAAAATTGCATGCAATGCCTGAAATTGTAAAGCTGAACCGGACTTTTCCACCATTTACTTGTTTGAGTTTTACGGCGCAAAGACAGCAAGGATCATGCTGAGCCGCGACTTACACTTTTCCGAGGAATCCGAACCTCTTTCGGTCTATGGAACCAATCCCCGGACACGGTAAACACTTAGGAAGTAAGCCTTTGTTTTTAGATACGATTTGGAGTCCAACACGGAATAACCGCACGTTAGGTGAACGACTTTGTTAGGTGCACCATCGCGGGGCCTTCACTATTTTCAGATGAACAGGTTAACGTAGCACATCGATCCTAAAACCTTACGCCCTGTGCCTCGTTCGACACAGCTTGGTTACCCCATTCCCCACGTTGTTTCTGCACACGTGTCCGGTCTTCGCCGGCCTAAAATAAGCTTAAAAGTTTCGAATATTCGTCAAAACGGTTTAACAAATTTTGGCAATTTCCTACAACCCTGTGACGGTGATATTTTTCAATATTTTAGCAGATTTTACAACTCGCACTGCTGCACGATGACAATATTATAATTTTCTGTATTATCAAAATAATTATGTGTATAAAATAATTCTTCATAGACAAAATGAGAACTATCGAAAGTGGAATTGAATGTAAAAGAATTAAATTTAGGCTTCATAAAAATAAAAGATGCTGAGAAAGCCCATGAAGAGTAAATATAACATCAGGAGTATGCTAATGAATATAAGTTCTTTGATGTAGTGTATATAATGCAGTGGCTGTATGATAGAGTTGATACATATACACTTAGTAGCATAGATATTACTTCAAATTTCTCCTTTTAATAACGTATTTAAGCCAAATTTCAGTTTTGAAGAACGATAAAGAGACCATATTATGTAAAGCCGTAAATTCAAATTCAAACTTTGAAAGTCCCCGAATCGCTATTTAAGAATTTTTAAGATAGCTAAAGGCGTCAGGTTTTCGAAAACTTCTCAAATTTAAAATTGGAAAGGGTGATAACTTTAGTGGCTTAACCATCAACTTAAAACTAGAAAAGTAGCTTATATTCAGCCAAAGATAAACCGAGGGCATTTAGAAAGACTCCTTAATATTCATTACGTCAGTGAAGCACTTCCTGAAATTATTCACCCAAATTAGCATAATTTCAACGGCTGCAAATCAGTCTCGATTTCAGAGGTGCTTTGAAATAAGAGCCAGTTTTGCTGAAGTGTGCAGATGAAGAGCAGGACGTGGCTGCCCCTTCAGAACGAACTAGGTCATAGAATGGAGGTCAGTCTAGAATTCCTCCGCATCCCCATGTCCGTGTCGGCATATGAAATTTCTGCACATGTCCGTCATGTTTGCTGTCATCTACGTTAATTGCGCATTCAAGAATGCAACGACAAACATGATTATGCGATTTGATGTTGGATGAATATGCAGCAGGCGATGACGAGAATGATAATTCGGGAGCATCAACTCCCCGCCAAACTGACGCAGAGATTTTTGGCATCATCGCATCAAGGAGGCTCAAAATATGACATCTTAAGAAAAGTCACCGTCTTAATGACCTTTAAAGTCTTCAGTCGTTCCAAGAGGCTAAATTTCTTCCAATATAGCAGTCACATCTAGACTTGGAATCGCTCTATACCAGAGTTGGTATTTGACGAAAATATACATATTCTTGCCGCTTCCTTGGCTTAATATTCCCGCCATTTCATTTATGTCATTTTGAAAGCCAACTTGGCAATTTTTATTACACCATTTTGACGAGAAACTCATTTACTTAATATGGAAAACCTATCCTATCGAACAAGATAGATGAGTGTCGTCCTACATTTTTACGTCAGCGAGGCAATTGTCGTAAGGCTTCCCTCGTGGCCATATTAACTATAACAACTCGCAAAAATATACACGTGTCTCATCGCATCTTTTAGAAAAATTTATGGACGACGCATATTAAATTTTCATCTTTTGCATTGTGAGAGCAATTCTCCTGAGCACTACAAACACGGATAAATTTTAGTTTTTATGATTTTTATGCAGATGGAAGAAAAATGTTGCTCAAAAGAGCGTTGGTTCTCTAAATATGTGAATTTTGTTTTCGTATTAAACATATAGAACTCTCAATGAAGTGAAGAAAAGAGTAATATCTTTAGATATGTTATAGTGGTTAAAAGTACAATATTTATTCATCATTACGCAGTCTTCTTTTCCACGCGCACTAAAATTATTCAAAACAAATCATACGACAACTGAAATGGACTGCATGCATTTTTACTCATTAAATGCAGTCTAATTCATTTTCTTTCTTACACGTCTTCAAATCAGTTGACTACGTCTTCCGAGATGTGTCGTATTTGATATAAAATAAACGTGATATTTAACAAACCTGAAACACAGACAAGCTAATAACAAGACACATATTTATCTTGGTTTACTAATTCAACAGCCATCTACACATAAATGTTTTAAAATAGGATACTAAAAGCATATCTGCCTTTTTACATAATTTCAATCATAAAGGCACATTTAATCATACTATTAAATTAAACGATTTAACCGCAGATCCTTGGTTATTATTAGCGTTCGATGCTTCTTACCTCTTCATTATTGTCGGAGATATATGGAAATTCTTCTATAGAGAGTTATTACTTGCTATAATTTTATATATGGTATTCATATTAAAGCATTATTTCCTTTCCTCTTCTTTTGTAGTTTTGAGCTAAAAGCACTGATTGGGGTCAGAACTTTCTTGTGATTTACTTACCATTTTCAACTATTTTTTACATTTCATCATTCTGATAGCCTTGTCCGAAACTATGTTTCCATCTCACTATAACCCTATATTTACATAATAAATAAACTTATATCATATTATAATATAGGGCTGTTTATTTATTTAATGTTTTCCTTTAAGTTTCTATTGTATGTCACTGAAATAGGGATTTATGCAACTGAAAAACTTGCTCCGTTACAATTAGTTCCATTTCTTAAATTCGAATGGACGAAAATGTGAAGTGAATGACATATAAAATAGTTTATTTATAGAGTAATAGCACTGAAAGAAACGATTAAAATAATAATTATTTTACTATTATATTCGCTTTAATTTCAAAGCCGAACACATGCTCTTTCCATTGGGCTTCCATTCTATTTTATTCATTATGCTTCATCGGTATTTCCTAGCCATTTATTCGAGAGGCAGTTTTCCACCATTCTTCACTTAGTATGGTCTTTTATAACGTAATTGAAACTGACCATTTTTTCTCTCACCGTATTGGGACCTCTCTTTGTCTCCCTTCTTCTAAAACCTCTGTTCTCTCAGAAGTGGTGAGGAAAGAATAAAAAAAAATGAAGGTGGAAAGTGCGCCAAGAAGTGGTTGGCCGTCGTCAACCGATTGTTTGGTCGAGCAGGGGCTGAGATTGCAGCTTTTGTGTGAAGACAACCTTCAGCACTTCTTTTCCGCAAAGTCGCCTGATTTGTCGGAAATTAGGACATTGTGTCCCGACTGTGGCTGACGTGTTGCCATCAAGGAAGAAGAAAAGTCGAAAAGGGAAAAAAGAAAAATATATATATGAAGAAAGCAAAAGAAAATGAAAACCTTGTTTGTGGCTGCACGACACCAACGCCAGCAAAATTGCTAAACTGATTTCTGCTGTTTTTTCGGAGTTTCTAACTTCGTCACATCGAAAGCGGTTATTTTTTTTTTCTTTAGACGTAATAGTTTTTTTCTTGAAAACACAATATATATTGGCCATGTACTTGCCAAGTTCTTGCCGTATCAGATATATTTGATATTTCCCATATTAACTGATAACTTCCATTCACGTCTGAAAGGTGCCATCAAGAAGTATGTTTAATGATCCTCACATACTGCAATTCTCACAAAAACAGTGACTTGTGGAAACTAACTATGCAGAAAATAAATAAATGACTGATTGGTTAAATTTGTATGGCATTAGGACAGTAAGGGTGCGCCAAATAAGGTGAGACTGTGCGTACGGTTTAAGTAGAAAATAAAACAGGTGAATTTAAAACCTGATGAAAACTGACCAATTAAAAAACGTGTAACTAAACAGTCATATTATCTTGGTTTAATGTGACTTCAGAATAGTACTACATTTAGAGTGTAATACTCATGAGAATATACTGAAACTTCCGCCATATGTCTTAAAAATGAAAAATCCATTGATTTGAAATGGTGAAAATTATATCGTACGTTAGATATTATTACCGTTCTCAGGGATAAAACAATTGCCAAACAATGGTCAACACACAAAGTCACGGGGGCTATTTTTTATTTTTGGTGAGGGAATTTATTATACTTAATAATTTTCGACACCCACGTTTAAGCTCAAGCTAGAATTTTTTAAATGTTTGAGAAAAAGAGACGCCGTCGGGGCCCTATTGTCGAACTAAGGTTCCTCCGTTGAACTCGGAGTGCCTTGACAGCTAGATCAACAAGGACTCACAACGCTCTCTTTCTTCGTATATAAGGATGTAAGATATTATCAGTCAAGGCACTTCGAGCTCAAAGGAGGGACCCAAATTCAACTCTAGGGCGGGGACGGCGTCTCTGTTTCTCCTGTACATAAAAAAGCTCTAGCTTGAGCTTATACGTAGGTGTCAAAAATTCTTAAGTATAATAAATTCCCCCACGGAAAATCGCAAAAAACTCGCCCCGCGGCTCTGTGTGTGTTGACCATTATTTGGCAATTGTGTTATCCCTGTGAAGGGTAATAATATCTTACATCCTTATATACGGAGAAAGAGAAAGTTGTTCCTGTCTTCGTTGGTCTAGTGGTCAAGGAATTCCTCGCTCAACAGAGGGACCCTAATTCGACTCTAGGGCGGGTAGGGCGTCTCTTTTTCTCTTATATCTGAAACACACAAGCTAATAACTCTTTTGTATTCTCAGTGCTAACATATTCCTTTGGAATCATCAAATGGTCAAACACAGAACTAGAGGATCTACAACGGGTAATGAGAACCATACAAACAAAATACAGACAACTACATCCGTCAACAACCCAAAGAAAAACTATTCCCTCTAGAGGATGATGGACGAGGACAAATCGACCTGAAAGATCTCCATGAGAAGCAAATCCATAACGTGGGGCAGTACTTCTTTGAAAAGAGCATTCAGTCTCCTCTCATGCAAGCAGTAATAGATACAGGTACCTCCCACACACCAATAAGTCTCAGTACCGACAAAGAAATACCACCCGTACACATTGAAAAGAAACTGAAGGAACAGGCAGGCAAAGCACTTCATGGCAGACACTATAATGATCTTCAATAGCCCCATATTGAACAGAAAGCCTCGAACACATGACTAACCCAAGGAACCTAACAATAGGAAACGGAAGGATTCATGATGGTAATCCAGGACCAGGTCATAAGAACAAGAAACTACCAGCGATACATCCTGAAGAAGAATATAGAAAATGAACAATGTAGATAATGTGACTTAACATCTGAAACAATACAGCATGCAAAATCAGGTTGTAAGATAATTGCCCAAACAGACTACAAATACCGTCATGACCAAGTGGCAAAAATAATTCACCAAAAGCTTGCTGTCAGAACCAATAAAAAAACATAAACCCTTCCTACAAATACGAACCAGAAACAATACTAGAGAACAAAACACGCAAATTGTACTGGGATAGGGCTATTATGAGGGACAAAACGACACCACACAACAGACCAGACATAATCCTAATTGACAAAACCAGCAAAACCATACACATTATAGACATAGCAATACCCAACACAAATAACATTCAGAACACATACACCACAAAAATGACTAAATACCAAGACTTAAGGTAGGAAATTAAAGACATGTGGCGCATGGTCAAGGTGAGCATGATCACTCTTGTCTTATCAGCAACAGGTATAATACCAACCACACTCCAAAAGAACTTGGAAATACTTGAAATTGAACCAAACACATATATTGATATGCAAAAAGCAACAATACTAAACACCTGCCGAACAGTCAGAAAATTTTTAAACCTGGCACCAGAATGAAACATACAAAAATATTTCACACTGAAGATAGACTTGAGAACTTGGCACCGCCCGTCTTAAGCTTAATCCGCCAAGTGCGAGAACACACACAAAAAAATAATAATAATAATAATAATAATAATAATAATAATAATAATAATAATGATGATGATATATAATAATAATAATGATGATATATAAATAATAATGATGATATATAATAATAATGAATATATATATACTATATAATATAAATAAATTTATATGACTTAATAAAAAAGCTTGTCTTTCTATGGTCACATTATTTTCAAATTATCATTCAATAAAAGAAACGGTTAAGCAGGCAGTTATAGTTTTTTATTTGCATAACATTAAAGTTGTTCCTTAAACATTCAAAGAGAGAGAGAAGGAGTTTATTGCTACAATATTTTTTCAATGTTATCACAAAAATGATCCTTGAATCATGAGCTTGTAGAACTTAAATAGATTAGCTTTATTTTATCCTGTGAATAAATCGATATATGAACACATAGTCATATTTTGAAGATATATTTTGATATTAAGACATATTTTGAAGATATATTTTGATATTAAGACATATTTTGTATAGACATATTTTGAAGATATATTTTGATATTAAGACATATTTTGAAGATATATTTTGATATTAAGACATTTTGAAGATATATTTTGATATTAAGACACATTTTGATACTGACATATTTTGATACAGACATATTT
>QLNU02015360.1:265391063-265409025 GCA_006491805.2 Dysdera silvatica | reverse complement strand
CTGTCCGTCATACATGGCAACAATGTAGAACAAGAGATATCATTTTGCTTTCTTTCATCTCCGCCTTGTCTATTTTGGGAAGAAAATTATCATCATCTTCTCCCATGCTCTCCTCATCATGGTTGTCATAGATACCAAACCGCGAAACCTATTCCGAATCTTCCACAACACGCTGTTTTCTAGATCAATGCCAATATTTTCACCTTTCATTCGGGCGTACATGTGATTTGTAACTCCAGTAGAATTGCAATTCGCAAGTTCTAGATTTTTCTTAATTCTCAGTTGGTATTTTTAGAACTGCATGCAGCGCCGCTATTGCTGGCAAGAGCAGAATATCAGAGCATAAAATATGAAATATTATATTTCAATGGCATTTGTTATTAATATTTGAAGTTCAATAACTTCATTTTTAATATTGAACGGTACCTTACCACGATACATTTTGTTATTCTAAGATAACAAACAACGCCTTGTTTTTTTACACAAATAAAATATTAATTTCTGATTTTATACCACTCATGAATTTATTTGCATTTATTTAGAACGTATGAACGTCATCTTCCCAATAATTTTATGAGATGTTGGCTTTTCAATTTCTATTCAATTTTTTTAATGGCTACGTTATTTTTGTGCGAAAACTCTGTTGCACGAAAAACAGAAGCCATAAAAAAATAGAGCCAGAGCTTTAGTACTCGGCATACATATCCCGGTCAAGAAGATGCCTAATTTATTAAACTTTCAGTACTAAAAAATATGCTCACGTGACCTGTCCTCCACATATGAGAAGAGGGCGTTTTGCTGCGCATATGAGGGAGCAGCGTTTGCACGGATAGAGAAATTTAACTGGTGCTACTGTCTAATGACGTAAGGCAATGGCGACTGGTGGTCAAGTCGCAGCGTTGAGCAACAACTAGTTTTTCATTACAAACGAAAATAAGTTGAATTAATATTTTTATTTTTATTATTATCATAGATGAACATATTTAGAATACAAAAGATAATAGAAGTAAAGTAAGGATAATCTAAAAATTTAATTTTTAAAGTAAAGGTGCAAAGAAATTAAAAATATTTATCCAAAAACACGTTTCATTATATATTACTAAACAATTGTAGTAACAGTAAAGAATGCCACAAAGTATACGAATGCATTAATTAAGATATTAGCTGCTTTGTCCCGTATCTTTGTATATACTCCGCAGTGGCGGATTTACCAATAGGATAAGTAGTCTAAAGCCGACGGCGACGAATTTTCGACAAAAAGTTTTCCGCCGAGGAGTTTGCGATAGCGTAAATTTTTTGGTGAGAAATTGAAATATTATTTTGATTTGTTATGTCCTTAGGCAAAACTAGGCATTGACAAAAGGAAAGCTGCCATGAGCGCAGCCTTCAGAGACGTTCAAAGGCGCCAAATTCGCGAATATTTGTGAAAAGTCGAATTTGAAATAAGCGCCAAGGGCACCAAATGAAGAACTTGACAAAAGAGCCGAAATCTTGGTCATGCGTCTGTAGTTAATTTGGTAAGGTTAGACGGCAAAATCATAAATACGCCTCTGTATACCCGATATATGTATATAAAATAAATATATATACATAGCTTTCGTCCAATATCTACCGTTTGTATTGCTCTCTTTAAGGCCGAAGTACTTTTTAGAAAGCGAATATAATCATTTTACTGAAAGGATTGAACAAGTAGCTACGGAAATAATAATAAACACAGTTGGCCATTTCGGTTAAACGGAGATCGAATTATGCTATATATTTAACCAAGTGCGTAGGAAAGTACAGTGTTCCATTTAACGCCAAATAAATTGATGTGTTAAATAACTACTTGAGTCCCTCCCTAATTTTTAATTGCTACGCCCCTGTACGTAATTGAAATATATGGGCTGAGGACTTCTTCGAATATAGCTAACTTAATGCGGCCTTCCAACAGGAAAAGTTTTCCCACCCCTGCACCAGACATTAAGCCTTGGTTGTTGCACTAGCTCTGTAACACGCGTTTCTCCCTCTCGTTAGCCGCGCGCAAAAGCCCTGCGCAAAACTCCTCAGCTGTCATTATTTGTGAGTTCTACATTCTTCTCATGACGAACGTAGTTTGCGATATGACTGCGTTTAAGATAACATTTAATTAATACGTTTTTCTTTTATATCACTAAACATACTTAATTAACTTTGCCTTTAATTATAAATTAATGCGTATTTTAAAATTTCAAAATGAATAGTGTAAAATACGTATCAGCCCCTATATTCCATACTGTTTCTTGCATTTTCTGTTCTAATTCTGGGTACATAAAGTCCCCATTCCCTCATTGTGCCCCCATTTATTTCCTGTCAATTTCTTTTCTATTAATAATATTAATTTTTAAGTAATTTGAAATTTTGGACTGTGGTAATTGTAATTATGTAGAAAAATGTTTCGTTTCTACTTTACGTTGTTTTTAGTAACGTTAAATTATGGGCCTTTCAAGTATTACGCAACACCTTTGGGGAAGCAGAGTTTGAGCATTTGCTTATTTTTTCTAACAATGGCGAAGGGGGAGATCTAAACCATACTTGTGTAAGATCCAAACAACAGTAAAACTAGTACATAGTTACAAAGTGACAACCGCTCTAATAGAACTGCAATACTTGAATGTACGACGCACTGCGGGTAGAAAATATAAAATATACGTAATCACTGTTAAATATTTGATTATTTAAATCAGTGGCTCTCAACCCGTTTTCGCTTGGGGCCCCCTTCAAGGCTCATTATGACCCCTCTGATATTTTTAAATTGTAATGCATGTATTATTTTTAATAAATATATTTTACCAAATCCACATTTTTTTTATTTATTTATTGCACACTATTTCAGTGGTTCTCAAATGGTATGCCAGGTAACCTTCATAGGTGCACCCTAGTAAATCCCAGATAGGTATGTGTAAGGTTATTATTAAAACGTTTCTTTAGTTATAAAGTTAAATATAAGGCTATATGGAAGTTGATGCACCGGCGGGAAATAGACGTACATATAGGAATTAATATTAATAAAAGTAATATTAATAGTGTAGTGTAATGTATACAGTGCGCGTATGATTTTTTGTAAGACTTCAAGTGTGCCACGACTTCAAAATATTTAAGAACCACTGCACTGTTTGCTTACAACGTAAGTTTTAATGTGTTATTATAAGATGATATACGATTTCTGATGGTGGTGTCATATGGCCACCAAAATACCTATTAACAACGTATTAAAACTTTTTAAATGCGATAATTTGTTGTGATTACTCTCTATTTATTAATAAGCATTTAATATTATAACAAACTTATAAATAAATGCTCAATATTAGAGTAAAAATGTAAATAAGTATTATAATTTGCATCACACGTTGCATTCTTATTTCAAAAACTTGCATGTACCAGAAAATTAGAGAATCGAAATCTTACGTTAGCATGAGGGTGGGGGGGAGTGGCAGGTATTTGCTTATTTTTTCTTACAGGGGGAGGGGTATATAAAATGGTCAGAAATGTGTTTACATAATACTTGAAGGGTCCCTTATGCCTGGATAGCTCCCCACTTACCTCCCCTCAAACGCAAGAGAAAAGATGAAAAGGAAAACAGCACTCTCGAAATGTATTTCTAAGGGCAAAAATATGTGTGAAACCCCCTATTTCTAGACACACGAACCGCCAAGGATGTAAGGTATTCTAAAGACGCCCCTTCGATGTACCCATCGGGATTATGAACGATTTTCCGAGTATGGGAGAAGTCGGTTCTTTATACAGACGTGCCAGCCGCCATCTTGGTGGCAGCAATGGGGCGATGTCGGCACCAGTATATTCAAAAGGGCACACATTAGCGATATGCTGAATTGTTCAAATGACTGGATTGCTGAATAACCCTGCTCGTTCTTTACGGATGGGGAAAATCTTTCACTGGTTCGTTCAACGAAGGATTTGGTACATCTCTAGTACACATAACAGTTGCAAACCATCTGAATGTCTCAGGCGAACAAGTGCTCCAGGGGATGGTGCAATCTGTTGAGTAGTCATAAAGACAGCGACGATTGTTAGACGTTGCCATTCATTCTTGAAATTCTTTAAAAGCTTACCACTGACTGCCAAACATAGACAGTATAGTCTGGAGTGTTGTTTAGTTCGAGAATTCTGGACTACATTTAGAGTCCTGGTGTATTAAGTAACAAATTCCATTCATCATAAAAGCGCAGATTATTATCGTTTCCTTGTACGGAGAAGACGTGATCAGAGCTTAAATTGTAGAGCAGCACGCAGCTATTACACCTGATGTGACGGTCTGTGGTCCATGTCCTTTAACCTCCGACCTCTCCTTGTTCTTTTGTAATGTATTTTGAGAAAACGGAAGTACATTCATAACATCCTGTAGACAATTTTATTGCCTATGTTGTCTGACGCCTTCCGGGAGATCTTTACTAACAGGATAATACCAGACCGAACACTGCGCAACGTTCTCAATATTGTCTTCGAAGTATTCATACCCTTCCACGGCCTACCAGATCCCCAGACTATGACTAATCGAACATGTTTGGGACAAGCTAAACAGGCAGTTGTAACCATCCCAGACTATTTCCAAACTAGTCTAGCAATTGAAAAATTCATGGCGGAATTTGCCACATGGTATCGCTATGCTTTCGTTTGACTCCGCACGGCACCGTATAATCGTTTATGTCGTAGCCTAAGAAGGCTTTACGATCTATTAAAATGTGACCGTTATGTCTCCAATATTTTGTAAAAGAGCTTTTTCCTTGTGATATTTTAAGCGTTTCCTCACACGTACTTTTTCAATTATCAACATTTTAAAGCGATCAAACAATTTTTCCTCAGGTTTTTTACTCCAACAGAATATGAATGTTGAATATGTTTAGATTCCCCTATATGTATTTATGCAGGATCATTTTTAAACTTGGTAGAATTTAAATGACACCTTTTTAATCTTGTAATTATTTAAAAATTAGGTTCCTTTTATTAAAATGTACAGCTTATTTGCATAAATGTAGTTAATCTAATTAATTAAAATTTTACACTTGAACTTTTTGTTTGCGACATATGCTGTGAGACGCGTAAGTACTCCGATAATTTAAAAATATAAAGGTGTATTCATCATGGTTGATAACTTTCGTTGCTAGAATTCAGTAACACAGCATTCAGCTGATATTGTCAAAATAATCTTCATCACTGAAAACATAACGATACATGCTTACTTCAATATTTTCTACTATAACTTACGTTAATGCCAAATTCCATATAATGATAATTGTCGATTAATTTTATTTGCATAAAATTTCAAGCTTTTCGTAACATCTAGGAGTTGATTATAGAAGCTGGAAATTGTGAAGGAAATCTTCCGTGGCAATTTATTTTCAAAACCGGTATATACTTAGGCAGCAGTCAGTCATATCCTAATGAGCGGAGTGTTTGCCTTTAATATCGGATTCTTTCCAAGAACCTGAGATATCAAAGGCATTTTCTTAATATAGCTCAGATTCCTAGAAAAGTTCCGATATTAGACGCTAACTGCAATCATTAGAACATGATTGAATGCGCATATATTTATACCATATTTATACCATCAATAATAAAGAAATTTATCGGGTTGAAAAGGAATTACCTTGGGAAATTTGTCGTTCTATCTTCAAGTTTTGTGATCAATTTTTGATATTCTTAAAAACGTTTGAAACTCTTTATGTAAATGACATTAATCGACATTTGAACACCCCTCCTAAAACAATAATACAACAGCAACGATAAATGAAATAATATTAATGTACTAATGAGTTACTGAAAAGTTGTGCTCGCTTCTTAACATTGTGAAGCTATCTGCGTATTCCGTTTCTAAATATAGTTCCCGTTTTCCGGAAAAAAAATAAACCCTAAGAAATTGTAAATTTATCTTTGATGCCCAAAACCACCTGTTGCATTTTTAAGCGGGACAATTCTCTATTTGCGCGTCTCCTGGATTAATTTTCCATTATTTTCGGGTTTTTCCAAAATCTTTTTAATGGTGTTTTTCTTAATGAATTGCGACTGAAAATTAATTAATGTCAGTAATCCATGGTCATTAATTTTGGTAATAGTCCAGTTCATTCATACTTACACAGGGTAATGATTTTTTTAAAAGGCTTTACAGCAATCGCATTTAATTTTGTTTAATATATCCTCCGCATGATTAATGGAGCTATTAATTAATGTCTAATTACTAGAAGGTAGATTAAACATTACTTGATTCTCGATTTCCAATAAGGGGTAATTTCATCCCATTCTTGACTCCGCTCCCAAAAACGCAATTTCCGGACTAATCATTAAACGTAATTCCAAATTCAGATTTTTTTTTGTTGAAACTACCCTGGTTCAATTTTTCGAACCCTAGAAAGGATTCCAATATTATTTTTTCTCCTTCAGTCCAAGTCGGGAAGGAGAAAAAACTTACTAATTTACTTTTTTCGTCAAAGCAAGCAAAATCTAAATTGCCAATCGAACTTGGGAAATATATTTAGGTGAAGGAAATGAATGGAAAAAAAGGTTCCCTTTTCAAAAGAAGCTATTGTTCATTATTGGAAAAATTAGGCTTCGACGTAGTAACACTAGCAGGAAATTTGAATTTTGGCCATTTTTTTTCCTCCGTATTCACAATCGGCTATTTTTTCAAAATAAGCGCTGCAGGTGACTTTAAAAACAGGAAATTATTTCAATAAGAAGCTTGCTCCCAATTTCCTTAGAACTCTAAAGTGTTTTCCTGGGAGAACAAAGCAAAAGTGAATATCGTTCGCATGTGCACGTATTTATTTGCACGTACACGGAGTAAACGGAAAATGTACTTGTGCACACGTGCACATTTTGTCAAACAAGGAAGATGACTATTTCGGTTACGAAGAATTTTTCATTTGATTTTACTGCGCTTTCTTCTTCAATCAGAAATTCGAATTTTGTCACTTCTGTCTTATAAATATGTGACTATTTTATTTCATACTAAAATCATTGAAATACATTTTTAAATAAGAGACATGTACCTCACATTCAGCCCTCTTATTATCAGACAGAAATAGAAGGTTTAACAATGCGTTTGGAAGCAGTTACGTTGATTATATTAATGCCATATCTTTTCTTATATCCATTCGAATAGCAATTCGCAAAAAATGTTTTCAAAATTTCATGCGAATTACTGCGGTGTTTTAATACTAAATGATTCTTTTGCTCATGAGCCATTTACAATACTTTGCATAATTTTTTAAATGATCTGGTTATAACCTAAGCTAAATACTATGCATTTAAAAGCATTTTAAGTACACTCCCAAGTGTTTTAATAGAGCATAAAAAATAGCTAGTGTTTATTTTACAACGACTGACTTCAGTTTAACGTTCTTCTTACAAAAGAAGTTTAGCATATCCTCAAATCCGTTTATTGGGTAATTTTTGAAATAATCCTCAGAAGTTTTTTTTAAAATTCCATCTAAAGCACTTTACCATTATTTACAGTACTTTTGTTAAAAGCAGTTTTAATTGCCTATTCCATTTTTTGATATTTTGTTAAAAGCATTTGGTTTTTAAAGTTATTAAGTCTATTTTTTCCAACTATTTTGGAAATTAAAAGGTTCCAAATAAAATACTAAACCCACATATGTTTTTTAAAATGGTCGATACGTGCCAACTGTATTTTGTTGTAAATGTCGCAGTCGTATTCAAATTAGCTTGCATGTTTGTTTTTTCCGATCCTCTTCCTCTTTAACGCAAAAACGCTATTTACCGAAGTCCTTTGTCAATATCATAATCTTAGCTTGCTAATTTCATAATGTCCCATTGAGTTTTTCTAGACGTCCCTTTGTTTAACGGTGCTTTGTTTGAGCAAATAATAACAGTTCCCTTTACTTTCAATGCATGCTAAGTTTGAAATTCTTGCCCCGCAATCGATAAGCATCACTCCTTTCTTCCTCCTTTTTTTTAAAGAAATCTTTACAGTAAACACAATGCATCTCCTCCAGTTGTTTGTCTATTTGATAATGCGAAGTTAATGAGATTTGACCCGAAGGCCATCTCATTAATTTTTTCGATGACAAGGAGCCTTGGAAAAATTTCTACTATTTACAAGTAAAAGGAAACATATTTTTTCTATTTACTCAGACCCCATTTCCTTCCATTCATGGAGAAAGAGACGATGCGTAATGGGACTTCGCGATATTGTCTGAAATCAAAGTTGATTTAAGTAATTATCAAATGCCTTGCAGAAACACATACACGTTCATGAAACGTATATTTTAATAAATAAGAAATGAGGTGCCGGTTTAAAATCATTCCCCATAGCGAATACTGCTGGCAGTTGGTATAAGAATGATACAGGTGTCTCTCTCGTATGTGGAATTCCAAATGACTTCGGAAACAAACAAAGAGCTACAAATTTGAAGAAAACATCCAAGCTCTTATTACATTAACGCATGTTTATCAAATGGAGTTCCTATGGCCATTGTTCATACTTTAATAATTCACTATACAGTAAAGTGGAGTTATAGCGACTTTGGAGGTACTCCCACGGCAGGAATGTTACATCAAATGGTTGTCTACAGTACGACAGAAAATCTCTTCAGAAGAAGATCTATGCTCTTCTCAATTAGTAATTATATTACAATGAGTTCGCTATATCGATTGCCACTATAAGGCGAGTCTTCTAACAATAATGATAGACAATTATACATTACTAACAATAATAGTGTATATACATAATAATTATTATGTTAATAGCTGAATTTTTAATTTGCAATACATATCAATATAGCACCTGTTTGTAATTTTCAATGTCAGAACCGTTTTTCCCCAAAAAATTGCATTCTACTACCAACCACCTATGAGGAATAACGCCTGACTCTGAAATCGAAATAGCCCCCTTGCTCAAAGTGTCAACGCTTACTGAATTGAAAATCATCATTGCGTATCTCCACTTGAAACAATTTCAATCTTTCCTGAAGACAAAAAAAAATGTTTGCGGCGGTTTGAAAGGGTTCCAAACGACACCAAATTGCATTTCGTGAGCCAAATCCTGAAAAATGAATCTTTTAAAACGAATCCACGCTTCAAGAGCTTCTTCAAAATGCATGGGCCATAATTTCACCCACGCACGTTGGTTGAAAAAACTTGACAAGTCCCATCCAGGTGTTCGAATGTGCAACCGTCGTTTAGGGACGGATGAGTTATAAGCAGGGGGCTCCCCAACGAAGACATAAAAGACGTAAACAAGTCAGGATTGACATTTAGATTGAAGACATCGAAGCACAACAGCTCATGCGAGCCCATATGATTAATGGTTGGTATGAGTCATACAGAAAAAGACGAATTGTACCACGAATTAAGCACATCCATCAAAAAGGTAGACGGATAGCTCTTAAAAAAGAACGTAAAGGAAAAGATACTATACGCTCTGGCTCTGGAACACAAATAATTTTTAGGGCTTTTCCAGCTTATTTTGTATTCAAAAATTCGTTTCAAAATCAACAAGTCGATTTCCACTATTCCAAAATCAGGTATATTGGATTCATTGTGTAACAGATATAGATATTGATTAGATTTCTGACGAAATGTCGATTACAGAATCCAAGGAAGCGTAATGAAATTCGAATTGCAAGAATCTCGATATAAATCTTCGAAGTTTGGTATTTCGTTTATGATTGAAATGGAGTCTTGGAAATTTCCGTCCGAGTATCTAATCCAAAAAGGCAACCTGGTTTTATAGAGATAAAGTAGACCTACATTTTCATTCGAACGAGTGTTCGTCTTCGATCATATTATGAACTTACATACGTATATCTTTGATATCAGGAGGTTCCTAAACATCTTCTCAGGAAGCTAATTGAAAATAAATGTATTTTAAAGAGATTATGGTGTTGTGACCGAGAGAATACTGCAAGTACAATTGGGGTATGTATTAAAAACAAATATATTATAACAAAGTAGCATGGCCGTAGTAAATGCTAAGGCGCAGGGATGATGAAAAGAGATATTTTGTATACTTAGATTAGATGTTTAAACTAGATAGCAAAGAGTACAAAAATGTCAGGCGCGCATAATGCTGTTAAAATTATCGTAATTATTTGTTATATTTTTAATAATTATTTAATAAATAATCCTCATTTACAAGATAATCAATTAAACTTTTCACTCTTAAATAAATAATCACACTGCTTTCCGAAGATTCCTGATTTGTAACATAATTTATAATATTAAAAGTAAGGTCCTAGCTTGAGCACTTTACAGGGGGATTAGAATTTTTTCAATGTTTTCGTGTATTTTATTAGTATTTTTAAAAATGTAATACTAAATATCCGCAATATAGGCATAACTTTTTTAATAAAGTTAATTAATATTTATTACTTTGTACCTTTCGACAAAACCTAAAAGACACATAACAATACCTATTGAATACATAATTAACATTCGAAATGGTTTATGTGAATAATTTAAGCAATAAAATCAAACTAATTCATCTAGCATTTATGAATAAAATTCTTAATATAAATATTGCATTGAAAACTTGGGTAGATGTATTCTAAAAAAAAATATCATTTCCCTTCTCTCTTTACTCTAGACTAGATGTATACGTAAATCTTTATTATAACCGTGGCATACACAAGATCTGCCGTGAAGATTTGCTGTGAATGTGTATTTAATGTCGATGAACCATTTCCACTGTCGTGTGCAAGTGCAAAAACATACAAATTACTAACAAAATATTAAAACCAAACAAAATACGACAATTATTTTCATAAAAAATAAAACCAATAATAATTTCGGGCGGGGAGGGCTTAGCTCTCTGGCCCTTGCCTGTCAACATGCCTGACTGAAAGCAATATCTAAATAAAAGAAGTTATTCGAGGCCCGTATAATTTCTCTAAACATATAATTGGCGTAATTTCTAGTTTCGTTTGTAAGCTTTAGATAAATAACATCGTTTCCATAGACTAAATTATAAAATAATATATGACGTAGTAATAAATACTTTTGAAAGTAAGATTTCTTTAATTTAAATTACGAATATTGGATTGTTTATTAAAGAAAACACTGAAATAAAATATGTAATTTAATCGTGTAAAATTTAAATGTCATATGATAAAAGTTTAGCAAATTATGCATCCATCCATCCACTCACCCACTCACGTACGTACGTATGTATGTATGTAATGAAATTATTAAAGCGTGTTAATGTTGGGCAATATTACGTTTAATAAAGGTATTTGGATGAGGACCGATAGTTTGTTGCGCTTAATTTGTAGTTTTAGTTTTACAGGCTTGTTTTTTTTTTACCATGTTTGGCGCAGTATAGCCCAGATGCTCTTGCGCCATAAAAAATCCAAACAAACAAATAGGCTGGGTTTTGGTTTATTTTGTACGGATTGAGATTGGTGGACTAAGTGGGGTGTTATGTTAAACTTATCATCATTATTATTATATATATATATATATTTTACCTTTCTTTTTTTGCCTCTCTCTCTCCCTTTCTCCACGTCTAATTATCTGAGTCCTTGAAGTCAACTTGTTTTGAAAACACGAGTGGTATTATAGAAAGGCTGTATGAAAATCTAGCAGCCAGATTTTAAAACACATAAAAATAATATTGGAAACATCATATCAGCCTGAAAACTACCTTTCAATTTATTTGTATCTCAAAATAGGACGATTCGTGTTCTTAGTTATATCTTTGAATGAATTTAAAAACAAAGCAATTATATAAAAATATGACATTGACTTTGACAACGCCATTTGTAACAAGCTTTAGAGTATAAATAAAGTTTTGTCTACAGCTAAATGGTCGTCATTAGCCAGATTTAGGAAACACTATCTTCATATGTGTTATACTTGTTTGAGAAAGCAGAAACCATTACTTGAATATATTCATTTTCTATATTTAATGATGAACATCGTTTTATATACATCTTCGCATCTTTTGAATATATCTTAATAACAGAAATTTTTAAACTTTTGTAGCTGACGGTTCTAGTTTCTGACTGCATGGAGCTATATCCGCTAATCTCAGTGGGTAAAATATCTCAACAGCATCCCTAATTACCGGCCTGAACATGTAGAAATTTTGTTTTTAGTATACAAAAAATACTACACGTTTTTCTGTTATGTGAGAAATCTCATTGAACAGCTCCAATCTCTCCATATTGGGACAGAATTCATTTTCCTTTGGGATGTTTATTCGCGTACGTTGAAAAGACTCTGCTTTGATTTCCTCTTTCGTTTCTGAATTGATACGAGGATTTCTCATACACCTTATCTCCCAAAATCTACTGGGTATGGGAGATCAGGGTTCCCGGACAAGAGTATTCAGGAATTCATTTCCCTCCTTTGCCCCTTCACTGATCGCTACAGCCTAGTTGCGGAATATATACCCTTTCCGAATGTTTAAATTTTACACTCAACTTCCCTTTCAACGGTAATAGTTTAATATTATGCAAATACCGAGAGATCATTCCCATAGAGAACAGCTTCACAGTTGACTAAACTCCACTGGTAGCTCCATGCGCAATTCCTACTCTCGGCGAATTTTCAATATGTAGTTACACGTATGTATGCAGATAGATATATGTATGAGTATATGTATACTTATACACGTATATATATCATCTGAATTTGGCGAAGAATTTGAGTGAGATCTGAGAGAGTGGGAGTGATTCTTGTCATGCGGCAACTAAAATTGCTTACAGTCTGTTGAGTTTTACGCTGGTAGTATTGCAGATTGGGAAGACGACAGTGAGATGAGGGGCAAACTCTCGTTGTCGCGCTTAATTGGTTTCTGATATACGATTGAATGGGACGAAGAACTTGAGTTTGAATGCTAAAGGGGAGATTGAGAGAGAGATCTCCCACGAATGTTTTCTAGATACAGAAATATATGTAAGCGCAATTGAGACTACGAATTTATACATCTTTCCTTTGGAAAACGACTGTAGATTTGAAAACATGGTTAAAGTTTAGAGATTACAATCCTTCGGTTGAATATTCTTTTATGATATTAACGCTCAAATGTAAATGCATCAGAACGTGTTAATTATACTTCAAAAGACATAAATCCTTTCATAATCTCTTCTCCGGAAAGGATCTACCACATATGCATGAATTATATGCTATGTATTATAAAAATTGACCATGATTTCTTTCCACCATACTGTTCGGAAAAAGTGATTAGATTGATATGCGTGTGTAAGTATGCAAATGACATAAGATTTTTAAAGTTCAGAAATAAAGTAATGAATTTAAAGGGATTTTAAGTAGTATTTTTACTTAACCATTGTAAATCGGGGAACATATTAGGATAACCTAATTTTATTTTTTTTTAAAAAAGAAATTAAGGAAATGTTCACAAATTTATATATCAGTTATATTAAAAGATTTCAGGAGGTTTGTTTACAATTTCAGTGCGATTTTAGATACTGAAATGCAAACAATATTTTAAGGGTTAATAGCAAAGCAGGTTTAACAACTTTTAAAGGTTTTAGATTTCCCATTTAAACCTTTAAAAGGTCATTTAAGCGGTTCACTTCTGACAAACAATTAAACCAAACGTCAGAGAAATTATTTTTTAATTGCCAGCCTGGTCCCGTCTGTATTTTAAGAGAATCTATGGCATTAAAATATTTAATTCTAGGTCGCGAACACATTAGTCGCAGTGGCCATGAACATTGAATTTTACCATTATCTCCTTATAATAGTTTTAAAAACTGCGCGTGTTAATCTTATAAAATGAACTACACTTACGGAAGCCTCGTTTAAAGGAGATTTATCATGCCCTATGGAATCAAGATAAGCTAGGCATCATGGAAATGCTTAAGCATAATGCTTGAAGTTCCGAATTTTCATTTAGATGCCATAAAGAGCTTTGTTTTGCGTATAAATTAAAACTCTAGCGGGCTGAGCCTGAAGGAATAATCTTTTAATTACAGTAATCCACTACACACTGCTAATCGCATTTATCTTCGTGTAGATTAAGAGACTGGAAACTAATTTCTAAAGTTTAGGAATTGCTCTTGATCTTTTCGTTCTCGACAGTCGTTGCTCATAAGTAATTGTGTAAATATTCCATTCCAGCCCGGTCATACAAATATCCAAAGAGAAAGATTATAACCTTTTTGTTTATGGTTTCGAAACATTGACCTTTTAACTGTCATCTCGAAGGTATAGCGTCCTAAACCTTTCTCAAGAGCGTTAATGCAATTGATGAAATTAAAACATAAAATCACGCCTGCACGCGCTATTGTGCCAATTATGTGCATAATAACGTTTTCAGCAATGAAGGCTAAGGTAATTTAATTGTTGACAGAGGGTTCTTTTCTTGCAAATAAGGATCCTATATAAAGATCCCTTAAACTGGTATATATTTTCACTGTACTTAACTGCTTTACAAACTCTTCTGCCAAAAAGAATAATTGGTCGCACCTTATCACAGAGAAATGACAAGGCTATGGTGGGCTTCAGTGATTTATTTGGGAGGTTCAGTTTGCTTGAAAATCAAAGGTTTATGTTTGGACTACAATCTGCAACAAGCAGTCATTTTCTCTTTTCTCCAATTTTTTCAACAATGCTGATTTGAAGCCATTAAATAGCAGAATGGGTGAAATATATAAGCTAATTGATTTAATCGAGAAGAGTGAATTCGTTATTTGAATGGATAGTAAATTGGACAGTATGAGATAAATTTGTAATAGATATATTACGGGGAGAAACTGATTTCTTAAAAGAGCAAAAACTACAATAATTTACGTCGTGTTATATTACTAAGCTGTATAAAAGCAGTAAAATACTCTACTCAAAAACATATATTTTATATCTTGATATACAATTCACTTATAGGAGTAAATAAAATACAATTTCTTTCAGGGATTCTGTGCAAAAATTTAAATAAGAGTGACTAGTTATTTATGAATATCCTTTTATTTAAATTGTTGACAATTTTATGAAATATTGCATGAATCACTTGACTTCACAAAAGTGGAAATTTATTCATAAAATCATCCAAATACAAGAGTAGCAATGATGAAGTTTAGAATTTGATGTTGTTTTCAATCTCGTATAATCATAATGCAGTCAAAATTTTTTGAAATAAGAATAAGAAAATCGTATTTGCTTCTTTCATATTATCTACGTTAATTTCAAAAGCTTATTTTTAATTCGTCTTTTAAAAATCTTGAGAAATGTACATTGTTTTGTTATTCTTACACGTTTAACATCTCCAACGATTAGAACGCATCAAAAATAGCAAACATTTTGAACACTATAAATTCGAAACATCCCATGTTGTATCAAATTTAAATTTTGCTGAAATTAATGTTTCTTTTAATCTTATAGCCAAGAAAAAAGTTAATAATACTCATAAAATGATAAAAGTAATCTTGTCTCAATACATAATATCGAAGAAGGAAATTGAAATGAAAGTTATTAATGTCGGTCCTTTCATTACTTGTCGAAAGGAGAAGAATATACTTATTTTATTAGCAATTTAGAGTCCGAATTGAAATAAAATATCTCGTCGAATCGAGAAAATTTTATTTCTCATCATAATTTTAATTTACATCGTACCGCAATTTTCTCGTTCTTAAGAGCAATAGTAACATCATAAAGAGCCCGTTTTTTGCTCATAGCAAATAGATCATATTAAAACAATAATGTAACGGTCGCAATAATTAATTTCTCCCTTTTCTTTGGATATAATTCAATTTTGTGCAGATTGGCTCGAATTTTTGCTTTTCCTTTTACCATTATGGCAAATTTACGCAATATGTATTCATGCAGATGTGCATGGCTCACCGGTCTCACTTAATAATCTGCGCAAACAAGTTCCACGCACCTGGTTTCTCCTCTTAAAAGTTTACATTAAATTTTTATAAATTTTAATCCAAATACCTGAATTTGCAATAAATCACATAGCAAAGCATTGCGAACGAATACGTGGATATTTCTTGAAGATTATCAGAGCAGTGTCAAAGGACAAGGCCTGTCTAAACAGATACCGATATAAACGTCCCGAAACAATGAGCCTTATTATCCGGGAGTATACGTGTTGAAATTTGGAACTCCAGCACACAAACATCTAAATCTTAAAATTATTATTTATTTTTAATTTCGATTTCTTTTCTGTTGTAGCTCTTATACGAGATTCCAACTACAAATTCTGTGTATAGCGTGTTAAACTTCTGCGTGTAATTTATCTAGTTGCATTTGATTTATTAAGTGCGCTTTTGTAAGTTAATATAATCGCAAGAAATTCACAGGAACTGAGTTACGCTTGAGGCAAGTTGTTGTAAGCTAGGCTGTTGTATGTGAAGGAACAGAAACCGAGGTAAAGACCATGACTGCAAATTAACAGTTAAAGTAGCTCTATGCACAAACGTTGGGTGGAATTTACTTTGACGTATGTTCTGAGTGGTTAAATAAATTCTCAAGAGCAAAAATCGTAATTTTCCCCGTTTATGGAAGTGCATATTGATGAAATCGTCTGCTGGCTTAATATTTAGCTCAGAAACTACATAGTTAACAACTGTTTCAATGAATAAAGAGTATGGCGAAATTCATGGAAAAAAATCTAATTTTAACTAAATATTATCCACTTTAACTTTAACAAATAACCCAATGATGAAAAATTACTTTATACTGGGGAACTATAATGAAACACTTCCTAAAATATATACCAGAGATATCAGCCAGTACTCACTGAACAAATAAATTTGAATTTTTTTTTTTGCAAAGAAACACATTTGTGCATCAGTTATTTTACCTCCTTAGCCAAGTATCGGTAGAGCACACATATTTTATGTTTACTTTCAGAACGAAATAACTAAACATACACATATACAGGCCTGCACAAAAGTTTAGACACAACACAAATTTGAGTATAACAAAATACTATTAAAACTGAAGAAGTAGAACTTTAATATTACGAAGTATGAACACATGTAATATGCAAATTAAAAATTTGAGAACAGAAATCACATCAGTAGCAAACTTGCTGCAATATATAACTTAAAATAAGTAAAATATGTGGCACAAAAGTTTAGGCACAAACATAAATTTTAGCACTTGCATAAGGAAATGAACAATCTTAATAATCAATGTAGCCACCATTACTTCGTATTAGATTAAATACGCCGTCGTTCATTGAAAGCACAAGATTTTGAAAGGTTTCTGGTTCAAAATTAAACCATGCTTCTTCTATAGCCTTTTAAGTTCTAAAACGGACAGATATTGCTTTCCATTGGCATACACAACATTCGTTAGTATGCCCCATACATTTTCGATGGGATTACAGTCAGGACTAAGAGCAGGCCAATCGAGAACTGTAATGTTTTTAGCGCTCATCCATTCTTTTGTTGACCTGGATGTGTGCGGATGGACGCATTATCTTGTTGGAAAACCCAGTTTTGTCCACATAAAATGAACACGTAACACATATGTATCCACATAAATAAAAACGAATGCTGGTCACTCGAGGCCTCCCAGATCGTGATTTTGGTTGATACTGATCACCCCAGGATAACACTCGATAAATGCCTCGCTTTGAACGGTTCAATGCAACAGAAATTTGAGTAGCAGATTTACCTTTAGTTTTCAGCCTCCAAATCTAAAAATCTCGTCATTCGTAAATTGCTTTGACTTCGGCATCGTTCTAAGCATTCTAAATTATTTCAGGCCTTATGTAACAACTCTAGGAAACGCCCCTTCGATCACTTGGGAACTTCGCGCCGTTAATTTGCATAAATCTGACATATGTGCCTAAACATTTGTGGCATGCAGATTACAATATTACGGTGTTGGGATATTTTGTTTCAGTACTTTTGGTAATCTTTTAAGTTGCACAATTTATTATCGGTTCTAGGATTATTTAGATACAATATCGGCGAAGTTCAATGCAAATTCTCGCTTTTATTTATAATTTGCCTCTGTGTCTAAACTTTTATGCAGGCCTGTA
>QLNU02015360.1:265380470-265390963 GCA_006491805.2 Dysdera silvatica | reverse complement strand
TTTCACGATCCTGCATCTGACAGCAAAGCTTGAAGTTCGTGAAGGAGTGAAGTTAAAGTAGGAGAGTTGGGGCTGGCGCACGCTTTAAGAATGTGTAATTGTGCGGTATAATGTACGTTCTTCGTTTTTTAAATGCTTCAAGGACTCTTTTATCCATCGTTCCTTTCTTCAGTGGCGTGTTAGTAATTACATGTATATAATGTTTCTTCCCTCTAAAATTTGAAATAGCTCTAATAACGATTATGCCATATACATGAACGTTAAAAACTGCAATAAAATAGCGGTTAAATATATTCTTTTATCAAAATTTACAAAATTTTAAAGCATTCAGCAAATTCAAAATTGAAAGGTTGATCTCTGTTATTAGATTAACCACTTTCCCTAATATCTTATACATGAATTTTATTCCAAATTTTACTTGGACAATTACATATATACTTCAATTTAGGAAACTAATACAGTTCGAATGAGAGGTGCAATACTGATCTGGTGAAAATATAGATCTGAAAGTATTCATCAACTGCAAAATAAAAATTATCAGTAAAGCCGAGTGGTGATTTTGTTAAGGATACCTCTGAAAAGCATAGCTCAAAAATTTTCAGTTTCTGAAGATAGAATTACTGTAGTATACCAGGGTGTGGCCCCTGTTTACTTTATTAATTTCCCTGTTTCAATCAATTATTTAAATTTTCCTTAAGATATCTTAAGTGGATATATTGTTGCTTTGTTATTTCTTAGGTTCCATTAATGAAGATTTTGACCTTACAACCTTAATGCAATCACGATTAGTCTTTGGAAACAGAACCTACAGTACATAATCTTTGAAAAAAATGTACATTATTATTCAAACAAAAAGTTCAAAGTGCCCATGAAGTTTCCAATTTTTCGCAGTATACGTGAATTCAAATGTAAATAAAACTTTAAATTTATTTAGCAAGGAAGGTGGGCTAGTTAAATTTTTATGGCGCAAGGACTGCAAGGATAATTCTGTGCCAAACAAGGTGAGACTTTAAAATTATATAAATACGGTTTTAAAATTAAAACAAATGAAAATTGTAATGCCAAGAATGCATTAAAGGTACATTGGAACGAAACGATGTAATTATATCTGATGAGATTGGAGAAATTAATATCAGAAAAGGAAATAATTTCATGATTAAAAGAATTGCATAAAATGTCACAAAGGGTAAAATTATTTTGGTTAAAAGCTAAGGAACACTCTTGGTTAGAATTTCTGCAACTGGATAAAACATGCAGAACGTTTAATGGTTCATTACATGTAGCAAATATTGGGACGTCTTCTCCCCTTAACAGATGCTGATGGAAGAAACGGGTGTAGCCGATGTGAAGTCTAGCGAGAGTGACCTCTTTAAGACGGTCGCTCCTTTAGCAAAGAAATAAAATTATTAAGGGATCACCAAAATTACATTAGAATTCAACAATTCCCTTTGTTTCAAAGCACAATTTTCCGTTTATACTAAGTTCTTCTATATCCGGAGCCCATACGAACAGGAAAATAACAAACTCCTAACAAGTGCATCGCGAGCTCTTCCGTCTTTTCAGGGCACGGAGAATGCTTTTGCAATATGGCTTGTAGTTACAGTAATATATATAATATCTCTGTCTCGAAAGGGGAGGGTTTTTACAAAGGAAGAAAATAACATACAAAATATAATTTTATTTATTCGTGTAAATTACTAATGATAAAAAGGGAACGTGGAGTAGGGAATAACTCTTGTGAATCCATTCGTACTCTTCATCAAGGCCGCCAAACGCATTTGGGGGCCCTGGGTTTAATCATTTTTGGGACCCAAACCCTAGCACAATCCTACCCACTTACGCACTCACACACCACACACTACAAATTAGAATAGTGTTATTCATATATACAGGCCTGCACAAAAGTTTAGACACAGAGGCAAATTATAAATAAAAGCGAGAATTTGCATTGAACTTCGCCGATATTGTATCTAAATAATCCTAGAACCAATAATAAATTGTGCAACTTAAAAGATTACCAAAAGTACTGAAACAAAATATCCCAACACCGTAATATTGGAATCTGCATGCCACAAATGTTTAGGCACATATGTCAGATTTATGCAAATTAACGGCGCGAAGTTCCCAAGTGATCGAAGGGGCGTTTCCCAGAGTTGTTATATAAGGCCTGAAATAATTTAGAATGCTTAGAACGATGCCGAAGTCAAAGCAATTTACGAATGACGAGATTTTGAAGATTTGGAGGCTGAAAACTAAAGGTAAATCTGTTACTCAAATTTCTGTTGCATTGAACCGTTCAAAGCGAGGCATTTATCGAGTGTTATCCCGGGGTGATCAGTATCAACCAAAATCACGATCTGGGAGGCCTCGAGTGACCAGCATTCGGGATGATAGACAAATACGAAGATTGGCTTCAAATGAAAGCCTGTCTGCAAATCAAATAAAAAACACGTTAGCAATGCGAGTGTCAAGAGAAACCATACGTAGAAGGATTGTAGAATGCAGGCATTTGAGATATGCAAAAATGCGCCGCAAGCCCTGCTTGCAATTACATCATAAACAAGCACGACTACAATGGGCAAGGCAGCACATATCATACAGTGACGAATGGCTGCAGGTGTTATTTAGTGATGAAAAAAAGTGGAACTTAGATGGTCCCGATGGCCTTTCGCACTACTGGCACGATCTTCGAAAACGCCCCTTAAGTCGGTTCAGCAGACGTCAAGGAGGAGGTTCAGTCATGGTTTGGGGAGCCTTTAGCTTCAATGGACAGACTTCTTTGGCGTTTTTGAATGGAAAACAAGATTCCAAGGCATACCAGGCAACTCTTGAAAGTCACCTATTACCTTTTGGCGAACTTTTATGTGGACGAAACTGGGTTTTCCAACAAGATAATGCGTCCATCCACACATCCAGGTCAACAAAAGAATGGATGAGCGCTAAAAATATTACAGTTCTCGATTGGCCTGCTCTTAGTCCTGACTGTAATCCCATCGAAAATGTATGGGGCATACTAACGAATGTTGTGTATGCCAATGGAAAGCAATATCCGTCCGTTTTAGAACTTAAAAAGGCTATAGAAGAAGCGTGGTTTAATTTTGAACCAGAAACCTTTCAAAATCTTGTGCTTTCAATGAACGACCGCGTATTTAATCTAATACGAAGTAATGGTGGCTACATTGATTATTAAAATTGTTCATTTCCTTATGCAAGTGCTAAAATTTATGTTTGTGCCTAAACTTTTGTGCCACATATTTTACTTATTTTAAGTTATATATTGCAGCAAGTTCGCTACTGATGTGATTTCTGTTCTCAAATTTTTAATTTGCATATTACATGTGTTCATACTTCGTAATATTAAAGTTCCTACTTCTTCAGTTTTAATAGTATTTTGTTATACTCAAATTTGTGTTGTGTCTAAACTTTTGTGCAGGCCTGTATATATACAGGTGAGTGGGATTGTGGGTTGCAAACTTTGAGAATCACTGATGCAAACAAAAATTATTGCGAGAACATGAAGTGGGAAGCATAATAATTAACTTATAATAACTCATAATAATTAACTTATCACGTTAACTTTTAAACAAAAGCTCTCACTTTTCCTTATAAGCTCATAAGCAGACTTAGAAGATAACCTCAACTCAAAGAGTTGTACGGTTACGGTTCGAGAATTAAGATAAGGTAAGATTTGCAATTTTACGAAGGATGTAAAGCTTTTTTTTTTTTTGTCTAAGAAATCAATCCCGGAATACGGATTAGTAGAATAAAAGACAAGCAAGAATACCGGTTCTCGACAAAGTGCCAAATTTGAAGCAGCCTGGACAGGGGTCATTCCCTGGGAGGGTAACATAATGAGCCCCGTCGTAAGGGCAGGATTTTGGCTGTGATGACCCAGGTTCGAAATCATCGTTAAACTCTAGGTTCAGCTTGCCCACACATGTGGTCGGCGTGGTGAGTTTAAAACTGATTCCTCTGTATTTCTTTAACCATACTACCCTTATGTGTGATAACAAAAAGACATCTTCATCCTACAGTGGATAAAAAATAATTGCTGATTATATATATTACAGATCAGAGGTTTTCAACCCGCGGCTCATCGGCTCATAGGAAAATACAAATTGTTTCACACAAAAAATAACTCCCCTTACTCCTTCTTAGCTTTAAATTTATGTATTTTATTCTGTTCACATTTTCACATTTCGTAATAAGCATTTTAAAACGTTAGAGAAGTAAACGTTGTCTTCCCCCAATCATGTTTTACTTTAGTTTACTAGCGTATATGGACACTGGGGTTGTTTTATTGATTTCCAGCGAAGAGTAACTTGAAAAAAATTCAACTTAGGACTCATTGAATTCTATTCTAAATATATCGATAAGAACATCTTCCCAACCATCTGACTGCATGCTCTGAAAACGATATCACTGTTCGGGAGCACTTAGGTTATCAAAAAGCCCTTTACGAGAATGAAGTTGGTAAGATCGAAAGTTAGGACGAGAGTAGCTGACGCCCACCTTAAAAACACTCTTAGGGTTGCAACGTCAAAAATAAGACCTGACAAGCTTGTTAAAAATAAACAGTGCTATAAATCTCACTAAAAGGTTTGATTTCGCTTTATATATTAACAACTAAAAGTATTGTAAATGTTTTTTGCTTCCATACGTATTTTACATTGTAATATATATATATTAAAATATAAAGTACGCATGCAAACAAAAAACACAATGCAGCAGAATTTCAGTCCTTATATTGCTGGTACAGTAGTGCGACCCGCGGGCCAACAAGAATAAGCAAAATTGGCCCTTGGATTGAAAAAGGTTGAAGACTCTCTCTGTAGACACTATCCTTATAGTTCAATTTTTCCAATGAAATCGGATGATGCAGCTAAATTAACATTTTAAAATAAAATGAAAGAGAAATTTTTCTACCTTGATTGCTACTTTAGCTATCATTTCAACCGATCCTTTCCAAAACATTAGTTAGGAGTTTATGCTTCATCCAAATGTTGGGGAAATGCTGATATTCGAATGTTTTTCTTTAAATTTCTGCCAATTGTGTTTCATTTATTAGCATTATTTGCTCGATGTAATTATTTATCTTGATTTGCAATCATTAATACAAACGTTTTAGAAGTAGTACTTTAGCTTGAATTGGACTCGATATCTCCTGTTTTCAACTTATCGATTTGTGATCTTAATTGGCGGATTGTTTAGGAGATTTTGTTTATCTGGATTCGAGGCTAGCTTTTTATTTTCTCTGGATAATGTTTTGAACAAATTCTACCTTTTTCCAATTAATGTATTCCGTTATTGGAAATTCGCTCTTTGGATAATTCTGAATATTTAATACGCATAAGTTGGGGGGAAAGACGTGCAATTTAACTTCGGTTTTAATTGGTCCTTGTATATCAGCCAATATGCCTCGGGATCTCTTCCGGCCAAGGATTAATTATTGAAAATTTGATTTCTGTGTAAGTTTCTTGAGTTGTTATCAGTTTGAGAAATGGAATGCCAAAAACCATCTTGTCAAATCCTGCTAGGATAAATGATAGAAAATTAAGTATTTTATATTCCTTTCACTATATCATTTCAGCAATATTAATTACGTTTTTAATACATACGTTCCTTTGGGCTCTTCGAAATCATCATTAGCGAATCGGAAAAAAATGTATTTTATTCAATCATTTCTTATTAAGATTCATTGCCGTCTAGTACATTTCAATGCTTTTTGTTAGTCCCGTCTTCTTCTTCTTCTTCAATTATTTTTTTAATTACGATCGTTCATTAATTTAAATCGTCGTTGCTTCCTTTTTCAGAGATCCTACCATTTTTTTACTTGCTGTTTTGCGAACGGTATGGTACCGATTGCTGTGGAATTGTGCTGGCTAGTAACATATAAATAATGCTATGCTTACATGAATACTCACAGGGCTATATATTAATTATTAGTTATATTATTAAACTTCACTCATAATATCTTCGCATGTTGAAATAATTACAAACTAACTATACAGCGAAATCATTAAAAAAATATTCTTATTACTTAAAATTGCAAATTTCTTAACAAGTTATTACTTTAGCAAAAAATAGCCAGAACCCTGATCACTCCAAGCGGGTCGTTATTGCATACCAACGGTTAATGATTAATGAAATTGATCCTGACAATTTCGTTTTTATGTTGATAAGAAATTTGTTCATTTAACACAATGCCATTAATCTTTGTCTTCATTTTGGCCTTAATTGTTTAGAATATTTGAGTTCTGAAACCGGGAGGGAAAAAAGGTAATTATTTTTATAATCGTTGAAAGCCCATTTGTGTGATTTATAACTCACATTTTTGTGATTAATATATGTAATTTTTTGCTTATATATATGAATTATTCCATTTGGTAATACAGACTAAAATCACGATATTTTATAATACCAGAAATTGCTACCTATTTTAGCATACAAAACCCTAAAAGGGCTACAGAATTTACAGTGGAACCGTTTCTAAACGAACACGAAATGTTTAATTCATACATACGGTAAAACAACTCGCAGAAAAAGAGCATTTTTGAAAACCTGGTGGGGTACGGTAATACATCTCCTTGCTTTCACTATGAACCGGTTCATAGTGAAAAAGCTTTAAATACACCCGCAGAGAGTGGGATGAAATATCACCTGTAGATAAATGGTTAGAGCACTTTCCCGGCAATCAAAAGATGTGGAACCCTAACCTTCTTTTCCTGCGAGTTTTTTTACCATAATTTCTATAATCTATGGTTAAGGATGAAATGAAAAAATTGTTCTTATTCATCCATACCTATTTAGAAATTTTACTAAATTATTACACTAATTTATCTCACAGAGCCAATGGTGCCCCTTAATGGAACACGTAAGTCTCAGTGGAAGTCAGTTTAATTAACGTTATTCCTAACGACGATGCACGGAATAACGTATACACAAGCAGCACTACACTTCGCTACACCATATGCTGATATTCATTATTGTGTTGTCATAGACCTTCATAAAAACAATTTTTCCAAAAGAAAAATGCCATTATTATTATGTCAAATAGCCTCTTCAGACATACGCAAAATTCTGTTGTCAGTTAACAAAATGGAAACGTAGATGCCGAGTCTAAAAGAGCGCTCTTTTTTTTTCCAAAATAAATCTCTTATCATTAGAGCGAGCAGTTTCTGCAGACATGAGCAAGATTCTATTGTCAGTGAACAAAATCATTAACATCTTAAGCATACGTGTTGAGTCTTAACGGTCAGGGGATTGGTGCGCTTGACTGGAATGCAAATACGGCAAAATATCATTTCATAAATATGTAATATACGGTAACGCCTGTAATGGGATCATTATGCCATCACTTGCAGCATAGTCATAGGCATGACTTGATATTGGTACCATTAAATTCAGTTTGGAAATCATTTAAAGGATTAATGAAGTCATAAATTGGGTCTTTAGTGAACCATAATGATAATATCAGTAAAAATGGGGATTCTTGGAAATGCTGTTTAAAGACGCCAAAGAACGCCAACAAATTACTGAATTTGCGAAAAATTCATTACGGCTCAACGACACTAATACAAATTCTTCAGACACCATATTAAAGAAAGGTTGTCAACGACAAATCAATTTCTCCGCGCTTTTCTTCTTAAAGGTAAAACTACCAGATAATGCATTTGCGCCATAATTAAATCTATGGATCAAATAATGCCAGCAATTAGGAAAATGGATCTCTTTCCTCTCTTCTTAATTCACTTTCCGTAATTTGAAATGTACATTGGGTATTCCTGTAAGTGTGTGCCCTGAATCTATTACACGGATGGTCAAATACATAATGTAAACAATTCCCAAACATTATGTCTGCGTTTTCCTTCTTATCTTCTGATTTGCGCGATAAAAGTTGTCGTTGATTTTAGAAATAACATATACACTGATATAGTTTGCGAGTCTCTAATAGCAGTAATTTTATGTATAATGTGGTAATGACGCGCATGAAAAGCACTTACATCAGAAAAATAAAATTTAAAACGGCCAAGGATTTAATTTTATTATTTTAAATTTTCGCCGAAATAGATTTCTGTTTATATTACCATTGAATTATCGCGGATAGTTTTCAACGAACTTCTAGATGGAGGGAGAAGTTTGCCAAATGTGAAGTGCCGCCTCCAGTAGGTTAGACCACAATTGTAATTTAACCTATATCTATACAAATTGGGCTATATAGTAGACAAAAAAAAGAAAAAACAGGTTTCCGAGACGTAGAGTTGACTGATGCAATAACTTCTTTGTGAGAGCGATCCATGCATACATTTAGTGAGCAATAGTTGTGTTTTAGCAGTTAGAAATTTAATATTTTAACGGGGACGGCTGGTAGATCTTAGGATAACATAAATTATGCAGCAAAATGTACCATTACCTTTACAGAAAGTACACTTGTTTGAGTACTATTTCGGAGTTAAAAAGGAATTTTTGGGAGATAATTTATTTCATTTTGGGTTTTATGGTGCAAGGACACCTAAAATGCTGCTGCACCAAGATTTAAAATTTTCTCAGGAATGAAAACTTCTGCTGTTTCGGAAACCAAACTGCGGAATACAGAATGATAAGTAAAGGTCCAAGCGCTCGGTATCAAAAATTCTAATCCGGGACTTCCGCACGGTAGAAAAACACATTACCTCTACGCAACTGAAGGTTCCTCATATATTCGAATTTAGTGTTTCAAACAAAAATGCATCAGACATGATAAACTTTGAATGAGCAAAAAATTTGTGAGATAAATGCTTACATATGTTTTTCAGAACATTAAATAACTTGCTGCCATTTTCGAGGTCAATTTCAGTTCACAGAATTGCGGACAAAGTTCCGACGGGCGTCCCGATGTTTTGTGAAATAGCATTTAAAATTTATCAAGACTTTTTCAATTACCTGTTTTCTTAACACCATTCATTTTTTCCAGAGCGTGTTGTAAAATGTCATAAAAATGTGTCCATTTCCATTGAATACTTTCAATAAAATTCATTTCCCAACTGCTTTGTCGACATGTCATAAACGTTGAACTATTTAGATATCAAGGGGATTGAAGTGGAAGAGAATAAAAAATGGAAAAGAACATGAATTCGAATACAACGGTTTTTAGATGGAAATATCTATGTGTATTTGGATGTCCCGATTACTTCCATTTTTGCTCTAGTTTGAGAGAAACATTAGGCAAAAGAAAAAGAAGAATATCCAGGAAAAAAAACGGAAGAGAAGATACTATAGACTGCAGCACAAAATACAATTGAATATTAATTGAAAGGAAACAGATTGTATCTGTTGAAATAGAATTTGAACAAAACGCAAGGTTGCAAACAGTTTGAAATTTTTCTTTTCTTACCGCTTGTTTTCAATTCGTAGAGCGTAAATTTCCTGTCTTATGTATTTGAGCGTTTTCCTTTGCTTTTCACGAACAAACATATTGACGTGTTGACTACGTTTTCTTTCTGTTTCGTTTTATTATCATATATAAGGTTTCTTTCTTGTATTGTTGAATGCCAATGCTTTTCTTTCGAATAAACATACTTTTAAGCAAAGGTAAGAGGGGATAATAACTATTAACAGTCCGGTTATATAATCCATGAGATAACAACGGCAGTATGGTGTCACTCTATCTCTTCTATTTTTTATTAAATTAATCAATGGGGTTATTTTGCTCTGCATAATAATTGCTGAGAACAGGCAGCTATTATGGATAACAAATATTTTATCTACTGACATAATTTTAGAAAAAGTCGCGTATGTTATAATATTAAGATTACACAGTATTAATATATAAATATATCTAAAAAAAGATTTGTAAAGCACTGATTATTAAAAATACTGAGCAACTAGCATATACCTAAATGTTTCAGATATTCAGCAAATAACATACATCTAAATATTAAAGACATTAAACAACAAACATGCCCAATACATTATTTAGGACGGAAGCACACATTTATTTTTTATTTAATAATATAGTCTGTACAGATGTTTATGCTACTAGAGAGGGTTTCGATTAATTACGCAGGCTCGAGTAGAAGGAATTTGTATGTAGGGCGTGGAAGTCATTGGTATATATATATATATGTTACGGTAAATGTGATTAATCGGTTATTATTAATAATAACCGGCGATTATTAGTAATAACCAAATAAGCCAGTTAAAGTGAATAATTTATGAGAATTTATTACATTGACCGGTTATTATTAATAATTACAAATGAAGTTTGTGTAATAATTTTCAACATGTTTAGCGTGGGATTTCCATTATGCATAATATAAATACGCATAATTAAATATTTTGATTTAACATTTTCACTGTTGTGAGAATTTTTAAATATAAAATATATTATAGTTGCAAACACAACGGAAATGTCACAATACACAAGCAGTTTTGACCAGTTCATTTAAAAACAAGAAACATGAATTGTGACATAATGTGTAAATTATATATGAACACTTCTGCAAATATAAGTT
>QLNU02015360.1:265347569-265380370 GCA_006491805.2 Dysdera silvatica | reverse complement strand
ATGATAAAATATAAAAAAAAATTAATCGACCTTATAGAGCTGTTATTTTAAATTAAAAATATGAGTAAAAATCAGTATTTTCCATGATTATTTTAAAACTCTACTAGTGTCTACAACGGCAGATTCATTATCACAGCTTATAGATACATAAAAATTACGCTAAAGTTGAAGTTTCAATAAATTATGCTTAATTACTCACAATGACCAAACTTCATTAGTAATTATTAATATTTACCTGTAAATATGATTAATATGCATTATTTATCACATTTACCAAAAAACGTGATTATTATTATTAATAACTGGATTTATTACGTTTACCGTAACATTTATATATATATATATATATATATATAAAGAGAGAGGTCTTGAAATGAGTGTCATTCTTTAATCAATAAAAAGTTGATCTAGTTAAATAATTTCACAACCATTATAAGCTGATGCACTGGTTCTGAACTATACTACCTTCGCTAACTTTCGAAGTAGCTTGCGCTGAAAGCTGGAGATATTTGGGATTGAAATTAATCAGGTTTAAATCAACTAAATATTTTAATTTCAAATTATTTTATTTCTCATGCTCTGAACTCTTTAATATTAACGTCTGCATCCTTTTTCGATTAAGGTGATCTAAGAACAAAGGGAACAGAAAATTTAGTCTGGACACTGCAATCGTACGTGTCCATTTTTTGAACATTGCAAAACACATTCGTAGAATAATACTTTTCAGAATTCCTGTATATATATATATATTGGTTAGTATATATTGGTATATAATATATATTGGTCAGCTAATAGTGACTATAATTAAACGAAATGTAGAAATATCTATTTCATAACTATTAACCATATACGGTATCTGAAAGTTTGGCAAACAGGAGATACTTAGTTCTTAATTTCCTCGAACTAAGTAAGATTATTCATACGATTTCCTAAGATAAACAGAAAATTATTGTTATCTTCATCCCACAATACATTCAAAACCATGTCTATTTATCAGGATTTGTAGTTTAGTTCCGCTGACGTGGAATAGTGCCTTGAACTATTAAGTTGAGGAGTTCGCGCTGTCAGTATGAAATGATAATGTAAGTAATTTCTTAACTACCGAAAATATATTATTCCAATTTATTTCAGCGACCTAAGAAAGCTGTTGTTGTCGGAGAAATATAACCATTATAGGAACGGTTATAACTAAGAGAGGATTAAAATTTTCCGGATGAAGTAATTTTCTACTGCGACAGCCAATATGTCATACTACTTCTCGTTCGCTTGACAAAGTAACGTTTCTTTATAAATACGTGCTACTATTGAATCTAAATATCTCTTGACAATGTTTCTTGCAAATTCGATGTGAGATACTTTCACTTCTCTCTTGCCCAAGATTAAAATTCTGAAAAGCAAGCTCTGTGTTCAACGGGATAAAACGGCAGTGTGAGTTGTAAAACTCGAACTCCTTCTAAAGCAGGAATAGCTATTCATTTCTGAATAAGGTCACGTTCGGATAAGATAACATTGCCAGGGGGGTCTTTTAATTTTGCTGGCAAGAGCCGAGAGAAGTCTATTCAGTCAGAATGAAAAGGGGATCCGTTAACTGTGTCTGGACGAAAAAGCTACACGCACCTAACGAGTTGAGACCACCTCTAAAACTTTCTCTGTAGTTTCCGAGTTTCTTTCTTTGGAAGGGGATGGCTTATCTCTTGCTAATTCGGGCCGGGAGCCAAGAAAACTCCTCTGTTGAGCCTATTTGATCTCGAGGGGGCCATTCACATAATGTGGACATCTATTTCTCCAGGGAACAATGCAGAAGCGTATTCAAATTCAGAAAACTTGGCGGAGATTGTTCCCAACTAACGCCAAAGGAGACTATATAGCTATAATAACAGTTATGTTTGAGGAATGTTTTACTTGCGTCCAGTTCTCGGTTTCTTTTATAAAATATCTGTAATGTTAAATGTCATGCAATTTTACAGAACCCACTATATTCAGGCGATCCTCGTCCTCACGCTCGGATACCCCCTTAATTCCCAAAGAAAGTATTAATACCAAAAAGGGTATCTGGACATTCTAAACCATGGAAAACGCAGGCTCCCCGTGGTATTCGTTCCCATTTCTCCCAAGCGAAACTCCAATAATTCACACGTGTTAATCGAACATTGCGACACTTCGACAGATTTATGTGTGTAGGTGTCCGGTTCCAGATGAATGTCTGGGCATCACATTCCGTCCAACCAGAGACTAGAACTGCCCACGTGACAAACAAACTGTCCACTCACATCATGTGGGCGGCTGCCAATTTTAATTCAGCTTTGAACGTTCGAACTAGCAAGTCATTGTTTCTAGCTCCAGCAATCGGTGAATGTTCACATCAGGATTCGCTCTTATATTCTTTCCATATGTTGTAAATATTTCTGCATAATAAAATCTCTCTAATATTAAAACCTTCTGAGATTTAAAATCTGTATATACCGGTACGACCGTTAGTCAACGCGATTCAACCTCCGGCAGGTGCTGACACGAAACGCAGCAAGCTTTTAAAATGCCTAATGAGACTGAAAAGTAATTCCTTGCGAATTTTCTTCCTTACTTTCCTTTCTTAGTTTAATTTTCTATTCCTTATTCTCAAATTTCTACCATCTTCCCGTATGCTGTTTACCTTCCTCAAATTACTTGCTATCGGCCAGTAGAGGGCACCACAGATAATGCCCATAACCTTACCCGTTATACCACTTCCCACACTCATCCTTACTGAAGACTCCTTGAAGATGGCTTAAATTAGCCATCGAGAAACGTTTTAAAGATGAATTAAATTCGTTTATTATCAATGTGCCTATCACATTAATGTATTTTTACCATGTGTATCGCGCAGCTAGTCGATCTCCAATTCCATTGTAAGAAGTACTATTTAAAAAAGCCCATTTTCTCTCTCTTACTTATTTACACTTAACTGATAAAATCTCAAAATATTCCATTGTCTTGACACGTCTTTGAGGTATTTGGATAAAAAAAAATAGTTCCACATTTATTGTAAACTTTAATTTTGAACTTAACATTTGTAATCTTATTGCAGTACAGAATCACGTAAAACAAGCGGTCCCATCTCACGAGATTCTATGTGGATTTTTCACCAACAAATACATTTCACAGCCTGCAATGTTTTTTGCATAAAATTGTGTATATAATTTAAACTATATGCTGGAGAATATGTTTTATCTATGAAAAAACTGTTTACTATTAAATTCTGAAATGATTGTTTCAGTTCCATCCCAAACAGCCCCATTGATCTCTTATTTGTTTGTACGAACATTTAACATGAAAACACATGTGTCGAACACAGACTTGGCTACTTTAAACACAATGCATGCAAAAAAGTTGGATGTTCAGGGAATTACAGTATATAATAATAATAATAATAATATACTTATATGCAGAGCCAGTGCAACGGTTTAATGTGCCCCAAGAGAGGCTTAAAATTTGCACCTCAAAACTGAAGCGTACCACTGACCTCCGTCCAACTATTAACAAATATCCACATTTTGTTAGAATGCGCCCCAGGGAGTTTTACTTCATGGGTGACGGCCTAAGTTCGCCTAATATATGCGGCCAGACTCGAAAATATAAAACTTTTATGTGATCATCTCGCTTCGGTAATAAAGGATAAACGGCGTTGATGTGAAAAATATACATTAGAATTCGGTCATTAGAAAAGCCTAAATTGGCACACATGTTTGCGCAATAACATATTCATCATATCTGAAAATTGAGCAATGAACTCGAAGTATATATTACAAGATATTTTAAAGAATAACAAATTTGAACTTTCTTGTTTTAGCAGGTACTCGCTCAATCTGAAAGAATTAAACCTAACAGACCATTAACTCAACAGATGATAACCTGACAGACGATTAACCTAACAGACGATAAACCAAACAGACGATAAACCAAACAGATGATCTGTATATGGTCCCTATGTATAGGAGCATGTAAAGGTAGACTACATAAGACATATTATATTAAAAATTAGATACGATTTGCTGTGACAAAGGTATATTAAATGAGAACGATAAATGTCCGAATTTAGCAAAAAAAGTCGTCCTAAGTATTATCGTAAGTATAGTCGTAATTTCCAATAATTTTCGTTCTTTCTGCATATCTTTACGCATTGAAAATGCGGGCGTAAACATGAATGCATTGATTGAACAAAATCGTAAATGGTTCAGAAAACGTTCGCGTTCTCCAATGTCAAGCAAACAAATGCAGACTAAAATTCTCAAAAGCATTTAAAAAGTAAATATGTTGCTAGCCCATATATCGGTGTATTTTTTAGGACGCGACTCAATTTGTTAAAAGCCCCCGAGGCAGCGACCGAGGAGAAGGGGACTGGGGAGGAGTTGAGATGTATGATTTGGGATGGCGGCAGGGAGGCGCGACTGTGTGGGGTCGCCAAAAGACCCTGTTGATGCGACTCTTTTTGAGCCCATTGCTTAAAATCGCAGTCATCATCTCTCAGTTCAGACCAAGGCGCAACAACTTCTGCCTTTCTCTTCGAACAAGTGTTTCCTCTCCCGTTTCCCTTCCTCTTTTCCGTGCCATCCTTCCTTCTTGACATTTATTGAAGCTGTTCCTCCAAGATGTGAATCTCATTGGCGGCCTTTGTGGACCGCGCTCAACAGCCTTTCGTATTTGGGAACTGGGACACACAATTTTTTTAGCTTATATCACACGAGGAAATGTACTGTCCAGAGTGAAATGCTCGTAATTCCGTTTTATTTGTTTATTTTGTCTGACGTGGGGTTTTTTTTTGGGGGGGGGGGGGGGGGCACCAGTCCTTTAAATGGAAGTAAAAACTGTTTGCGAATATGCGTACAAAAAACAAAGTAATTGGGTAATAAATATCGTAATGAAATCATAGACAGATCTTTCCATGTCTAAAATTTACGCATCAGATAAATTTAGTAAAAAGAATGTATGCTTCATTGATGGCAATATAATTGTCTATATTTAAAGGTGAACTTTTATTCCTTTAAATTATAGGTTCACGCTTATTTATTTCAAAAAGATTTTATTAAACACATACCAGGTTTTACCGTATCATTATTAATAACTAACATGCAAATACATATATGTATTTTATTTCGTTAGAAGTCACCGGACACCCAACGGATGCGTGTATGTGCGGAGCTGTTTATCATGGCACAGGTTAAATCCGTTGAAACTGGTGCCGAAAACTATACGTCAGAAGAGTTACTTAGGCAATTCTTCGCTTCCAAAACTTTGGAAATACTACAGCGAGAGACCATACACTCGTATTAAAATGACAACGCATCCGCTCACGTAGCAATAGCTGTTTCTAAATGATTTTAAGATAATCATATCCTTATTTTAGACTGGAATTCACGAAGGCCAGACTAGAACTTAATAGCAAATCTTTGAGATATATATCTTTGTAAACACTGCATTAGGAATTTAGAAACTCGACCTGCTTCTTTAAATGAGAAGTAACAATACTAGTGGAATAAAAGCCTATCTCAGCAACAACTTATCAGAATCTAGTAGAAAGCATTCCCAGAAGGATCACTGAATATATTTATTAAGGCCAGAGGCGGCCCGATCCCTTGCTAATTTGGAAAATAAGGGTCAGTTCATTTACATATATTTGATGGGGCGGCCGGTGACTCTTGACCGTATAGTGTATGTATATATATTACAGAATTTGTACTAGCCACATATCCTCACTTAAATATTTATTTTCTGTTAAGATCTGTAATTGCTGCTTATATATATATATATATATATATGTGTGTGTGTGTGTGTGTTTGCGTATATGTATTTTACAACCCTTGAAAGCAGGAAACCCATACAAACATAAGGAAACCGAAATTTTTGTTTCGTAAAATACATGAAAATGAAATATTTATGTTAGCAAATTGCGCTTTCTCTAATCCTTCAAACTAAGTTATGTACACAAATGCAATAAAAGTACATCGTCAAATATACAAATTGGAATACTGCGTTTTCTTTAAGCTAAAAAAATGTAACGTATTTAATTAGAATGTATTTGCTTAATTACCATGCGTTAATATCCCATCACATCAGTAATGAAGATTAATGGATTTCTCTTAAAATTTTTCACTACATTATATTCCCTCCACCCGAATTTTTCTAATTATCAATGTTTACCGCAATGTAGCTTCTGCCAACACAATAAGGATATGCAGCTTTTGAATTAAAATTAGTCAACATTTCCAATAAAGTTTCTTTACCAGCACCCGAAAAAAGTTGTTGGAGACAGAAGAAAAATCTAAAAGCAACCGTGTGTTCTACAGAAAAGTGTTGATGTTTGCAGGTTAAAAGTGCGAATGGCTTGTTTGAAGAAATTGCCTAGTGCCAACCTTGTTAAGAGCGATTTTTGGGGTTGCGCACTGTCGTAGCTGGTCTGTCTAGCGCTTGATGCTCTCTTGCCTAGCCACTCTGCCAGCGTCATCAATCTTCCACAGTCGATGTAAATTACTTTTTGCATAAAAAATACACACTTTTTTCTTCCACGTTCTCGCGTTCACATTTTTCTACAGTTCTTTTCTCGATTTTGTAAGACGTTTGGGTCTTTTTATATTACGTTATCATGTTCAGAGTTTCCTATTTTTTGGAGGTTTATAGATTAAGTGGTAATAATATTTTAGGGTATGTTGGTGCCAAGAAATGTAAACATCTCAAACTCATTTAATTTTTTCAGCACCTTTGAAAAAAAAGTCATACTGCTGCAGTATGTTTTTACTTTTACCTCTCTTTTTGGTTGAATAATTTGTTAGAAATTTGGCTCTCATTGAAATCAAGGAGAGCCATGGAAAAACATCCCCGAATGGCTTCGAAGTTTTGAAAGAAATTTTCTGAATAGATTGCATAAATAATAGATTCATTATCGATGTTCAGCAAGATAATAACCAGTCCTTTGAAATGCATTATGCATTTCTGCAAGCCTTCAAATTAGATCACCTTTTGTATTGTAAAACCCTATTTTTTCTTTGAAGTGTAAACGAGTATTTTGTTAAGACTCCCAGCTAGCAAAATATAAATAACATAAGGTTTCCTTCCTTCCAATCTTGCTGCAAAATAATATCCCTATGAAAATTGAAAATTTCTTTTTCACCTGCCATCCTCCTCCTCCTCTCTAGAATTTCCTCATTACAGAAATTAAATTTTTGAAGCCGCGAATTAAAAAGTTGTAAACACATTTTAGTACGGGCTTTTATCGCGGCGATTTTAAAAAGGACTTCGTTTGTTAGAAAACTTAGAAGAAAGCTAGCTAAAACATGTCATCATCGATGCTAAGCTTGTTAATAAAAATTAAGAAATGAACTCTCGTCACAAAAGCTATAAAAAGAAATGAAAACAATCTGGATTGGACGACATGGACTCAATTTGAAAATTTCTTTAATTTTAACTCAGTGTTTATCACTTACGATATTCTGTTATTTACCCTATGTTATGCATCGCATGCATCGCAACACATGCATCAACACACCATCTTAACCGGAAATAATATAGATTCTTAAAAGTGTATGTTCGAGTTGTTTTAAAATCCTTTTTGTGCAATAGCAAGTGTTTTTTATTTTGTAAGTGGACTGCATTCTCACTCTTATCTGCAGATAAGTTTCAACCCTTCCCATAATTTTCAGCTCTGGAACATTTAGATCTTTTAATCGCAATAAAATCCTTCTTTGAATACGATATCGCCAATAATCTCAGCCCATATCTGTATAGAAAGCTAGTTAGACCATCATGCAGAACCACATGGGAAAGTTTAATAAATATAGTAAGAATGCTACCAACCCCTTCAAAACCAAACAGCAACGAAACTTTAGAAATTTACGCCTTGATAACCCTTTTATAAATTACCTTTCTAGTATGTAAATTCACTTTGCTAAAAAATTATACAACACTCCCTTAAATTCTTTCTGCTCACGAAGATCTTCGTTCCCTTTCAAGATCTCCATTATTTCCACTAATTTCTCTTAATCAGGAGAATGGGATGTTTTCCTTATTTGTCTTCACACAAAATATTTTCGATGTTGCTCCTGCTGTACATAAAAGTAAGTGACAAAGCTTTACAGGTTGCAAAGAATAGTCATCCTTAAATAAAGTGAAAGCAACTCAACTTAAACAATTTCTTAGTTGGCTGGATTGATGGCAAAACTAGTAGTGGGCATGTCGTCTCTTGCAACATCACATTTAAATTGGCTCAAGGAGCTGTTATTTTCTATTTTGATGTTTTTCCAATTCTTCGTTTTGCAAGAGCTGAAAATATTCTGGTAAACTATTTACACCCAGATACCTCTTAACGCTGGATACGTATTTTTCGAAAATGGCGTTATGCCTTGTCATTTTAATATTGCATTACAACGTTAACAAAACGCATATGAAACACTCTCATAGCCTTATTTGATGTTTACTCAAAGAAGGTCACCCTCGAGAAGTTTTAAATAGTATTTTAAATAGAGTTTCGTCATTTTTCTACATTTACATTACGTTACATTGCATTTGGAAATAAGAAAGAAGACCAGCTTGTCAAGCAGAGGTCATCCCTGCAACTACCTAACTTCCCACTGAAGTTTCTAATAGGTAAAAAAATATAGTTAACATACGTGGATAAAATTACCGGAAAAGTTAACATTATCTGCTAATAGAATTATCTGTATCACATAAACCTTCCAGGAAGTTTTTTTGTCACCTGCTTTATACTTATTGTCGGGCATTTCTACTTGCATAAACAACTCAATAGCAGTCCTTTAATTAATTCATCTGCACGATTTTTGTGTAGACCTGATGTATCATGATACAAAACCATAATTTTCATTTCCCAATTTGCAAGATTTCATGAACAGCAATTCGGTACAAAATTCGTATTTTGGTTTCATCAACGTGTGAACTAGCTATTGGACCGTTGAGCATTATTATACATATGGCCGGAAGGCTATAAAGTCTTTTGATAAAACAAATCTACTCACATGTGTATCCTGTCGTAAAATTGCTACAGCTTGACTTTATTAAGAGCCACCAGATACATCTAACAAAAGCAGCATTACTCGAATGATTTTCTTGTATGTTACATAGAATACAACGAAAGCTTATTCTTCCCAAGAACACTGGTATTCAAACAAACGCAGAATGCGTTTTACCAACGTATGTCCTGAAAGCAAAACAAAGTCATAACCAATTTGAAATTAAAATAAATATAAGAAATTCGTGCCACTTCTTTTCCATTAGTTCCATAGGCTTTTGAACTGTTTCAAATTTTTATAATATTCTTTGTTGAATAGTTCAGACAGGTTCTGTGAGAGTTTACGCGGTCCAAGCCGTGGGTAGATCCAGATTACTTCTCGGTCATGTTGTCTTTATGTCAGAGTTCTCTATTGACTTAGCTGAAGCGGAACGTCCAAAGGGAGGGATAGGGTTTCAATATTTAATAGCCGTCTTCTCATTCCGATCTGTATTTTGATTCTTGATGAATTATATATCATGTTTTCCTCTCCTCCTCTTGAACCAGACTACACGGGGCATTATCGCATTAGATAAAAATAAGATCACGACGTAAGAAAGGAGGAAAAAGCTGAAAGTTGGTGCAGCTAGCTGTTACTTTTCTCTCCTTCCGGCATTTGTGGGCCTTGACTCTTGAATTAGCACAAATCGGATTAAGGATAGTCTTTCTCAGTTTTCTTTGACTTCTTTGCTCTTTAATCCTCTTTTGCAACATAGTAACCTTTCTATCGAACCGTATCAAACATCTTGGGAAGTATTTTTTTTCTTTCTTGTGGCAAGAATGTTGGTCTTTTAGTTCAACCACTTTTATTTGACCATCATTCAATCCAGGTTTCTACAAAGGAAATATAACATCAAATATATACGTATGTAACATATATACGTATATATATATATATTTCTTCAAGCACTTACTACGCATAACTCTATCAATTTTTCTCTATGTTTTAGGTCAATATTTAAAGCACTCATTTTGCCACTTGCCATGAGTTCAGTGTTATATCAAGCCTTTATCTAATAAGGTGAAAGTAGATGACGTATATCTTAACGATATATTGAAAGTAGCCATGACCCTTAACTTAAAATTCTGCGTATTTGCCTCCTTAAGAATACTCTTATTTGAAAAGATCTACAAACTCTTTAGGCTTTCAACAACTAGAAAATGTCATTGTTATTACCTACTAACTTTAAGCTAATTTTAATCTAACTTTAATCTTTAAAGTACAAAAAAGTGAAATCTCAAGAAATTAGAGATAAATTGATTTCGCTTTCTTTTTGGTTTTACGGCTCAAAGACTACAGTGGTCATGCTGCGCCGGGACCTACTGTTTTCCGAGGAATCCGAACCTCTTAAGGCCTAGGGAACCAAACCCCGGACTACAGTGAGCAGTGCGATCTTTATGAGATCTCTGAGTAAGCGTTCTTTTTGCACTGCTGGGAGTCGAACCCGGATTAGCCGCGCAATAGGAGAACGCGTTACCACACTGCGCCACTGCAGGGCGAGAAATAAATTGCCAATTTAAAATATAACGTATTGATATTTAGAAAATATAAAGTAATTAAAAGTAGTACTACCAAAATGTAATTAAGTAATTAAAAAACAATTTTAATGTAATTTCTTTTATTATACTTGTTATTGTACATGTTTGTTTGATTATACGTTGTTCAAAGCAAGAATTCAAAACAGCTGTTTTGAAAATGATAAATATTGTAAAACTCTTCGTGTATTTATATTTAAATAGTGAAGTGTTATGCCATAAGCACATATGCTATGTTGTTTCAAAACTCGAAGCAATTGAAACTGGGGTGATGGGACTCTTTTGCGTATATTCCTATTATTGCGTATGTTATTAATAGTTTCAGTTTCATTGGTATAGGGGAACATAAGTTATTAATTTTAAAACTAGGTTTTAATTGCAGAATTGTGCGATATACCGTTCACAAAAAGGGACAATATAATTTGCTATATATGAATGCATATAAGCAGTCTACAGATTCGATACGAAGAACAATACGCTTGAATAACGCTAACTCAGTTGTAGTTTGGAGAGGGCGCAACGAGCTTTAGGTTGCTTGTTGTGATAGATGTTTAGGAAAATTTAATCTCGTTCCGAACAGTTTATACGAACCAGTCAGTTGTTAGTAAAGTGAAATTTCAAAGCACTGCATGTGCATTATGAGATGTCCCGTAGCTTTCCGTGGCAGAAGCTTATTTAAACAATTGGGAGACTCCATTTTCAACAATTGCTACACTTCACTTGATGATAGCGTTCACTAATATGAAATAGCAATTAACCAAACACTATTCCAGTATTGTAGAAATGGCTGCTCTTAAACCAAGAAAATCCATTATATTCCAATTCCAGATTAATTAAGTTGCATAGAGCACTACAAAATGTTTCTCGCTACATTAACCGCCCAAATTCGTATCTATAGCGGAGATTTCTTCTCGACGAGAGACTCATGCTTTGCACTTACGCCACAAAAGACACATAACTGCAATTTTCGGAGAAATATTTGACTTTATGAAAAAATAAATAAATAAAATATTCCAAAACAAAATCATATATTTCAGGCATGAGGAATATAGAAGCACGCGGTTAAAAAGAGAACACAATTTTAATTTTCTCGTATGTCATCTGTGTTTATACTTCTCAGTAATATATTTAACCTTGCAATGTTTGCCCCCTTAATACCTTATAAAATTTTCCGGAATACGGAACACCATGAATGATTTCACTTCTTTTATTTGTATTATTTGTTCAATATCTAGAAAGTCTGTCTATTATTAGTAGGAAGAAGATGCAGAACCATTGCGTCGTTTTTCGGACAACCTAATAAATGCATTTGAGGTACTGAAACATCCACATAAGCCTTTTTAAGTTGAAAACTTTCAGAGACACCAAATTAAAATTCTAAATCTTTGTGATAGAATGGATTCACCGATTTCATTTGCGTAAGATTTGTAAAGTTCCGGATCTTTAATCTCTTAAATAACACCGTAATCAAAGCATGTGTGTCAAAATAAATTTTGTGACGACATATTGAGATCCAAAAATTCCTACTAGCTTACGACTAAATACACGGGTAAGCGGAACACGAAATAAAATATAATGCCTCATCAAACTTCATTCTTCTGAAGGCTTATACAAAATATAAAGATTGATGACAGCTTTGGCGCTGTTCCTTCATTTAAATAGTCTCGAGACGTAATTTAAAATAAATTCAACCAACCCACTTCGAGGACAAAGTTCCCAATAATTTGAGTTATTACAATTTGCTGGGAAAAAAATATATTCATCCATTAACACTAGGGATTTTTTCCAACAAATCCATTAATCTGAGTCGTTTGATTTGAGTAGCAATTGCTATTTGAAGTCGGTAGAAATTAATGAACCGAAGAGATAAGTCATTATCATTTCAAAAAATTTTTCGTCTTCACCATATCTGCTGAAATAACGCATTGTGCATCCATTACTGTCTGTACTTACCATGTAAGTATTGGTGCAAATGTTGGTGGCAATTTTGTGATTTAGAGATAGGTATATTAAATCTTATCAAAGAATATTTTAGGCAATGATCGTTTATTTTGCAAATAAGGTACCCAATGGAACACATTCTATATCAATGTTTTCAAAACTGAGCCCGTGAACTTTATATTGAGGATTACATTTTTAATAATCAGTAGGAATTTTTTTAGGATATATTATGTTGTCCGTTGCAGTTAATTTTGAATATCTATCACTTGTGTAAGCAATGCTGTGTGAAAATTCCTGTATATTTTAAGAAGTAAAATAGGTTTTACGAAAAAAAGAGGACTGGAAGCACTGCGCTAAACAGGCAATAGCATTTTCTCACTGCAGCACAAAAGGATCCTTATAGCTTTTGTCACAGATTCTGAAAGCACATCTTGCCTTTCCGAATCTACTGAGGATTTCTGGTGTCATTTTTTAATGATGTTTTTGCCCATATCATTGTTTTAATGAACCAAATACAGAGCGTGGCTAAACAGAAACCACGCTAGCGTTCAGAAGTCCAATGTCATTGTTCCTTATACCCGTATCTTAAAAAACCTGCAAATTCTAACCTGATTCCACACATAAATTAAAAATCTTGTTTCTTTGGAACAACAGTTGTTCTTTGAACATAATACACATTTACTAAATACTTTATCGTTCTTTTCCCAGTTTTAGTCGCACAACATAATGAAATAGATATTTATGCTCATAATTCTCTAAGCACACACACAATTGATTTATCCTCTACTTGGTTTCACTTTTATCTGTAGTTAAGTAATTTCTCCGTCTGCAGATAAAACTGTAGACTGCGGAAGAATTCTTCCTTATGGTATCAGAGGCCATGGGCAAAGCAGATTTCAGCGGCTCTCAAAAATGTATTAATATAACGCAACGATAAAAAAGCTGACCTGAGTTTAACATTACAAAATAAAGTTCTTCACTGGTCCAACGCAAAGTGTAAAGATAAAGAAAAGACAAAGAGAAAGAGAGAGAGGGAGAGACAAATTAAAAGTGTGCATTTCAAAACGAAATTAGCTTGGGATATATCACTTGGCACTTCTTGCTTCACGTTGATGTTGTTAATAAATGAAAGGGTTTTATTTAGGCCTATTGCCGCATTATAAACGCGAAGAAAAACTAATACAATATAATTATAAATTTTTGTTCCTCATAATTTTGGGGTAGGTCCTTTCTTGTCGGAAACGCGGAATCTCTATAGTGGCCACCATAATAAATATGATAGTATGCATAGTATGCAGATGCTAACGCATTTGAGTAATAACACGTCAGTGCCGAATCAAGGTTTTTATGGGCCTTAGGCCGAAAGGATAAAATGGGTCCCCCCCTAGAGAATGCGGTTCTCGCGATATTTAATCAATAAATCATGAGTTTCCCCCCTTCAAATTCCTTATCTTCAGCATTCGGGTATATCAATAATGAACATTTCTCAGATATTTGTAAATACAGAAGCTTAAAATTGCTCTTAAATTTAAATAGCACCAGGTCCCTTCAAAATATTTGCGCCCCCCCAAAAGAGCAGTGCCTACCTGGCTTATACCTAAATCCGGCAGTGTAACACCTATATTTATTTTGATCACCATTTAAAAGATCCATGAATATTATGGGTAGTATGACGCCTAACGCAAAGTATCAATTGACCAAATACTCTGTCGAAAGTATGTATAAAAGGGCCGCTTAAAAGTGATTGCTTAGCACTTGCACTACACAATTTTAGCGGCCCTGGGCGGCCGCCCAGTTGCCCCGCCCCGCCCACTTCAAGCGTGACCCTGAATCGCAGCTGATAAGACTTTGATATACACTGGTGTGCAAAAATTAAGGACGAGATGGAAAAAGTAACATAACAGCGGAACGAACAGGCAGAACTGACCGAAAGACCAATCAGGAGACTGCCTAGGGTCCTACACGGTAGGGCATTTGCGTATACGCATCATGATGTAATGTGGGCGTGTGGGTAGGGTATAAAGCACGAGGGCAGTGTTCACGCAGCATTTCAGTGGAAACTATTACTCAGTGTACATCGGTTTGAACGACGGCAAGTTGCTGTAGCAGTGCGAGATATTCAACAGACAGCCCCGTAGACAACATCTGGATGATTTAACTCGAGGTCGAATCATTGGAAAGTTGGAAGAAGGTTGGAGTGTGACGAGTGTAGCCGAGGAGTTCGTAATCGCACACAGCATCGTGTCACGAGCATGGACGGCATTTCGAACGACAGGAACAGCTGCCTGAAGGTTTAGTGGTCGTTGTCCACGAGCAATCACGGCAAGGGAGGACAGGTATCTTCCTCTACAGGCGAGAAGAGATCAATGGCTGACAGCGCATGAAATCGCAACAACGCACTACTGGACAGCTGCTATCGCATTTTACCGTGACTAGGAAACTGCACACAGGTGGTTTATTTCCTCGGCAACTAATATAGCGTATGAATTGACGCCTGCCCATCAGGGACGGCGTTTTCTGTGGTATCAGGAACATAAGGAATGAGAAGCTTAGCAAAGGGATCGAGCCCTATTTACGGATGAGAGCCAACTTAGTCTCATTAGCGATTCTGGATGTCTATACATCTGGAGAGAGCGGAGAACATACAAACACCCCTCTAACATCGTCCAAAGGGACCGGTTTGAAATGGCGGAATTTTCGTTGTGGGAGGCATAATGATTGGTAGCCGTACAAAGCTCCACATTTTCCAAGAGGGTTCAGTCACTGGTGACCGCTATTGTATCGAAGTTCTCCTGCCTTATACCCATATTTTCCGGGGTGCTGTGGGCCCAGAATTCCTCTTCGTGAATAACAATGCTACACATCGTACAGCTGCTGTCGCTGAGCTGTCAGAGAGTGAAGATATTCATCGTATGGAATGGCCCGCACGGTCTCCGGACCTGAATCTAATAGAACACGTGTGGAATGTTCTCGGGAGATGCCTGGCAGCACGTTACGATCCACCATCAACGATTTCGCAGCTGTGATCGGCGCTACAAGAGGAATGGGCCATGATGCCTCAAGAGCTTGTCGACAACCTCTTACTGAGCATGAACAGATGGTGTACATCCTGCATCGCAATCAGGGGTTATCATATCCCCTACTGAAAACTGTTTTTCTTGCCTGCCGCCTGTCACATGGACGTTTCTGTCTTCTGTCCTCCTGTGCTGAAAGCCCACTTTTGAATAAAAGTCCTTTGTATCCTTTGGATTCCTTTCTTGGTCAGTTCGTTCACCGTTTCCATAATCTTACATTTCGACGATGTTATGATAAGCTTTGTACCCATTTAAAACACTCGGGTGCGACGTTATATGTGAAAAACTGTCCCGTCCTTAATTTTTGCACACCAGTGTATTATATCGCAGATAGTCTCTATTTTTCTCTTTGTTAAAAATAGACATTTTTGTTAATCATACAGTAAAATTTATATACGATTTAAAGCAAATAAGATAGTTTTTTGAGAATATACATGGTTTTGAATGTCTTTGCATCCTTGTTTAAATACCCTGCACCTTTTATTAAAAGGTATTTTGTGGTATATGACAAGCATTATCTTTCCTTATAAACATATAATTTAAATATGAACAATGTGTTTCAAAAATATTCATTCAGATGTTTGACTTCTATAACCATGAACTTTCACATTCTGAATAGCATCACCTTTTGTCATGGTTTGTTGGTTTTAGTTCATTTTTTATTAATTTTAACTCATTTTAGAATTGACGGGATATATGGTACAACAGTGTTTTTTTCAAGTTATAATGATTTTCTGGTCTCCTCAGTAAAAACCGTATAATCCCTGGAGTTTAGAATATGTGTACAGAAAAGCCATTTAACATGAAGCTTTAGAAACAGTTCAATAACAATTACGAAAATTTAGAAGAAGTAATAACCATCCTGAATATAAAATTCAATATCGGGATAAAAATCACCGTCGAACATTCCTCCTTGCAGAGACAGATGCATGAAAGGGTAGTAGATAAGGTGCTATGGTCTAAGTGCCAGAAATTTACTTATAGGGAACACTTTTAAAAACATGGTAGGATTTGGATGGTTATCAATTCTGGTAAACGTACAATAGTTTCAAGGCAATAAATTTTAGGATAGAGATTGAGTTGGTTATTTGAAATTTTATTGCTTTTTAAAGACAGCATATGTAATTTTGTACCGATAGAAAATGAGATGATGTATTTTGAATACCAACGAAATCTACAGTGTAACATTTATAATCCTGAAGTTGTACTCCATTAATGGAATAGAGTAAACGCTATTTTAATTTTCAAAACAAAATCAGTACTTACTTTTGTTTTGTTTCGAAAATTGAAATGATGCGTTTACTTTGTATTCATTAGTGGAGTGAGAACGTCGTATAAGAACTGTTGTCCTTAAACGACGATCCGTATGTTCTCCATAAATTTATCTTCACCAAATAAGCGAATATTTTACGGATCATTCTTTTCTTTGTTGTTATTCCAAAATTAAACACTTACGCAAGACACGTGTGCACACATAATTTACTCTGTGATGGCCATTTTGTCTTTACTTGTTCTTTCTGTTGAAACTTTCACTGAGCGTTAACTGACAGTGAATGATATGTGTATGTGTGTTCATTTTTCGGAATAAAATTATGAACTGTTGCCATTCGGAAAGATTATATTTGGAAAAAAAATAATTAAGAAACTGCCAAAATCTGTACGAACTTCTTTACCTGATAGGTGTACAAGAACGAATTTTTAGTTGTGTGAACATGCCTTTGTGTTAGCACAACACTTGCTTTTTTAACATTTGTGGAATTTGCGAAATATAGTAACGTACATCCTGTATGAGGAATATTTAACTAAAATATTCATATAAGTATTTCCGGAAACTCTCAAGAAAGTTGCATTCAACAATACACCAACACGATTTTCTCAAAAGCGTCCAAATAAGAAAGGCAAAGATTTAAAATTTAAATTGATTTTGGAAGCACGGGAAAGAATCCCCAGTACTCTAGCGTAGAGATGATATATATGTATTATTTAAAAGAATTGTGAATTGTAAATTCAAAAACACATTAGGAATTAAGGTCTTTTCGAAATCGAAAACGGATTTGCGTCTGCAGAACTAATCGTTTCCTTCGTTTTCTAAGCAGACGCTATGCAACAGCTGGTTTATGACCGCAAAGCTTATGGATTTGGTGGACTTGTTAATACTTCATCTTCGTATTTTGCCCGAGAATGAGAGGAAAATTTGGCAAAGTATTTTTGTCTAATAAATCTACATCTACATCAACCATGTTCTGCAGTAATTATTACATGGATAATTCAATGAATATTGTATTCGTGCTATTCATTTGATGCAATATGGATATTCATGCATTTGCTGAAGATGACGATGGCATCGCTTGCATTTGCTGAAGATGCAGATGGCATCGCTTGCATTTGCTAAAGATTCAGATGGCATCACATGTATTTGCTGAAGAAGCAGATGGCATCGCGTGCATTTGCTGAAGATGGAGATGGCATAGCTTGCATTTTCAAATGGCATATGCGAGAGATGCACGAATTATTAATTTATGTATCATTTGCATATGCAATTCGTAAACGAGATAAATAACCATTGATGATCACAAATTCAGGACTCGTGTTGAATGCAACCACATCAAACGTATCGGATATTAAAGTTAACCCAAGTAATGGAAAAAAATTCATCTGCGTTTATATTGCCTTAAGGAAAGTATTCATTAGAGTTCAGTTTTCTTCACACGATAACGCAGGACTGCATACAGCTTGCGTAGTGTAAGATAAGTATATAGCCTTCTGAGTACAATTATCTCTTGTCTCTATATAGCTACAAGAGCAATGAAAATTTTATAATAAAGCAGTATTTGAACAAGATAGTTAGAAGTTCCTATTTTTATCAAAACTTGTAGAGTTCCCGACGAAACGTATATTTGAATTACATGGGGGAAAAAGTTGTTTAAACCTAAGAAAACTATTTTCCTAAATATAGAGGTTTTATACTCTTTGCTTTTGATGTCATTCACGTTAGGGTTACAAAAACACACCAACAGCACGACAATTTTCATTACTTACAATGAACCCCACCCTCTGGAGCTCACACGCCAAATCTAACGAATTTAATTCAACTTAATGTACACGCGCATTACAAACCTTAATGTGTGAAAATTAGCAGCTATCTCCCACTAGAAATTGAGAAATTAAATATTAAAATGTAGTTAAAATAGCGCCAATTGCAACCCTTTTGGCGATACGTAGCGAGATAGCAATAGCCACGGTTCGGTTGGTCCGATGGTACCGTTAGAAATAACGGGAGCTGAAGTCACAAACGGGCTAGTTTATTACAGCAGAGGGGAGGACGTCATTTCCGAACTGGTTTTTGGCGCAGACAAACGTTCACTAAAAAACAGTTCTGAAATGACACCCTTCCCTCTGCTGGAATCGGCTATGCCCTTTGTGACGTCAGCTCCCCTTATTTTCTAACGGCACCATCGGACAACTTTTCGTAAACGAACTATAGTTGGTCGAAAAAGGTGAAAAGCGAACGTGAAGTCGTATTTTAAAAGTTTAGAATACGTCCAATATTTGCGTTACTTGTTAAATTTAAACGTATTAGATTTTGAAGTAGCTGTAAAGTTATTTTTTTCTCTATTTGTTAAATTGAAGTTCTATATTCTTTTTATTTTATTTCTGAAAGTTATAGCAGAAAACAAATTACTTTAATTTTTATAATCACATCTGGGTTTAAGCTGGCTCAAAACATGCTGTCGCAAAAATGCTAAAATGGGAAAAAAGTTGTAGCAAAATGCTAAAAAATATTAGTTGCTTTCGTTGCTCCAAGAACCCTATCCATGAAATTATTTATATCAACGATGCTTAACAGGTGCTGTTAAGAATTTTGAAGAGGAAACAAAAAGGAACAAGAAAAGATCGCTGAAGTGCAAAACGGATATTCTGGAATCGAGGAATCCTGTTTTCAGAGAATAAACTGTGGTTAAAAATGCCTGTCGCATTTTCGCGATGGGCAATAATTTTTTCTTCGCATTTTCGAGCAACTCGTCGCATTTTGCGAAAAATGCGACTGCAGCTTAAACTCTTAAATCACATTGCAAGTTGCAATTCAGTTTGTGCATAAGAGAAGCATCTATTTTTATTTTGAAAATTCTGTCACAAAGTATCGCTTGTATTCTATTTATCCGTATGAGGATAACATGGAACAGACTATAAATATATTTAATGTTATTTGGATATTTCTTGAGAAATTTTTGAGGAAATTATGAAAGAAAGTAGAAGTCTCCAAATGGCGATGAAGTCTCTCTTCTGTAAACTGAAACTCCTTTTTTATTAATTATTTTTAGAGTTAATCTGAGGAGATAGCCGATAATTTTCACCTAATAGATTTCTCATGGTGTGTACTTATAGCTGAATTAAATCCGTTAGATTCAGTGTGTGAGCTCTGGGGGTTTCCGTGTTAGTATAATTCTAGATCAATCTAAAGAACGGGTACCGCAGTTTAACATATTCATAAATTCATTCGGAGGTGTGTGGAAGTCAAAGAAGAATGTTGCGTAATTAAATTATATCCCTTTTAAAAATAGAGTATGTTTAGTAAACGAGTATTTTTAATAAATGCTAATTATATAATAATTAGCATTTATTAAAAATACTCGTGATTTCACGATCTCTCTACGCTATTTTCTACACGGAAGATTAAACAGCGAAGCGACTGAAAAATATTACGCTCTTTAAAATTATTTCATCTGTTAGTACCACTGTACTAACCTTAACAATTTTTTATGAAAATAGTTAGACTTATGAGTGTGGTTCCCTAATAATCAAAAGAAACGTTGGTGGAACAGATATGTTGAATGTTCAAAATGGGATAATTGAAAAGCAATAATATAGTTGACGGTACCGAGGCAGGACCCTACGAATATTAGACGTCGAATTTTGGCGCATAATATCTAAATTTAGTTATAGTTTATTCACGAAAAGTAATCCGGTGGTTCCGTTAGAATTAATTGGAGCTGACGTCACAAACAGCCTAGCCGATTACAGCAGAGGGGAGGACGTCATTTCAGAACTGGTTTTTGGCCCAGACAAACGTTCGCTAAAACCCAGTTCTGAAATGATGTCCTCCCCTCTGCTGTAATCGGCTAGGCCGTTTGTGATGTCAACTCCCGTTATTTCTAACGGTACCATCGGACTACTTTTCGTACTTTTCTATAGGTTCTGTACTGTACGGTTATAGGACGTGTAAAGTACGTTGAAAATAATACGTCGAAAACTAAGATTTCGACGTCAAAGAAACGTTACAAACTAAACGTCAAAATTACATTTACATCAAAGATAGCACATTCGACCATTGCACAACTAGTTTTGGACATAGAATATTCCATTTCCAGAACGGACACATAGACGTTGCAGAAACGTTTGGCATTTCATGTAATTCGACGTTTTGGGCAACCATAAACCTATTATTGGCGTTTATTTCCTATGTGGGTATGTGCAATGGACAGTTCTCATTATCAATAACATAAAAATAGTTACATATAATTAGATATCTCAGTCGTAATCTGTTACATCGTAAAAAGCCAAAATGAAATCCGGATTGATATATTTAACCTCGTTTTTTCCATCGGCTAAAATATCTATTATGTATAATTTCATATTAAAAAGTTTTTAATGATGAGTTACTTTGTTTCTGTTTGTTGGTTGGTTGGTTGCCTTTCTATGGTGCGATAGCATTAATTAATAAATAGAATTATTAAATATAATTATTAAACAGAATTTTCGTTCTGCGTCAAAAGGTGTGAGGCCATACGTACGGTTTTAAGATAAAATATAAATTAGACCTCATGCCAAGTTAGCAAGTGTACTGAATACTGTAAAAATGAAATATACGATAGAACCAGAAGAGGCTGAAATACCCAATATCGGGTAAAAATTCAAAAATGATTTCACGATTAAAAGTGTCACATAAAATTCCATTAAGATTAAAATCATTTCGATAAAAAATACACTGTTGGTTAAACTTTTTACAAATTTTTAAAATAGGTGAAACTTTTGAGGGCCGATAATATGTGGGACGCATCGGAGTGTCTTCACATTTTAATGGATGTTGGTGAGAGAAGCATGCATGTCCGATGCGAAGTCTAGTCAGGAAAATTCCCTTTCTGAGTTTTTTTTTTTTCCCTCGATGAAGCTAAATCCCTAAAGTAACTTATTTTAAAATATTCTAATTATGAATCGAGTGATATGAAGTAAACAATTGTTGAACTCAATGCAATCATTTATAAAAAATGTGTGATACAGATTTTTGTTAAGTCAGGTTTATTTTTCCATATTCTGCCTTCCCCGACGCCGATTTCATTACAAAAATATTAGTTTTAATTTTATTATATAACTGCTATCGGTAGCTTCGCCTGGCTGACAAAACGATACATTCTCAAATGAACAATTAAAGATACTGGGTTGCAGGCCTGTAGCGAAGTCGGGGCCAGAAGGGGCGTGACCCCAGTTGCCCCATCGAACTATTTATATTATATAGAACAATCCCCCCCCGAGTGCCCTGTGCCCCATATGACCTTTCTTTTGCCCCAGTTGACATTTCATCCTGGCTACAAGCCCACTGAGTTGAATAGTGTTTTTGCTATCTGTTTGAACAATCATTATAATAAATCAAATTTTGCCTAAAACTGTCCCGATTAGTAAACATTGACGTTGATGTTTCAATTTTCATACGTACAGGATATCTGATTGCTTACTTCAATATACAGGGTGTTCCTTCAAGATCGAATAAACGCTGCACAGAGCGATTCCTTGTATAATTCTAAGCAAGAAATGTTAATGTGAAAATGCTGAGAAATCCATATTTTTTTTAATTATTAAGGTTTGAAATCCAACTAATTAGAAGAAAATTTGACCACCAATCGTCTGACGAGAACCACTTACCAAATAGATCGCTAAGTCCTGCTTGTTATAGCAGAAAGTGAGAACATCAATGGGCTTCGAAATAATTTCCCTTTTACTAGCATAGCCCACTTTTACTGAGAAAACTGGAATTGTGACGTGGGACCTATTATGTTGCTTTACCTAAAATTACCACAGTTGGCAGTTTTTCCGATTGTAACAATAAACTTGTTTTGAAAAAAGTTTTATTTATTACACATAAATACTTCATACACCTTTTTCACTATATGCAACATCCTTTAAAATATAATTTTCGCTATAATTAATCACAACATCACAGATATCATGCACAACTTTCTCTATTTTGTACAATATAACAGTTAAAAAATGACAATTCTTGGTTATCGCAATATTGTGATTTAACAAATAAAAACTTAATAATTAATACTAGATTATTTCACTACATATACCTTAACATCACCACATGATTAGATGCTATGATACAAAAGTCATGTTGTAAAAGGAATTCACGTGATTTTAAATTGTTTGAATGAGTTCGCAAATTTTACATCTGCAAATTGTACTAAGGGTTTTCTACGATGGAACCGATGGCTTTGGAACCACGATACATTTCTATTCAGTCAAACATTTTAGAAGTCGAACCCAATCCAGTGGACTCGAAGGCTAGAGTGGTCGCTACTAGATTACTGAGGTACGTAGGGCTGGCACTATGCATTATGTCGTTAGGGGGCGAACAAGTGATATGCCGCCCCAAAAGGACTTCATTTTCTATAATAATTTTATTTTGCTACCCCTAAAAATCTGCCGTTCAGGGCAAATGCCCGGTTCGCACCCGCCTCACTTGGCGTCGGCTTACGAAAGAGTGGCCGCCAGCATTTCTTCCCCACGGGATATAACGCCCTTGTAGATAATGAGCAGTCTACAAAAACGTGAATAATACACTCAATTTTTTAACTGTACAATCCCGGTCATCCGAACTCCGCTGATCCGACATGACTTTCTCTACTACTTTTCTTATTAAATGCCTATTGATATATAATGAAAATTGTTTACTGCAAAAATTAATAAGTTAAAGAAATAATAAGTGAAAAAGAATTGTATAGCAGGTCATTTCGGTTAAGTGAAGTTCGGATGACCGGGTTTTGTTATAAATGAATTCTTCTGGATGAGAGTTTTTGTCAAAAATATTAAAGGGGTGTCCACTTAAAAATAATTAAAAACTAAATTGCATAGAAGGCCATTTCGGTTAAGCGAAATTAGGATGAGCGGGATTCTTCTGTTAAAAATGTAGGTGTAGTATTTTCATTTTTTTAGCCTATTCATTATCTACGGGGGGGGGGGCACCTTTCTGGATCCCCTTGGCGTCGGCCCTGGAGGTATGTACACTAGATAAAAAATAGATCTTTACTCTCAGAAGCATTCCTGTCTCTGCCTTCTTTGTTAAAACTGTTTGTCGTGCCAATAGTTTTTACAAACAACAATTACTTATTTTACAATCAATATGAATTTAAACGTTAATGCAAAATACCTTACACGTTTTTTAATTTGTTACTTTTTAAATTTCTTTAAAATATTAATATTACATGATTGTATATGTTTGCTATGGGAAGTCTTTTTTTTCTAATTATTTGTATGCATCCATTTTTGCATTACTTACTGTTACTTCGCGAAGAATGAAATCCCTAAAATTACCATAATAAGACTACTACTTGTATGACGAAACTTCTATATTATTGGCTGGGGAAGAAAAATTCGCATTGGCGTTGGCTTGCAAAGTAAAATTACTGAATAAACGATCCAAAACGTTTATTCTATGCTTTTTCAAATTCAACATTTTTTAATTCATTTCAACCTCAGCCTGAAAGGCGTTAACAAGTGAAAACGTCATGGGATTGGTTATAAATTAAAATCTTAATAACTCCAAAAATATCGATTTCTCAGCATTTTTGCATTAACATTTTTTTAATTAGAACTTTGCAAGGATTCGCTCTGTGTAGAGCTCATGCGGTCTTGGTGAGACACCTTTCATACGCCCAAATAGGAATACATTCATTTGAATTACTGCAATAAAATAACCGTCCAATTAGTACAGATAGGTGATTGCTAATTCAAGCTATACTATATATTCACTTTTCTCCCTATATATGTTAATACTTTTATCTCACTTGATTCCAGTGCATGTCTGATCTTAAGAACTTTTATTTACAGAAAAAACGAAAGGGGTACTTTTCCGTCTAACCAGAAAAAAAATCTCATAACGAGGAATTTTCACCAACAAAAATTTCAAAACAATTTTCACGACCTATTTCATCATTAAGACCCTGCGATTTTTCTAACTTTTAAAAAATAAACGACCCTTTATATTTGCTCATTATTGTTGGTCTGGTTTCAGAAAAAGAAACATTATATAAATCAGTATTTGAAACAGCCATGACTACAAAAACAAGAATTGTTTACACTCTAGCACATTTTCTTGTGAACAAGAACCGGAGTTTTTAATGTGTTTTTGATAAATGGGACGAGAAGTTCTTTTTCTTTTAAGAAATATTCAGATATCTTTATGTATCACGCATATAACATTTTGCATTTCCTTAAGTTAAGAATTTTAAGCGTCGAGCCTTTTGCATCATCCAGTATATGTAAACGATTTTCCTTGTTTTATTTTTACTTTTTTATACCAAATGGAAGGTTTTCCTACAGACAATTGAACATAGCGATTTAAATGCTACAAACCCTAAAACAAGTATACTATTTCTCCGTTAAAACATGTATTACACCATCGTATCTTTCATTCTAATGATAGTTTATCAGAAAACTAAAGTTTCGTTCAATGAGTGCAAACAAACAATTTGCAAAACTTTACAAATACGTTTTTACAACACAATTTACTTGAAAGTACGTTCTTTATAACTAATATTTCTTAATATCAGTTCGGGAATTTAGGTTGAATTTAAGTTGAGGTATCTATTTTTGCCAAATCAAGAGTATAGACAACCTACCTCTCGTTAAATACCCCCGAACAGTATTGTTATCACATATACGAAACCTATTTTAGTTGCCGTTTGCAAAATAATTTAATTATACTTTTCCTAGAAAAATGAAAATACCTTTACCTTCCCCTTTAAATTTATTATAATTTTCATTAAAATTTTCTGATCTTATTCCCTTTCTTTTGATATTTTGTTTTCAGTAAATTAGAGATGGTTGGCTACTGTTCAGAATCGACAGAAAACCAACCAACTCTAATTACACCCATATTTAAAGCCAGACATTTTAAACATATTTTGCATGTTCAATAGAGCTATTCGTTTTTTTAAACAAAAATTTCTCATCGCATATGAGATGCAACATGACCGCAAAGTACACCGTTAAGAAAAAAATTAAAAATATTTCCCGACATCCCATAAACCTATTTTCAAATATTATGTTAAAATATCATAGTCTTATTTTAAAATTTGTGCTTTGAATCAATTGAAGTATATGCCGCGTTGCTTTCACACAATTTTAATTCTTTAATGAATAGAATCTGTCCTCGATAGTTTTTCTTTTAAATTTGGTTTTTATATAATTATTTAACTTTACTTTTAAATCGCCATGCCAAAAACCCAACATAATATAGAAATTTGATAAACAGATGTTAAAATAGTAAGTGTCAAAGCTGCGCTGTTCGGTAAAAAGATAAATAAATTGTTACGTGAATCCAATAGGCGTTATGTGAATACTGAAGAAAAATCGCAAAAACGCGTGTATTTATGAGAAAAAGGAGCTCATAATTTTGTGTGTGAACTCATTTTAAATATTTTGTGCATAGGCGAAACTGGGAGCAGAGGATTTATTTATCCTCCCCACATCGCTGGAGAAATAAAAATGACAAATAAACGTTATATTGGGTTGGAGGCTAAATTTTGAGGCAAGCTACGCTTATGATTTTCAAGATTACATTTGAAAATTTGCAAAAATTATATAACACAGGAGCTGGGATTGCTATATCAAAAATAAATCTGCGTTTGTATTCACAAAAATTGCGTTTGTGGAAGAGGAAAAAGGCCAGTTTGCAAAACTTGACATCACGCAGACAGAAATGTAAAAAGATTCTGTCAAACGGATGATAAATGTACAAGTGATAGTTGGTAAGGGAAAAATTTTATGTCTGGTTCTTTGCTGTTTTTGTTTGCATGCACGTGTTCGAGATTTTTCAAACCTATTTTCTTTACAAACGTAGTTTCGCCAGAGTTATTAAAATCACATCTATGATAAAATAATTCAATTGGATATTTGAGATCGTTGAAGAACAATGCAAATACAACGTAATTTTAATACAAGTCATCGGACAAAAAATCAATTAAAATATGGACAAAAAATTTCGAGACATGCTTATATACATTCGCATAGAGACATTACATTCATATGCCCCTTTTGCTTTTAATTACGAAACCGACAACTATTCTAGTTCATAAACAAAACTGTAGTTTAAACCATATTCAAATCTACTTTATGATGAAATTACCCCACTCAAAGGAAAATTTTAATAAGTGACGACGTGTTTCCAGGGTTTGGCGTTAAAATTTCAATTTTTGGCAGGGCAATTTCAATGCTCTGCTGATCAATTTCAATATAAAGCAATATATATACACAGCATTTATATATGTTTCCTTATTCTTGCATTACTTGATGCAAGTGTTTAGAAATTAGCCTTTTGATTATGCGTCTTAAGCTTCAATGGTGCTTCAACTTTTGCTGTTCTGTACCCAGTCGAATCGAAAAATATCATTTGCTTCCCATTCCTGATGTCTATATATTTGTAAATATATTTCATGAGACGACATCTTGGTGTTTTGTGTTATTATAGAAACAGCACAAGCTCGAATTGTCATACTATGTAATATGACAGGAAATTGACACAAAGATAGTATTTGAAATTAATCCTCACTTTATCGAAGACTTTGAGTGAACTTGAAATATGACATATCCAGTCCATCGTTAGCGTATTTATCTATTGCGTTATTAACCCGGAGTCGATTCCAATGGCATCGGATTGAAGTCTTTTAACCACTGTAGTGTGGTTCCCTAGACAGCAAAAGTTCTGGTTCTACAGAAAAGTGTAGGATCCGGCTCAGCATAACCTTCTCTGTACTTGCGGAGTAAAATGCAAGAAAGGGACTTGCCTATATACAAGTGCGGTTTTACCATGTTCAAACTTGAACCACGTTAACCCTACTTGGTTGATTTAGTCAGGGGCGGACACAGATTTCCATTTGGGGGGGGGTCGAGGACAGAATTACCCATGGTCTTGAAATGACACCCTTCATTGATTATGAATGTTGAATTTTTTTACAGTGAAATATATATTTTAGGGGTAATGATCCCTGTTACCACTCCCTGTATCCGTCCCTTGGATTTAGCAACCACGACAGTATCATGGCAGCTTTCTTTCATAGAATATCAAACACATCTCATTTTGAAAGCGCTCCATTATCAGTAGTCGAATTATATATCATAAATGGATAAGATTGTTTTAGCGTACCCTGCTAACGTGCATGAATAACCAGACAACAGAAATTATCTTTGTGATCGACTTTGTTATCATTTTTCTGTCAGTCGCTCTCACTCATTGTGTTGTTATTCTGTTGTTGTCAATTGAGAAACTCTCCCAACTTGTACTTCCAAATAAATGACTTCCAAACCGAAAATTATCCGTTCAAAACAAACTTCATCAAGTTTGTACACGATGCATAAAATGCAGTACATGTTCAAATACCAGATTTGTTTTCCGGCAGTCACTTATACACGGAGTAGATACTTGGAGAATTTTCAAATTTGAAAAGTTCAACACCTCTTGAAAAATGTCTTTTACGTTAGTTCTCAAATCGAGCACTTTCCACCTTCCCATTTTGCAACCAATTAGACAGAGTCCACCCCACGGTGTTCCGGTTCCCAATTCTCCTGCTTTTCTCTTTCATTCGAATTATAAAGGAAGTTCGCGAACTAATTCCCTGACATTTTAATTCTGGTTTTAAGAGTGCTGGGAATTTCTTCGATCGTCATTACGAACTAATTATCACGACTCTTCCATTAATGCAATAGAATTCCTAATCAGTCTTAGCGTTTACCAACTAGCGTTACACATAACTTCGTTCGAGATCGCCTGCTAGCGAATGCAGCGATTGCGCTGTTGTCAAATTACAAGAGCCCGTTAAACAGAACCTTTTCAATTTGGATTGTTTCTAAATTTAAACACAATGTTCTCTTTACTCTGGCAAATTAACCATCATCCAAAGAATTTAATTTGAGTATTTGTAGACAACGGCTATAAGGGACTATCGTTTTCATCGCCGTCGTGCTATTAGAAAATACAAAAGAATAATGCCTTCCTTTGTTTATGTTTAAATATAATTGCTATTTTCCCATATTTTAGGCCAATAAATTCTTTATCGAGAAGGTGTTGCAGTGGAACGGGTTTTCTTTGTGGATACAACAGTTTTTGCAGAGTGATCTTTGTGAAACCTGTTGCATACAAAACTGGTTACACTTTGCAGATGCAACATTTTTTGGCAAAGAAAGCTTTGTAAACATGGTTGTGTACGGAAATGGTTACTCTTTGCAGGTGCAACATTAGTTTGGCGAAGTATATAAGCATTGTGGCTTCCTCTCTCTCTATCAGCATAAATGACTACCTTGTCCCATTCCATCATTGATTTCCAGTCATTGATTGAAATAGATCAGAAGGAAAGAAATTAACGAAAGGAAATTGACGAAAGTGAATGTTGGCAGGAATCTCCGAAAATCAATATTTCAATTACTTAAAGCGAAAAATTTACCTGAGATATTCGAATTGAAAAAAATTGAAAGTATTAATTTCATTCCGATAAATATAAAACTCACAAAAAACTCGCCCCGGTGGCTTTGTGTGTTGACTATTATTTAGCAATTGTGTTATCCTTGTGAAGGATAGTAATGCCTTACATATATATAATGATCTATGAAATAGAATCCTGTCATTTTGTTTGTATCAAATTTCTACAGTTATTATTTAAGAAACACGGGTTAAGCTTTAACTCAAATACCTCTTGATATGCTTGTGTATGCCTTTGTAAACAAAAGCCCATTAACGTATATGATAATTATACCTTTGAGTGATTTTAATTTCGGAACCTATTTACCATTCATTAGCCTTCGGCGATTTTATTAGCGATTGTAATTTCGACAGGGATATTCTCCTTGCTCGCATTTAAATAATTTTAGCATAATTTTCTTACTAATTATTTCAAATCTCCAAGTAAATTTCAAGTTTGATAGCACTTCCTTTGCAATATAACTTATTTATTCTTTCTGCTGTTTTTGCTACTTAAGTTAGGTATTAAAGTGCCAAAATATTTCCTGGGGTTACATGTTAATTCTGAGGATTAATTTGAGTGCATTTATAAAAGTTAAAATTAATTTCTCACAATTGAGATTACCTTTATCACTCAAGCCAGAATGATTATCTGCAACTTATGTGACTTTATAATTAGCGGAATAAATTTATCATGCTTTATGTGATTTTAACATATTTTAATTAAAAATATTATATAACATGCAAAATACTTGCTAATTTTTACGTTCGGATAGAGCTATATCTCTGATATACAGCAGACAGAGTACATATGCCTAACATCATGATTTCCTGGTTAAACATGTTGAACATATTTATTATATGTTTTTCTTATTAATACAACATTTAAATATAATAGTTGTTGAGCATATTTTCAGAAAATATTAATTTATTTTATTTGTAACAGAGGTTTACCACTGTACGCGGGGCCCTGTGTATAACGTCTGCATCTAATGTTGGCAAATATTTGCAGATCTATCACTCACGCAAACAACATTATTGAATGAAATGTCTTAAGCCTTTATTAAGCACATTATTAAGACATTAATGGCATATTATCAAAGCAATTTTCTCAAACGAAATTTATCCTTCAATAGTTAAAGCTCATAAAAGAGTACGAAACATTCATGTTTAGAATTCGACAAACGTTTTTATATGAGCTTATTTTTAAAAATTATATTTAAAAATAAGAATCCATAAATAGAATACTGTTACGCACTTGCAAAAGAAGTAATACTCTATACAGAGATGTTTACAATCACTTTTCTCGTCTTAATGATGGATGAAGTAAATGATGAGCATAAGAAGATCGAAAAGTGTCATTGAAACAAATACATGAAATGTGCATTTCTTTGCTCGAATTTAAGAAAGTATTGAATCGTTATGCCCAGGAACTCAGCATAAACATGAATCATTTTCTTTAATTTCGTCAATTTCAAATGGACATTCAGATATTCCATAGATTAACATAAAGCTTTTGACGAAGTTGCACAAGACGTCCGGGAAATCTACATAACAATTAAGGAACAGCTAAAATATTGAAAATATTTTAATTTATTTTCCTGTCCGTAGATAATGTAAACAGTTTTGGAAATGTACTTAATTGTAACAAGAACTTTTTTTTAAAGTAAACAAATTTAATTAAAACCTGCAACAATGGTCGTTATGTATTTCCCAAATTTTTGAATTTTAATTTTAGACAAATGCAACATATGCAAATATTCAATGAGTGTAAAATATCTGACTAAAATTTTCAATTGCCTTAATAAACAAAAATTCGTTTTTGCAAATAGACAAAATTTGTGGGGTTGCATAAATTAAAATTTTGTTATTCTCCCTCAGAGGAATTATTCATTTTTGTCTATTTCCATATCTTCGTGATTAATCTTTGAAGAAATGGATGAGTACGCCCCCCAGTGGTCCTGAATAACTGAATTCAGAATACAGATATCTGTATATTATTGCAATTATTATAGGATTAGGTTATTTATTACAGGATTTTCAAATAATTATATGGGTAGGTGTATTCAGCATGCAGAATTTCAAATATTTGTGAAAGAGTGTTTGGATGACTGAAAGATATTTCGAAGGTTACTGTTTCCGCCTTCTGCCCCATTTTAAAACACCGTCCGTGTCCTTGTGATATGCAATACTCCATCAATTTCATTTACATTTCATATCATAATTTTGAGGCATGTTGTGTATAATTATTTAATTTCGTTCTTTCAATCAAAGGAACAGTTTCAAAATATCTATATAATGTTTTTTAAATAAATATATGCTCGTTCAAAAATATTATATAAATTTAAAACATATCCATCTTATCTCATTTTTAACCTCAAATTGCGTTTCACCAATCCGTTCCGCTAACTCGTTTGCTGTTCAAACAACATGATTCTAGCGAATATTTCTCATTTTCTAGGGGTCAGGTAATTTACATCTATAAGTGCCATTCAAATTTTAGATTCATCCTAATATAAATCAGATAGTGCAATCTCGATGATAAGAAAGCGACTATCGCCTCCTCAAATGCGCCAATCGATCGCCAAATATTTGCGAGACGTGCTGGTGAAAGAGCTGGGCTTCTGAAAATTGTGTGTAACTGGAATTCCGATAAGTTTTATGCCCCACTTATGGCAGTTTTGTTTAGTTCAATCGTTTTATTAAATAGTAAAAGCTAGACTAACTATTTTGCACACTCATTTTGAAAAATGAAACTTTAATTATCCAATTAGTGCTACAAGGATAAGGCAGAAAGGGACGCATGACATTATGAGCTGATAGATTCTAAACAATTCCAAACGCTGAGCGAAAACTTTCACGAATTTAAATTCGGAATGCATACCGACAATTATATGAGTTCATTAGTTTTCAGATTTCTGTGAATGCCCCATAACGTCTCAAGGTTTCATAAACTTTCTCCGATGATTTTAAACACTATCAAATTTAAATAGGTGATGATGACGAGGAACCTGTTGAAACAATTTCAAATTTGCCAAAAATCTACGGGTACAAATTTGAATAATTTGTTAAACGTTTCTAATGAAGAGAGAGAGAGAGAATGAAGTGTTGCAAATGTGTTATTTTTCGCCATTAATTGCATGCCCAAGTCTTGTTGATACAGATCTAGAAACTACCGTTGGAACTAATATTCTAGTGATTATTGATACTGACATTGCAATTCTTAACCATATAGTGTTTAAATGCTGATATAATAATCATTACACTAATTTAATGAACTCATATTCAGAAAAATTATATCAGCCTTATAAAAAAGTTCAGACGAGTCTTAGCTTTGTCTCAGTGCTTAGTCCTAGCGCTTTGGAGAACGAGTAGATAACCTTAATTTGAAAGTCTGCAAACAATTGCCCATGCGTGTTTTTACTTACGATGATTTAAGATTTGGATGTTGTATATCCAGATATTTATACTATAATGTAATACATAAATA
>QLNU02015360.1:265308347-265325456 GCA_006491805.2 Dysdera silvatica | reverse complement strand
TAGCTAGTTATCAAGACAAATAGCCCATTTGTAACATCTGTTTCTTTTGTCAGCCCTCCTTATAGCAGCTGTTGCAAATGGTAAAGACCATCAAGGTGCTGTCACGTATGCAGCGGATTTCGAAAATTTAAGGCCAATAGTCTTTCGACGATGGAAACTAAACTTTTTTTAGTTGCTCTCAGATTACCTTCAAATTTTCAGAAAAGCTTTTTTTAATATCGCTTCGCCATCATTATTTTAAAACGGTGTTAGGGTGTCAATATAAAAGATCGCATGATCTTTTCATTCATAAGATGGTGAGCGCGTAATGGAGTATCGCAAAACTCATTTACATTATTAGGTTAAAATCCAAGTAGGAATTAGGTAAAATATAAATATTATGCATTAAGCACAAAATGAATTTATTTATCCATTTAATGAGGAATTTTGTTTTACGTGAGAAAGCTAGCAGCACATATTCTTTACTTATGAACTGGTTAAAGGTGCCTCTTAAGCCTATGCAACTTATCTGGAAACCTGTAGGCACATGAAAAGAAAACTATTTTTTTCTGCATTTCTAGACATCCTGGCATAGATGTGAGCTGTCATTCGTCCGACCGTTACTGAAAACGTTCCATTTTATGACCGTGTCGGTCGGAGAAAAGTATGCAGAATTCTATCCAATTCGTTGTAGAACCAACACAACATCGCTTGCCTAATAATCCATGAAGTTCTCAAACACACTAATGATGGCTTTAGGGACTTTTTTGAAAAAGGACTCGCTGTACTACCACACTGATGATGCGTCGATGCCTTTAATGCGAGAGCCATTGAAACTCGCGCTACAAGAAAGCGTTGTGTCTGCATGTAAATGGTAATGCAACTCTTAGAAAGAACGGCAGAAAGGAATCTTAAGAGGAAAGCCATGTTCTTCTGAAGGAAAAAATGGCCCTTCTTTAGAGCCTTTTAACTCCTACCGTTCCAACAAGGCTTGTTTGGAATATCTCATTTTCAGAGAATTTCGACTTGGTTGGGAGAAGTTCTCGGCCCTTCATTGTAGTGGTGGTTTACTCTCTTCTTCTGGAGAGAGAGTTGGAAGACATTTCTTGAGAAGACTTGCGGAAGCTTCCGGTTGTTTCAAACTAACGATCTCATCCAGCGTCTTGTACAGCTCCTTTTTCTCTAGGAGTTGGAATACCCTGGTGTTATCTATCCTTCTGTTGCTTGGACTGCCTTTGGAAGAAAGCCAAACGCTACGAACGAAGTGATTCAAGTGGTTGTTACATCGCCGAGTCTTTTATCTGAGCCAATGAAATTGACTGCTTATATTTCTTTATCTTCGCCATTTTGCTTTTAGTTGTAGATGCTCCGTCTGACAGAACATATCATTTCTTTCTGCTCGCCGTACATACATCACTTCCCCCGTTTTTGTTCCATATTTGAGTTTTCACATAAAGACTTCCATTCAAAGCGATGTCCCTTTGGCTTTCCTGTAATCTATCATGCTCTTTTGCGTTTTATTTGAATAAGTATTAAAATGTCATGAATGGGTTTAAGACCGATATTTTAGAAAACTAAGTATTTATTTTAACAAACGAGATCGTAATTGTATTTCTTACGTTTAAGAGCATTTCACTTTATTATGAATAATTTAAAAGCCCCCTAAATTCCTAATGTTTGCTGCATCTCAAATTGACGTTGACTTCCGTCCGTTACTTCTTTCGGAAGCTATTATGCCAATTTCGGGAAATAAACCAAAGAATTGACTACTCCGTTTGTCATGATAAATCCGTTTCAGCGCTCTTTTTCATCCCTTTTAGCAAATATTTTTCATCCCAAATTAGCGGTAATGGTGAAATGCAATGTTTTTTAATGTTTAATTAATGCTATTTATATATTATTTTATCTGTGACGATGCTTGAAAAAAATATTTCCTTAAAATGAAATGCAATTAACTTTTGAGAGGTTTGTGAGGCAAAAATGAATTCTCAGATATTTTGCGTGAAACAACACTTAAAATAATACCTCAAACACAATTTGGACTTAAGTACACATAAGTATCTGATACGTTTATCTCTAAATAATACATTAAATTTAGCAAGCTAAACTCTCTTATCTTTTAGCTTTTAAACCTATTCTGGACAACCTAAAAACTTGACAAAATGAAAAATTGTCATGTCCAGTACTGCGCGTGAATAAAATGACATTCCGTAAATTGTTAATAATAACGAATATTTAGAGCGCCAAAATTTACAAATTACAGAGAATCTTGAAACTCGTTTAATGGAGGCAATGGTTTTTCTAATTATAGATTAAGGACTCCATCATTAATTAATTTTAAGTAATATTAATCATTAGCGGGGGTAATGTATAAACTTAATATATATATATATTGCATGACGAACCTGAAAACCCTTTACCAAATAGTTTTTTATAGTTAAGATCATATGCTATGTTTCTGATTTATTTTGGAAATGTATTTGTGTTTTGACATAGTATATTTTTTATATTTATTTCTGTTATTGCCTGTATTTGTATTTAAACCCATCCCAGGACTATTCAGGATTATACTCAAAATAGTGAAGAGAGGAAACAAAGTCTTACCCAGGCCTTATTTTGCCTTAAATGACACATATGGAAGGAGGCACAATTTCTTGAACAGGGCTTCCATTTGGGGCCCGTCTTTTACTTTTTCTCCCCTTGTGGAAAACTTGGGTCTGTCCCTGATTATACTGTGAATTTTCTGAGACAGACATTCATGTAAATGTATCATGGGATAAAAATCACGTTAAGCTAACCGCTTAATGTGGATTTTATCCCGTGATACGTTTATACATACAGCTGAGCTTATTTATAAACCCAGTCTTTCCAACCTAGTGGGCGTGGTCGTAACCGCGGGTATACAATGGGAGTATACCGCTTAAATATTTCCATACTATTAATACCCTAAATATAGAGATTAAACACGTTAGTGATCAGTCTCAGTTGACGATCCCGTCTCGTACTTAACCTATTGATCTAAAATTCAATGAAAAGACCCCAAATGTCAAAAACTAGGAGGAATTACGGCGTTAATTTATTTGGGACCTTCTTTATGGTAAACGACCTGATTGCGGGGAGAGAATATATCAAGAATAAAAAATTATTGAAATAATAACTATTTATGAAATATAACATTTTATGAAATGAGTTGCTCACTGGCAATATTACAATATGTGTTACAATATTCTAAAATGCATCATCAATGTTCAAATGCATACATTTCTGTTGGAGAAAAGCCTTTCCGTGTGAACATATGGAAAATCAACAACTACATAATCGTTTTAATTTATTAGTTTGGGATATTTTGCTTTATTTTTTGTCGGTATTCAGAAAAATCAGCATCGAGAACCGTCGCTGTTCAGAAAATTCGCCGTCGAAATATACTGAATGTTATTACCCTCCAAATGCCGGCCTTGTTAAATTGCAATCGAATACTGGATGCTTTTTTAATAGGGTCTGAATTTATAGTAAGCATGACATGAAGATGTTCAAAAACAAATTATGACTCATCGATTAGGCTAAGCGTAAAGCCCCATCTCATGTATTCGTTTGAGTGATATTGATATGCAAACTCCGTAATCAGCAAACCAAATATTTTTCATTGATCGATTTCAATTGTTTATGTCACATATGGTCTTTTATTATCCTCGGCGAAACTGATTTAAAAAAAATTGATTGATTTGGAGAAACACACATGGCAATATTATATATCATGGGGTATGTTATGTGACATATTCTAATATCATAATAAAGGTAAGATTAAAAAAATTAATTGTTACCCGTCCCATACACATAATCTAATACATAAAGCCGTCCCGAGATGCTATATCCAGACCATCACATTCATTTCTATGCAGTCGTGAATAGTCAATTATCCGTTTTATAAGCAATTTGTAGTTCTGAAAGAACTGACCATCTAGTAGTTGTAGAAATTTTGTCGTCCCAGAGAGCAGGAGTTTGGTTTAGATGTGGAGACCTAACATCTCCAAGTAACGTAAATTAAATCGAGATTTAAGAATACTTGTAGAACTAACTTTTTTAAATTTAAAAAAAAAATTAAAATTAAAATTTTCGTCTAAATAATTTATACTTCACAAATCAAATAACAATTTATTTATATAAATCGAACACTACGCAGATTAAATCAAACAACAATATCAATCAACGTTTATTGGCGTAGTGATACCAACGCCGATGGTATGGCGTGATTAGATGGTGAAACGTTCGAAAGAAAATAAATATTTCTGCCTTCGGTGGGACCTGAACCCACGACCTTCCACTAATATTTATTTCAATTCAATTATTCCAATATTTATTTTCATTTTCACCATCTAATCGCTCCATAACATCGGCGCTAATGAACGTTGATTTATATTGTTGTTTAATCAAATAACAATGCTATGTTGCTCATTAGTATTCATTGTTGCTTATTAATGCTAATTGTCTTCCATTGAATTCCTGGCAATTGAAATTAATACCAACGACTTTTAATAATCCTTTTAGAAACAACAGAAAACAAATAAATAGTAAAGCTTTATGGATTCATAAGCGAAATGCAGCATACCAACCATTTGCCACGTTGAATTTGCTTCTCATTACTATTTCGAGTGGCGAAGGCGAAACCGTTCAAATCCACAAGTAGTTAAAGCAAAATTTTCGAACCACAGACGTAAGTTCAATAAAGATGTATGAGTAATCAAGACCTGTATACTGTAGAACAGAAAACTTACAAGTTGTTCACGCGAACATGCTAGAAGTCTGTGGATTCACTTCCGGCTAGCTTTACGTCTAAAATGAATAATTAAGAGATGCGAGATGCATTTAGTGTGAGCGTATGAAATTGCATGTGTTTGGCACAGTAGACTGCTTTAGGCGGAACAGAACTGCGTTAGACCTAATTAAGCTACAATAAACGAAGTAAAGACTGCGATATGGTTCTGCATCTAGGTGCAGGACTTAGTCGCTTTGTAGAAAATACTGAGGCAATACCGTAGCTGAAACGGTAATTTTAGCTGAAGAACTTTTCTAATATCCCACTTCTTTAGCAATGAACAGCGCCGGTGCTGTTGATATAATTTTAGAATATACGTATGTAAAGTATTATTAATTAGATATCACACATATATATATATATACTTATAAGAGATTTTTATCCTAAGGGTTAGAAAAATTTGGTTATGTGCAATAATTATTAGAGATTAAATTATAATACTTGGTATAAACTTCGTTGTTATTAGGGGCCCGGATTATATGCAAATGTGTGTGCAGACGCAACTGCCTATTTTAGTCATTTCTATTGTCAGTGCATATAAATGGATAAATTATGGAATTTCAGAATAAATGCATATTTAAAAGGTTTTAGTAATTTTAAGTTAATTTTATTATTTGTTTATATTGGAAAAATTTCCCTGTAACAAAAGGCAAACTTTTGCCTTTTTCTTTACTTAAGCAGCAAGAAAGAGGGATTCGTAAACATTTAATTGTATGTCCTTTGGCACCAAACATGTAGTCATAACTAAATTATAGCCACTGTTGTTCTTAGGGAAATCGAAGGTTTGGTTCTATTGTGCTAGACTGGAAGTTGAGTCAAGATTATATTAAACACACACTTACATTGGGTAAAATTCCGCATCATTATCTACCAACCTCAGACGTGGGTATAACCAATAACAAATATAAACTCTCCGCAAAATTTTACAAATACCTTCCAATAACCTATGTAGCTTTGGAAGGGACATTTTTGGCCATAAAGATGCTTTTGAATGACAGGAAACAAAGAGTATTTATTGAGAATGTCCAGAGATACATTTTGTGATATTTATTTATTTTCTTATTTTCTTATTTATTTTCTTATTTTCTTATTTATTTATTTTATTTATTATTTATATTTATATTTCTTATTATTGTGGTGTGCCGTAATAAAAATTGTTTTGTATAAATAAGGCCAATTATTTTGTGTATGCAGAATATCTCTACTCAGCAGTTAATACTAAATTATTTGTTTTAAAATGCGAGGCATATTGTTTTCAAGTAAGCTAAAAATATTTAAGTGAATACTTATCCATTTTAAGTGCATATACATACATATTTATTCGTTTTAAGTGCATATACGTGCATATTTTGGTGTTATTTTAATGTATATAATACGGGCTATAGTTATCATAAATATAGCGGACAGTTTTATAATGATTATAAAAAAGCTTTGGTTATCAAAATTACGCGGAATATTAAAAGTTATGAAATATTTCACCTAGAAAAGGAATAATTTTACATTTTTATAAGCAATATTTATGTTTTAGGGTTGAAGATCGAATGCCGCCTTTTGTAGTACAGCTGAGCATCGATCACGAAATATCGATGTTTAATACCGGTGTCAACATCGACAAATTACTATGGATGTTTGAAAAATATGCCCTCCATATTTATTTGATGTTGCATCGGTGTTTTTAAAAAATGTTTATAACCTAAAGTCGTCGTCGTTTTATTTCTAAAGGTATCAAAGCTTTTTTAAGTGTTTTTTTATTAGAAAAAAGATATTCGAGAAATATCGACGTTATATCGAAATTTTTCTATTAATGAATAATTACATTGCTCTTTTAAGAAGACGGTTTTTAACCAAAAAAACTTACCGTTGTTTCAATTTCAAAAATATGCAGGCTCTTTAGCTAAAAAAATGAATAAATAAATATGTTTAAGGGCAAATAGATTTAACTCAGTATTGCTCAATTAGTATAAAAATATTTATTTCAAATAAAATGGCAGTTTACTCATTGTTGTTAAATTACAAAAAAGTATAAAATTTAAGATGACCACGTATAATCATCTGGAATGTAAGAAAAACATATTGTTCGTTTTAAAACATAAGCCATTCGCCACCGATGCTCATGCTTACCTTAGATTCAAACGTTTGGAGCCTATTTGTGAGGCATTTAAAATTGGGCCGCCAAGTTAAAGTAACCTGTAAACTACTTCTGCAAATATCCATGTACATCCGGATCACCATTTCAGAATTAGGCTATGGTTGAGGCGAATTCATAAACTGAAGCATGGGGCATCTCTCTCTCTCTCTTTGGGCACTCAAAATGCTATTAATAGAATTCACACTAAAAGGAATTGTAAATAATTTACATTTGTCCCTTTATATTGCAAATACTAATTTATCGAGACATTATCTTATATATGAAGCAACAGTACTTTGTACAATATTTAACTAGGCATTGTCAAATAGGCTTGAGGGGGAGGTATATGTAAATTATTTAATTTTAAATAATATTTTTATTAAAACATGCAACTCCTAAGTCACATCGCGCGAGTATCTGTCTCATCTTTCCATTTAGATGGAAAACATGGTAAAATAGTTTGAGAACAGGTAGGAGAATGCCGAGGACTGAAAGAGTTTGGAACATCAGAACAAGTCCCCTGTAAACCAAAAATAATTTACAAGAAGGAGAATTTGGCAAAGATTGATGAGTTCTATTAGATTTCCCTGTATCAGGTTATCCGTTATTGAAGATTTTTCTTGGTCAGAATCTAGGATCAGCTATCGCATCATATATAACGGGGCAATCAACCTTCTTCTCTCGATTACCACAAAAACCCTTCTCAAAAGTTGCTTAGCAATTATAATGGGTGTGTTCGGTCTACCGCGCAGAGTTACTATCTACAAATTAGATCTAAAAGTAATAAATACATAAAAATGGTGGATTGTGTCATCTGAAAGTGTGAGATTACCAGAGAAAAACTAGTAAGTAAAAAATAAGAGAGTTTATCGGTTCGATGATTGGTTAGTATATTGCATTTTTTATTTCTTGTTGAAAAATTTAGTTTCGGGGAAACTAAAGAAAATTTCTATCATTTAAATCAGAGGTGGATATATCGTCACATACGAATGCTATAAATATACTTTGTTGCGTTTTGGAATTTGTAATTAGTTTTTATTATTTCAAGCATTTCTTGTTGAAGCACTATAACTGATTCAGAATTTGGCATAACTAAGATTTCTGGAGACCCTAAAAAGTGGTGACCTTAAGTATTTGTTTTATACCATAAAATTTATAGGGGGTAGGAAGTACAATAATCCATTATCTTTACAGACTGATAGATTAATAGCACTCCCTCTTGGTTTTCATCAACCATATATGCCAATTCTATTTAAAAACTTGGTTTTAAATATTGTTTATTATTTTAACATTTATTATTACGAATTGATTTTAATGATCGCTAAATAGCGTAAACAACTTAGCTGACAATATAAATATGATATATAAGATTAAGTAAATATATAATTCTTTTGTTAAGAAATACATAACTAAGAACGAAAGAGCTTACTTGATTATGTACTCTCAGTGAGATATAAAAAAAGCATAGCACATTGCGTTACCTTTACACTTTTATAAATTACTAACAGACGACTCAAGACGTTAGAAAAAATAATGAAATGCTCTTAATGCTTCTAAAGATGTTGATGTGTGGAGAATGTTACACGCCATTACGAGACTTATAAGCGACTTGTATTAAAAAATGGGAAATCAAAATATGCACAAGTTGGGACATTTTTGTAATTAATATACACGCACGAAGGGTGCACATATCTAAAATCTCTTTCAAGGTTCGTGCTCAAACGCTTCGGTGCATAATTCAGACGTTTTCTGCAACTTATTATTGAACACCCTGTAGACATGTAACTCCTATGCTTGTCTTATGAGAATAGTAAATACAAAATTCCACTCCTCAGAATCTCAAACATTTGTTTACCTGTGAGAAATGTTCGGTACTATTCCGAAACCCTATTTGCCCCAATTTTGTTTCCCTATCCAGAGTACCGCACAAACAGCAACTATGCTTGCATATCTACTACTATTTTGAAAACGAATTTGCATGGGAGATACCCGCATCATTATCTTTTCTGTCACTTTACCAGCTCCTTACCTGAATTGAGAATACGAATTACGTGAACATCCGAATGTTTGCGAAAATTTCTCGTCACCGAAGCTTTAAATCTAAATTTTTCTAAAAGGACATTGTTCCACGAACCATTCTGGATGATGTCACTGGAGATTTCATTTGTATTCAACGCTTTCTCTCCCCGCTCATGTGTCTCCTAAATTTGGACGATGTATATCTGCACTTGGCAGTTCTAATTAGCAGTTTGTTCAACAGCAAATTGTCGTTTCGCAAGACGTGCTAATGCAGCAATTGAATCCATTTGTCCATGTTAGGCGTTTTTATCTATGCTTAGTCCGAAGCCTTAGAAACATGGTTGATTGAGATAGAACAGAAAATTCTTAAACTTTTGGAACAGACATTTGCGTGTTTAGGCTTACAGGAGACGTGTTTTAACTTCAGGATAGATAACGACTTTAGCTGTTCGCTTGAATAATAGTTAGGTGATTCATTTTCTACAAATCCACTCTTACCCCATCTGCTGTGGTGAATGCTCTCTTTATTATATAAAAGAACTTTACTGGCATTGATTCAAACATTAACTGCATGGAAATAGATTTTTGTTTTATGATAATTTGAAGCCTACAATTTGGTGTAGTTGGTTTCTTAAAAGCGGTTTCAATAAAGTGATTTAAATCTCTTCAAATTTTTATTTTACGATGGCCTTCAACCCGCAGCCACTGGGCGCATTTCGTTCTTGTATGTTTCTCAAACTTGCCAACAGCAATAGCAATTTCTTTTAAATAATTCGATGTGTAACGGCAGTACTATATATTTACTCCAAACAGCGATAATTTTAATGCAAAAAAAAACTTTCCGTTTGCGAAAAATAAATAACATCACATATTAAAAGTCGTTATTATTAAGTGTTTACATTTTTTAAAAGCCACCGTCACGTTAAAATAACTAACTTTAATTAACTACATTATTTAAATAGGCTATGAATGATGCTTAAACATATGAACGAATCAAAAAATATTTTTTTGATTTCATTAAAATACTTGTATTTATTTTTGTATAAAATTTGTTTATATTGCATTTCATAATAAAAAGTTTTTTAACCTTATTTTCTTTTACCAGAGGAGAAGGAATAATTACACATGTGCATGCGCTCATCCTTAGAAATTTAAATTATAAGGTATATTCATATGACTGAAAATAAATAAAATGCCTATATCTTTTTGCGAACTTAAAAAAAGTTTAATGCGTCTATACCGTGCAATGGAAATCATAATGCTGTATTTTACTTGAAAGAAATAAGAGACCATGATATAAGCAAAACAATCGAATAATTTTGTGATTTTAAAAGAAGAACACATGGATGAGTTTTTCGAAATCTATTCAAAAGCAATAAATATATTTTTTTGTTTTCTCTTTAGCCTTCAATTATTTTAATATTACAGCAAATATAATAATTCATTGATATCAGTCCTTCATAACACACTTGTTTATATTTCTTCTTTAATTTACTCGTTTGCATGTCAGTTTATAAAGAAACCTCTGTGACCTGCTATGGAGGCTACAAGACCGTACAGAACATACATTTCTTTCACAAGATATAAACATTGGACGCAATGAAATCGATCTGAAAGCCCCTTGTTTATCCGAAATAAAATAGCAAATCTCTAAACACTTCCTTTCAAAACGTGCCATGTTATTGTAAGCAATATTTGTTTTTCTCCATTGCTCGAAGCAATTTCTGAAACCTTTCAAAACTACTTTTTTCTTTTCTATGACACATTTTTGAAAATGGCAAGATTTAAGTTTTTAGTTTTGTTTCGCGATTGTACGCATTCTCTTTGGTAAATACTTTTTAAAATTACATTAACTTACGTGACGTTTGGATGATTCTGTATTTTGAATTTTTTGTCTGCAGTATAGATCTTACATTTAATATACACATTTAGTTTACACATCAATATAGATCAGTCTTACATTTATATGTAAATTATCCTCTTTATTGTGTTTGTGTAGATTTTGAAATTTTTCGTATGGAACGTGGACTGCTGAACAGTTCTTTATTTATAATTTTCGTATTTTGTTTAAACCCATATATATATATATCATCATATTCAACCATTATCTATCCACTGCTGGATGAAGGTCTCTCCAAATGCTTTCCACACAAGTCTATCCTGGGCCATTCGTTTCCACGTCACCCCAACCTCTTTTCTTATTTCATCCACCCATCTAGTTTGAGGACGTTTTCTAGGTCTTCGGTGGTCTCTTGGAATCCAGTTGAGAATTTGCGTTGTCCATCGTTGATCAGTTCTTCTTGCGATATGCCCAGCCCATCGCCATTTCAGTCTTTTTACTTTAACAATAATATCCTCTACTCCAGTTTGCTCTCTCACCCAAGTGTTTCTTTTTCGATCTCTCCTAGTTATTCCAAGCATGCACCTCTCCATGCTCCTTTGGGTTGTCTGTAACTTTCGTATTGCTGCAATTGTTAGACTCCATGTCTCTGATCCATAAGAGAGGACTGGCAAGATACACTGGTTGAAGACCTTTCTTTTTAGATAAAAGAAAAGTTTAAAACTGTTTCTTCCGAATGCACTCCAGCCAAGTTTAATACGTCTGTTGAGTTCTTTCATAATGTTGCCATCCATTGAAATCAGCTGGCCAAGGTAAATATATGAATCAGCAATTTCTAGCTCAATGTTGTCAACTTGTATTTTTGTTTCCTCTACGAAATTATTGAACATGATTTTAGTTTTTTGTAGGTTCATCTTGAGTCTAACTTCTTTACTTTTAGTAAAGAGCTCCTGTATCATGTCTTGGAGTTTTAATGGGTTCGTTGAAAAAATAATGCCATCAGCAAACCGCAAATGATTTAAATATTCACCATTTATTTTTATTCCCTTGTTATTCCAATTTATCTGCTGAAAAATCATCTGTAAAGCTGAAGTAAAAAGTTTTGGAGAAATGGTATCTCCCTGCCTCACACCTTTACCAATTTTGATAGTTTTGGTATCTTTATGTAACCGAAATTTTGCACTTGCATTTTTATACACACGTTTCACCATGTCAATGTACACATCCTCAATGTCTGTTGATCTTAAAGAGTTGATGACTGCTGATGTTTTAATAGAGTCAAAGGCCTTCTCATAGTCAATAAATGCAACACACAATGGAAGTTCATATTCATGTGTTCTTTCAATTAATTCTCTTAATACTTGAATATGGTCCACTGTACTGAATCCACTTCGAAATCCAGCTTGTTCTCTTGGTTGAGCTGCATCTAATTTTTTCTGCAGGCGATGTGTTAGCACTTTTGTGAAGATTTTATAAATAGCAGGTAACAAGCTAATTGGTCGGTAATTTTTCAAATCCTCTTTATCACCTTTTTTATGCAAAAGAATTACTGTTGCAGAATCCCATTGGTTTGGTATGTTACCGCTGTTAAGACATTTGGTAAAGAATTTTGCAAGTATGTCTTCTACATATTCTCCAGCTTCTTTTAGGATATCTAATGTAATACCATCATCACCAGGGGCTCTTCCTTTCTTCATACTTTTTATTGCAAATGAAACTTCTTCTTTTAAGATTTTAGGAGCTGTTCCTTCGACTATTTCAATGTCTTCGTTTAATCCACTGTTACTTTCGTATAGATTTTTGTAGAATTCTTCAACTCTTCTAAGTATTTCTTCCCTATTTCTTGTTACGGTGCCATCCTCTCCTTTTAATGCAATGATGTGTTTCTTCCCAATAGACAAACTCCCTTTAACAACCCTAAGGCTCTTGTTATTTTCAATGGCTTTCCTTACTAGCTCACAGTTGAATTTTCTTATGTCTTCTTTCATGCTTTTGCGCAGAGTTTTACAAAGTTCTATGTACTCAATCCTGGAACTGGTATTTCGATTGTCCACCTTCATATCTCTTCGCCTTTTCATGAACCATTTCGCATTTATTTTTATTCCCTTGTTATTCCAATTTATCAGCTGAAAAATCATCTGTAAAGCAGAAGTAAAAAGTTTTGGAGAAATGGAATATATATATATTATAAACGCTTTAGGGTCTGAACAGAGAGCAATGCGACTTTATGGGAAAATACACAAAATAATTTTACTTACATACTAGACGATATATGGTAATCGAAAGCGGGTTCTTGCACATTCATGAATACCAACGGATTAAATTATTAAAAAATAAATATTGAAATTCAAATAGGATACAAAAATGAAAACCAAACTAGCGAAAAAAAACTGAGTAAGGACCAATGGAATGAAGTGTTTGAAACACCGTACGAACTTTTTTTCAAGAGGAATCACCCATAGTATATTTAAATATAAGGCATGTTTCTGAAATAAGTATGCTTGTCAGCAGATACCTCCTAATCCCCCAACATGCCATGCCATGGTATAAGTTATACGATATGGATATAATAAACTGAATAGAGATTGGATTGAAGAGATATAAATATACACTGGCACGCGGTAATAGGTAGAAGAGAAACATTCGCTCAGCACGAAGTTTTCAAACTTTTTCGTCTCCCCCACCCCCGCCTCATTTTACAGGAACAAATTTTTCAACTACTGTATGTTGTTTAGCTCGTCCTCCAGTAACAGGTTCAGATACTATATTCCAAATTATTGTAACGTCGATTATACTCGGATGCCCCTCTCAATATGTAGGAAAAAAAGATGGACAAGTACGACCTTATTGAATCCAACAATATTTCTTCTGCTTTGAAAGCTTCCTTGCAAATACCTAAACATCGGCCTTGAAATAGGAGAAAGGAAGAATGAGCTTGTAAGAATAAATGCAACAGGTATACTATTAAACTGGGTTTACACAACATTTCGAGATATACTTAAATAGAAACTTTTTGGAATGTTATTTTTTCCAAGAGTGTCAGTAATATACAATAATTTCTGCCACCCACGTATAGATTATAGCTCAAACTAGAGCTTTATTCGTTTTGGAGAAAAAGAGACGCTTTCCCCATCCTGGATTCGAACCAGGGTCCCTCCACGGAGGGACCCTGGTTCGAATTGCTTTAACCTGTAGAAAATGATTGTTGCCACTGAAAACAATATTGTTAAAGATACAGAGTCTGTAAAGATCTTCCCAAATTTTTTTTTCTACCCCTATGATTTGTTTATATTCATAATAAAGGTAGTCACAAATGGGGGCAATGTTCTCAAAGGGAATGCTGGTAAAAAGATTTTCAAAATAAAAGGTTTCGATATTGAAATATCTTTTGGTATTTTAAAATTCCGAACTTTATTATATTATTATTATTGATAAGAATGAATGGCTGTAATTTATTTCAATATCTTTAAGGAAATTTTTAAGAATGTAACGAAATTTATTACAAGCTTTCCGGTTTTATGCAGTAAATACTATAAAGAGCTCCTCCTTAAAGAGTATGAAACAAATAGTACTTTCGAAATTTTCAATTCCTCCATCAATATTTTTAAGAAAAAATTCTTGCCTTCAATAAAAAAGCTTAAGCTGAAACACGACCCGTTTTCGTTCCCTTACCTCTTCCTTACTGTAAAATTTCACAAAGATCCCATATCATTCAGAGTTATCACTTACGGTGCATACGACCTTACGGCATACAAGAGAAAGCTTGTAATAACTTTCATTTCATTCTTAAAAATATCCTTAAAGAAATTGAAACGAATTTCAGCCATTAATTCATTATCAATAATAACAATAAAGTTTTGGAATTTATAAAAACCACAAAGACATTTTCAATATCGAAACCTTTTATTTTGAAAACTTTTTACCAGCATTTCCCTTGAGAAATTTGCCTCCATTTGTGACTACCTTTATTATGAATATAAACATATCATAGGCGTAGAAAAAAAATTTTGGGACGATGACTATAGAGTCTGTATCATCAATAATATTGTTTTCAATGGCAACAGTTATTTTCTGCAGGTTAAAGGAATTGCTATGGGCTGTAGTTATGCAAGCTTCTTTGCAAATATATTTCTGCATTATTATGAAAACCAATTTTCTGAGATATACAGCCTTCAGGTACATTGATGACATCATTGTATTTAATTGCTACAATTTTAAACAAATTTTCAAAAATTTATCCAGCTGCTTTAAAACTAAAGAAAACAAATTCGGGCTTTAACATACAATTTTTTGACATCAATATAAGCATTAATAATTATGCTTTAGTCACTGGTATTTATGACAAAAGAAAAGATTATACTCTTAATGTCAACACTCTTATGCATTGGGATTCTAATATTAGCATTCCAGTCCATATAAATATAATTTTTACGCAAATTTCTCGCATTAAAAAAATCTGAAATAATAAAATAGAAACTGCTAAAGCCATTACTCAACTTACTAACACTCTTGCAAAAAATAACATTCCAAAAAGATTCCATTTAAGTATATCTTGCAATGTCGTGCAAACCCAGTTTCGTAATATACCCGCTGTATATGCTCTTACAAGCTCATTCTTCCTTTCTCCTATTTCAAGGTCGATATTTAGGTCTTTGGAAGCAGGCAGTCAAAGCAGAAAAAACATTGTTGGATTCAATAAGGTCGTACTTTTCCATATTTTTTTCCTACACATTGAGAGAAATATTCGAGTATAAGCGACGTTACAATAATTTGAATAATAATATCTGAATTTGTTAGTGGAGAGTTCGCTAAATAACTCGCAGTAGTGGAAAAACTTGTTCCCGTAAATTAAGGCGGGGGTTGGGGAGCCAAAGAAGTTTGAGTAGTATGTGATGAGCGAAGGTTTTCTTTTACCTGTTGTCGTGTGTCAGTGTATATTTATATCTCTTCAATCCAATTTCTATTCCGTTTATTATATCCATATCGTATAATTTATACCATGGCATGTCGGGGGATTAGGAGGTACCTGCTGACAAGAATACTCCCTTCAGAATCATGCCATATTTGGAAACATCCTATGGGCGATTCCCCTTCAAAAAGAGCCTGTAGTGTGTTTCAAACACTTCATTCCATTGGTCCTTACTCAGTTCTTTGTTTGGCTGGCTTGGATTTTCATTTTTATATCCTATTTGCTTGGCTTTAATAATGTAATCCGTTGGTTTTCAAAAACATGCAAGAACACGCTTTGGATTTTCATATATCGTCCAGCATGTAAGTAAAATTATTTTGTGTATTTTTCAATGTTTTTCATTGTTCTCCATGTTTCAACTTAAAGTGTTTTTAATATTCACATCTTTGTTGGAGTCGTGCAGCATCATGCGCAGCTTCACAATGGTGTTATATTTCATATTGCACAGTCTTGTGCTTTTATCATTTAAAAAGCTTTTTCGATATATTTATTCTATAAATAAAATTTTTCATATATATATATATATATATATATATATATATATATATATATATATTCAAATATTATGTTTACTTCACGTGTTTTTATATTTTTGATTTTAAATGTATCGAACCTTCATGCATCGCAAGAATTGCTTGTTCAAAAAAATTCAGAAAAATATTTAGAAATCTTAATAATAGCAATATTAGAACAATACTGTACAAACAGTAAAATAATGCGCTAATATATAGGCTTCTATATCCACACACATCTTATTTTCTTCAGCCGTTACTATGTAATAATCTACATTCAAATAATCTTTCATAATAATAATTTAAGGATCCTATTAATTTAAACATAACATAACTTTTACTAATTAACAGTAGATTTATCTCATTTTAAGAACACCAATGGAATTTGAAAAGGTATTTACAAGCTATATATATAAATGGAAAATGCTAAAACTTCAATATCTTACTTTTGATTAAATTTTATATACAGGGTGTTCAGTAACTATCGCATAAGTTCCCTGTCCCGAGATTCTATGGTCAATTCTATGACGAAAGTCAAGAGGGACGATTTTTGATTGACGGCTTCGTTTATGAATAATAAGCACTTCAAAATTTCTATTTGAGAGCCAATAGTACTTCAAGAGTGACGAAAGCCACGCCCCTATGTTCCCCCGCCTCCAGAATAAAAAGGCTTTAACTCGCTATGAGAAAGAATTTCTTGGTCACTTGCTATTTAAATTTAGGTCTCAAATTTCAGCCGACCCTGCCTTAGAATGAACAGCTTTTTTCTTGGAAGAGTTCAGCTTGAAAGAAAAGTAACGCGTGTGCAAAATGCAGTGATGTAACAGAAAGCGTCGTCAGACGCTTTTA
>QLNU02015360.1:265289169-265299566 GCA_006491805.2 Dysdera silvatica | reverse complement strand
GGACTCAACTTCTGCACCATTTGTACCTGTTTAACCACTCCTTCATGCTTGCGTGCAGAGGTGAATAATTTTTTGTCCGGTAAGTTTATAAATACAGTGAAACCTGGCTGAGGTGGAAACTCACGGGACCGGAAAAAAATTCCGTAGTATGCAGGTTTCCGTCTTATGTAGGTTACATGCAAAACAAATACATACATAGTTAAATTCAGTGGTAAGAGATGACTGCATATGCTATTTTTTTTCTTTGTCTTTTCTTGCGAACTTTAAGACTATATTTATTTTCCTTTTGATAAAAATATTTATTTTATCACTGCATTTTATTTTTATTGATTTTAATTTTTGCACTATATTGTGGTTTTAGTAGTTACGATCAATATGATGCAAAATTTCATGCAAACTATACATGCCTATTCCATACAAAAGTTTATTACGTAAGCTTAAATTGTAACGATAAAGTACCTCCCTTGTAAAGATAATGATTCCCTTGTATAAAGATACTCTCCCTTGTGGTGGGTTTATCCATGAATTGATAAAGTCGATGTGAGTGACTTTTCGTTCTGGTTAATAATGAACGTTTTTATTTAAGAAGTGGGTGGCACTGTCATACGCAAGGGGGGGGTGGTCGCGATTATGATTGTAACCCCCATTGCGATGAAATTGTGTATAGTATACATGTAAATACAATGGAGTTGTAGCTCTGTAACCCCCCATTGTAAGCCTGTAACCCTCTCCTTATGAACTTTCTGGGTATGCTATGGTGGGTGGGTGGTGTGCAAAATGGTGGTCGGACAAGCATAGGCGTAGGCAGAAAGTTCATAAGGGAGAGGTATAGGCTTAATGGGAGGGATTACAGAGCTACAACTCATATATTCCTATGTTAAATATACAAAATTTCATTGCGATAGTGGTTACAACACCCCAAACCGCCCCCTGGCTCTCAGGTAGAAATTTTGAAGTGCTTATTATTCATAAACGAAGCCGCCAATCAAAAATCGTCCCTCTTGACTTAGAAATAACTATAGAATCGCATGCTAGGGAGTTTATACGGTAGTTACCGAACACCGTGTATATATATATATACATATGTATATCGGATATATACAAAGGTATCGGACTACTTCCAAAACATTTAGTAACTTAATTAACCCATACATGTACGTTGTCGCGTTTCTACTGTCAATATAATTGTTTAGTAATATGTAATTAAACGTGTTTTTGGATAAATATTTCAATTTCTTTGCACCTTTATCTAAAAATTGAATTTTTAGATTACCATTACTATACTTTTATCCTTTTGTATTTTAAATATGTTCATTTTCGGTAATAATAAAACTAAAGTAAATAAAAAATAAGATAACCAAAATCATATAATAAAAACAAAAGATTTGGTTTGAAAAATTCAAAATCATCCAAAAGGTCACAGGTTCCCCAGCTCTATCCTAGACGTTACGAGGTTCAAAGTCCTAGTAAAATTGTATGAAGCGACACAACATCACCTTTGCTGTTCTTGGGCCGTAAAACAAAGAAAACCCTTTGTAAGTCATTTATATCAGATCCCTTGTATTCACTATCCAATAATATAATTTGTAAATCCGTATACAATATATCATTTTTATATATATGCTTTGTAGATAATAAATAAATATTATTAAATATTCAAAAGTGTTATTATGCATGTCCATGTGTTGGAATCGTTCTTCTGTATTTGGTATTTCTGTATTCAGAATAGTGAAACAAAAATTTATTTTATGATTTTTTGATAACACAGTGCTTTTATCCGTATTTCCTTCGGTAATTTTTTCTTCTTACGAGCTTCCATTGCATCAGCAGTTTAGAATGCATATATTAACTATAATAATGATTTTATTCAATCCGATATACGTATCTTGCGATACAACGTATGTAACGCAAGCAATATAAGAGTTATGACAGTGTCAGAGTACAGAGAATATTCTATTATTTCAAGCTTTGGTTTAGAAATGGAAGAGACTATGAAGCCGTAGCTTGTTACGAGTTTCTTTTCCAGAGTGCAGTGCTGCTAACATGAATGAAAAGGGGGATTTTATGGTTCTACAGAATTCTGCTTGTTTTAAAGAGTTGAGTTATTTTTAATGTGTTTGGTAGAGGCATGTGATTGAAGATCGTTTTTATGAATTAATGAATAAGAAATGTTAATATTATTCAGGATTTGATGTGAGACTACCTATTCCTTCAGCAAGTATTTTTTTTTGCTTCATCCAACACACCTTTAAATATGTAATTTCTCCAATACTCTTTTAAGTAATTTATAACGTTTTTTAATTGTAGGCGTAAACAGGGTCGGCTCGAGCAAACCCTCATTGGAGCAGGGCAGAGAATTTTCCAACAACCCAATGAAAAAAAAAATATATATATATTACTCACCCTCTCTAGAACTTGAAGTAACGTTACGCGGAAAAACTATTATATAACAATATTATATAACGCGGATATAACTATTAATAAATTGGGCAACTATAATTGCAAATGTTTTCGACCAACAAAAGCAAAAAAAGTCGTATTTTCCTCCAAGTAACTTTCGATTTTACCAACATTATAAAATTTTCCAATTGTCTAAAGTTGAAGAGTAAAAAAAAAATTATTCCACCTTCCCTCCCCCCTCCAAGAAAATCTAAATTTTCGCCAAGTTGGCAATTGAAATTATATCAACTACCCAAAGAATTAATTATTCATCCATTTTTTTTCGAGTTTAAATGGATTTTCTCAACTTGGAACCTGATTTTCCGATTAGGGAGGGAAACTTCTCCTCGTCCCCCCCATAAGGTCAGTCCTGCGCATAACTACATTACATCCGATTTTTTCATTAAATCAGTTGCAACATTTATCTTCGTTCATATGCTGTATTAAATTAGCATGCAATATATACACATGCAGTAGGACATTGATATTATAAGCATACATGAATTTCGACTAATTTGGAATCAAATTAATATGCGGTAACAATTATTTGATGATCATACTAACAGTATTCGAGAAAAATACGTCTAAAAATCGAATATTATATTTTTTAATTGGTTAAAAAGAATTACGTTTTTTTTTCCGCCCTTGAATCTTGGAGTAGGGGGCATTTACTCTTCTTACAATACCGCTTTGCGCGACCTTGGCGATGAGTAAAGGTATTTTAAAAATGTGGCCTGTGAACCTTTAAAGTTTGAGGAATTCTGTTATAGATAATAGATGTTTAGAATTTTAAAACGAAAAAAACACCCACATCTCGTTAAGCTTCAAGAAACAGCGGATCTCTCCCTCCAATTGTAGTAGCTGTCCACAAAATACTGCCAAAGCAAATGTCCACAATTTTTGGAGCATAATTACTGAAGATCATGACTTTATAGGAAATATAGTGTATATAGGAAGTGTATTACATGGCTTGGGTCCCATAACAAATCTATTACCTTCCATAAAAAAGATCGTCTTGCTGATTATAAACGACTCGAGTTGAAATAATTAAATATCAAATTTTTGCTCAACGCCTTTCATATCACTTTCCATTCCGTAGTCACGTTACAAGTGAAAACAACGTCCGTCAGTAATTTTAGAACCATAATCAATTTCAATAAATTATTCCCTTAAAATAAACTTGAAAGAAGAAGGGATAACTCTTGTTCATTTAAAGCACATGGAAAATGATGGAGTGGGGAAGACGTACGTCTATTTCATGACTGATGGTCACACCTTTCTCGGAAATCCTTTCCAGCCTTGCAAGTGAACCCAATCTTTCTCTGTAGGCTTGAAAGATTTATGGTAAAATTATTCATTAGCCTCTTGTCGTTTAACGCCATCATTTACAGCCGTTTGTTCGCAGAAAACTGATTAATTAACCATGTGACAACAAAATCATTAATTATGGTAATCACAGCTATCACCACAAAGCACATAAATGTGAACACTCGCCTAATTTTTTTCCTAAGTTTTTCATGCCACTCCACACAATTTTTCTTCACCTGGAAAAATATCTACTGCATTTCCAAACACATATAACTCGGGTATACTTTCTTAAATCACCACCACAAAATTTCCATATTTCGCAGAAAGATATCAACTTTACCACGAGTCTACAGCTTCGTAGGTAGTCTATTTCCTGAAATTTCATTTGGGGTGGAAATTGACATCAATTAATTTTATCGCGAGGGGAAACGGATCCGAATTTCAGATAAAGACGTTCCAAAATTTATGACATCAGATTTAACATCATGTGTGCGACACGACATCGGGACACGAAGCCGCTTTACAAGAAGATTCCAAATGCATACATGATAATAAGAAGTTGTCGGTTTGCACATTATTCCATGTCATTGACAAAGTTTTGTTCTTTTTCGACGGCCATAATTACGAAGATAAATGTTTCCTTTCTCGTTCGATTTTTTCGGAAAATCTAAAGTATTCGCAAGCACGTATATTTGAAACACAGAAAGGAATAAGTTTAAGTAAAGTTTGCGTTTCAAAAATGTTCTCAGAGTTTGTTTAACGGGGTTAAAAGGACGTAATAAATTAAGACCGCCGTCTACTGACGATGAGGTCTCAGACAACTTCAATTCCTAATCTAATGCGAAACGTTCTGCGCATGCGTATTATTTGGTCAATAAACTACCTGTGAGATGAAATACGGGTGAATATAAAATACGTTCTCCCATCAAGTATTTTTACGAAACGTTCTTAAATTAACGTCATAAAACTTTCTGAGAAAAATGAAAAACTGATTAGCCGAACGACTATATGAAAAAATGAACGAGCAAATGAATGAATGAATGAATGAGTGAAGAAAGAAAGACTTAAAAAATACTTTTAAAATAAATATAAAATATATATGACACAGAGCATGCAGAATCCAGAAACCCAAGCAACTGTTGCACAATATAATTACACGTAACTATAAATAAAGATGTAAAAATTATTCTGTCCTACAGTGCGTGGCGGGAAGGTGTTCGCATATTGTGCCGCTTCTATTGTTACGTTATCGTAGAAGGCGTGCCGTTTGCTGTGCTCTTCGTAGTTCGGGGTTTAGTTCAATAGGTAGGCCCTGCGGTGGCGCAGTTTGGTAACGCGTTCGTTTGGCAATCCGTTAATGCGGGACGTACCCCTAACGGTACCAGAAAAAAAATGCGTACCGACTAGTTGCTCACTGTAGTCGAATGGTTAGTTTTCTAAGATTTAAGAGATTCGGACCCCTCGAACAAATATACGTTTACTGCTCTACAGTAGTGGCGCCCCATTAGACTATGTCAATAACCCTGGCTTGACCCACCGTGTTACCTTAGAACAAGCGCCGTTCTTCTAATCATCTGAGTCTGTTTTCCTTGGCAACAGAAGTTTGGATTCCTCGGAAAACTGTAGGTCCCGGCGCAGCATGACCCATTTGCTGCTCTTGCGCCACAAAACACAAATATGGTTCCTTTGGAATCCTCGGAAAACTGTAGGTTCCAGCGCAGCATACCCCTTGTCTGCTTTTGCGGCATAGAGCACAAACATTGTTCCTTTGGTAAAGGAGTTCGGATTGCTTGCAAGACTGTAGCTCTCAGAGCAGCATGACTTCAGCTGTCCTTGTGCCCCGTAAAAAACAAGCAGAGGTAAAATTTTTAAAGTAAAAAAAAAAATAGAACTAAGAATTAACCAGACAAGAAATTACTACAGATAACGAATTTGTAATATAAACAGAAAAACGTATAAAAATTAATATTAGTTAGAGCATTCTCTTCAGGGGACATTTCCAACTCTACAAACCCAGTATCTTCTCTAAAGGCCTGTCCATATGCTTTATTCGTTTAGTGTAAAAATTCACTACATATTTCACTACAATTTTTCATAAGAAAACCTACAAAATTGCACCCCAACGATTTTAAAATTAAATAAGTTAAGCTATTAAAGTCCATCGTATGAAACAACGTTATGTCATTATTGCTCGAAAAATAAAATGGACTTATGTAAATAAATATATATATATATAAAATGACATTGTAATTGACAACACATAAATTACGTAAGTTATTATAATTTTTTGCCATAAATATAAATTTAATCCTTTTGTTAAAACATATACTCCCCTCCCTTCTCCATATTTATGATTCTTTGGATTTATATTTTATACATGATAGCGTAGTGAAGGTTAAAGAAACAGAATCATCGCCTTTATAAACGTTAGGCCAAACCGTTTTGTAACAAAAACGTTTTTTTGAGGCATGCCTTTCTGACGTCATCATTACCAATTCAAAGCAGACGAGGATCTAATGTATTCTATTTTTAAAAAAGTCTAAGGAAGACACAAAAAGTAAGAGCAACCCAAATTTTTTAAAAGATCTACAGAGTAAAATGCAGCTGCTTTTTACCCCAACACTATAAAAGGCGAAAATGCTCTGATACTAAGTAGGTTGAGTTTGTGGAAGGGGCGAAGTAAAACGAAAAGTATTTTTGTTTTCGGGAAAATGGATCTCTGGGGTCATGTTTCGAAAACCACAAGGAGAACGAAAACACAAAAAGAGTAGATATGGGAAATGGAAGTACAAAAAAAGCTTTCAATGGATATCAGTGCCTTCGGGAAAAAGTATTAAGGAAGTTTGAGTTAAGATTCAATGGGTTGCTTTATGACTGGGGCTTTTAGGACTCTGGATGTTGCCGTGGGTCTAAAATCTGGAATATGTCTTCAATATATTTCATTTGCTACATGTCGTAAAATAAAATCGTAAGGGGGATTAGGCAGCACACACGGAGCAATGAATTTTAAAATAAAAATCGGAAAATATATAAATGAAGAATTTTTACTGCGTGCGAAGCCGTTTTCCTAAGAACTGTTCTACGATGTGAAATTTAAGTTGTAACAGCGGCTTAAAAATGGCGAATGATTAAGAGAGGGGTTATACTTATACATGCAAACATTGCCAGATTATTTTGCCTTGCGCCATAAAACTACAACCAACCAATTAGATTATTTTAGGAATTTGTGGTTCGGGCTCTGTGTGACAGGCGAAATAGAGCACACTACAATCGCAAATTACTCATATTGTGTAGTAAATTATTGTCGAATGATATCCTCTTGTTTACAGTTGTAATTTTTGTAATTAGGCCATTAGATTTGGTACGCCTTGGGCAATATCATTATAGTTTTACTTAGCATATTCTTACAGGGTGACGTTGATCTAACTTATCCTTTAAGATAACAGTCAAACCTCGTTAAGACGAACACGCTTAAGACGAATTACTTTTAATACGAATTACTTTTAATACGAATTACTTTTAATACGAACCGTTTTCTGAAGTTCCGTCAGATTGTATAGCATACTATTCTTCCCAGATAAGACGAATTACTACCAATATGAACAGATTTTCTGTTCCCCCCTTGATGTTCGTCTTAACGAGGTCTGACTGCAATATGAAGATGTAACACTACACGGTATATATACATGAAGAGAATAAATGCAACGCCTTTAAGTCGTAGTACATTTTATGATTATGGAACACTTATATTTCTGACGAAGGGCGGCTAAGGCCCGTCCGAAACGTACGTTCCTAAACATGTTTTTTTCATTAAAATTTACTAAGCCTAAAATTTACTAAACCTAAAATATACTAGGTCTTATATTTATTCTCTTCAACTTTCCCCTTATTTCTCTGAATAGAGAATTAATTCTGAGATTTTAAACTCTACAACTACTTCTATAGTATTTTGATTGCTTCCTAAACTTTTTCCAACAAAAAATATTTTTGAAGAATAGAGAGTTGGAATAAGATTAAATATTTTATGTCTAGTTTACACATTCATTACCAATTACAAGTATATAAACAAGGCCATAATTCGCAGCACTGGGGAGGACAGAAATGTCGCAAATTTTTCCACGAAAGTCATGAACGACCCTTAATAGTGAATCATCGTTCAATTCCAAAAGTCTGCCTGCTATAAGAGCAAAGTTGAGGATTTATAAATCCGGATTAGGGTGAATTAGTCGGGTCCAGGACTCCAATGTTGGTGAAACATGACTAAAACATCGTTTTTCAGATTTTTATCTTAAAAAACTTCAAATTTTCTGCACATTTTGATACCAAATTTATCTCTGTAGGAATTTTCTTTCACTTTCAAATGTGAATTGTAAATATGGTCGATTAAATTTTTAAAGGACCAAAGTGTGTAAATAACCTAAACAGAGTATTTTTATTTACGTTTTCTCAGGTATGTGTTTTTGAATGTATTCATGTGGTTAAACCTTTATAACTTTATAATAATTAAAGCTATAGATATGAAATTTTGCAGGTAGAATAAGAACTATATTATCTTGAAATGTATTAAGGAGATTTTTGACATTTTTCCAATTTTTAAAAATATGGTTTCTTATATTTCATCGTTCTATTAATATTCATATATGAAAAGGTTAAGAATTTTTAATTACAAAAGTATGCAAAATATTGAAAATTCCCTCGATAGAATGTAGCATTATATTATGTTTTTTATAAAAATATTTTTTTGGAAGTATAAATTGAAAATAATTAAAAATATAACGATAAATATGAAACGATAATTTTAGCTTTAATAATTTTTTTATTATGAGAAACTTTTATTTAATTTTTTTGCCTCAATATGTCTCGTATGGACACAATAGTTTTGTGAAAGAAGTTTTAAATCTTTAACTTTAAAATTAAAAGAAATAAAATTTTGTCCCTCAGACCCCCTTAACCTGTGATTATTTGTAAGTTATCATTTACACAACATAAATGATAACTTACAAATAATCATAGGTTGAGTCTTCTTAATCCGGATTTATAAATCTTCAACTTTGCTCTTATAGCAGGCAGACTTTTGGAATTGAACAATGATTTACTATTAAGGGTCGTCCATGACTTCCGTGGAAAAATTTGCGGCATTTCTGTCCTCCCCCAGTGTTGCGCATTATGGTCTTGTTTATACAGCTAATTCTTTCAGAGAACCTGCTCTCCTTTCTGAATCCCATTTTTATATTTTAGTGAACAAATAAATAATTTTCAATCAGTATATAAGGAACTCTTGTGAAGTAGTTACTGGCTATTTGTGAACGAAAATAAGAAATTATTTCAAGTTATTGAAGAGAAATAATTTCAGTTGAAATTTAAGTGCATGGGAGTTTGTGAGAATGTACATAAAACCACATGATTACTTTTACCACCATGTGTTCCAAAATCCGGAAAAATCTAAAATCCCAAACCTTCTCAATTTCAAGCATCTCGCCATTCCAACACATATTTACCCTTGCTCCCCATGCGCCAATTTCAACCAAATATTTTTTTTCAAATAATCAATCCATAATCAAATAATTAAAAAGTTTAGGGATGCGTAATTTGCATTATATATATATACCGGGTGATCCAAATTAAACAGGAGGTGTTTAGACCTCTCTGTAGAGAAAACTATTTGATCAATTTCACCCAAATTTCGTACACATGCTCCCCTGAGTATGCGGTTTCGATTTCTGAAAGAAACAATTTAGTTCATATTTCGGCCGCTAGGGGAGGAAATGGCGCTGCGGAGCAAACAATTTACATATTACTTAACATGCGCAACATCCTCTGCCTATATAAGGAGTCGTGAAGCATTTTTCCACCATACGAGGACTCCGTCATGAAACTTACTTTACCAGATCGCGCGTTACTTGTTAAGCTCTTTTATCAACGAAATAGCAATGCTTCTGCTGCACTTAAAGCATTTCGGCAGGTAAAAGGTTTACGCAGACGCACTCTCACAATTACAAATCTTCGAAAAATGGTCTTGTATTTTGAGGAGACTGGAACATTCGCCATTAAATCAGGACGAGGCCGCAAACCAACTCGAGTGCAGCAAATTGAAGAAGTTGCAACTGCAGTAGTGGAGCAGGGAGCAGCAAGTGCACATGGTAGCAGTAGTGCACGTGCGATATCATGGGAATTGGACATGCCATATACGACAGTGTGGAGAGTTATGAGAAATGTCCTGAAGTTTTATCCATATAAGATAGCCCACACTCAGCAATTGCTTTCTGGTGATAATGACGTGCGGAAAACATTTGCTTTGATGTTCATTGCTCGGATGACAGTGGATGATGAATGGCCTTGGCAGATACTGTGGAGTGATGAGGCCCATTTCCACTTGAATGGCGCTGTAAACACATGTAACTGCCGTATTTGGTCTGACACAAATCCCCACGTTCATCAACAAATTCCGTTGCATGCTCCAAAAGTGACAGTGTGGTGTGGCTTCACCTCATCTTTCGTCATTGGTCCTTACTTCTTTGAAGAAAATACGGCCTCGGGGCCAATGACATGTTCTGTTACTGGCTCTAGGTATGCATTTATGCCCCAGAACTTTGTCATTCCTTCGCTTCAACAGAGAAATTGTCTTGATACTACAATCTTAATGCAAGATG
>QLNU02015360.1:265255950-265289069 GCA_006491805.2 Dysdera silvatica | reverse complement strand
CGATAAGTGCAAAATACAGAAGAATAGCAAAGAAGATTTACCAGGCATCGAACTCGAAGACGGGAGACTACTGAAGACCTTGGACGAGGGCGAAACCTACAAATACCTAGGGATAATGCAAAAACGGCAGCAGGAGCACAAGAAAGTCAAAGTCCAGCTCACGCAAGCATTCCAAGAAAGACTTAGAAGCATTGTGAAGACGAAACTGAGCGGGAAGAACACCACGCAAGCAATTAACGCATATGCGGTACCAGTGCTCACCTACTCCTTCGGGATCATCAAATGGTCCAACACTGAACTAGAACAACTCCAGCGGAAAATGAGAACCATCCAGAGAAGAGCCGGACAACTACACCCTGCAACGGCAATTGAACGGCAAACACTACCCCGGGAAGAAGGAGGACGCGGACAAGCGGACCTCAAAGACTTACATGACAAGCAGATCCAGAGCATGAGGCAATACTTCCAGTTGAAGAGTCCCCGATCGCCACTCATCCAAGCCATAATACAAGCAGATGCAAATTACACGCCACTAAACCTGTGTAGTACCGAAGAGCGTGTCCTGGAAACAGCCAACGAACAGAAACTGAGAACTTGGGCCGGAAAACCATTACATGGCAGGCACTACAATGACCTGCAACAACCACACGTTGACAAAAAGGCATCAAATTCTTGGCTGGCCAAAGGCACTCTCCAGCCAGAGACAGAAGGATTCATGCTAGCCATCCAAGACCAAGTGATCGCAACAAGGAACAATCAGAAATTCATCCAGAGAAAAGACATAGAAAGCGACAAATGCAGACACTGTCATGCGGCATCGGAGACAATCCAACACGTGATGGCAGGATGCAAGATCCTTGCGCAGTCAGACTACAAACATAGACACGATCAAGTAGCGAAAATAGTCCACCAGAAATTGGCAGCGAATGCTGGCTTTCTGACAGAAAAATGCCCGTACTACAAATATGAGCCAGAGACCGTGCATGAGAACGAAACACACAAGCTTTACTGGGATAGAGCAATCATAACAGACAAGACAGTCCCACATAACCGTCCTGACATAACCCTCGTCGATAAATCGAATAAGACCACGTACTTAATCGACATAGCAGTACCCAACACCAATAACATACAGACAACCTACACAACGAAAATCACCAAGTACCAAGATCTCAGACATGAAGTACGAGATATATGGGGTATGGAAAAGATCTTCATCATCCCGTTAGTCATCTCAGCAACAGGGATAGTACCAAAAACGCTTGCGACGAATTTGGAGATACTCAACATTGACCCAAACACCTACATTGAAATACAAAAAGCCACAATCCTAAACACGTGTCACATTGTCAGGAAGTTTCTAGACATGGCACATTAAGAAGTGATGTAAAAAGAGGCTTGGGAACATGGCGCTCTGCCCGTCCCAAAGCCTGTTTCCGCCAAGAATGGGCGAGGAACTTTTTTTACAATGTATACAAAATGGCGGGGAAAATTTCACGACACGATTCCTTGTGAACATTGGAATAAAACATATCGAATACAATTTTTGCTTAATATCAATATTCAATAAGATAATTAAGGCTAAAGATGAATGAATCACCCGCCGAACACGTCTATCATAAAAAAGCAAGCCTAAGAAATTCTTGGAGTGGCACAGCTAACCCCAAGATTTCTTATTCTCTAAATTCAAACCTGAAAATTTAGTTGGGTGTCCGAATACGTCATTGGAATTCCGAAGTATGGCAACTTAGTGAAGGTTTTTTCGTCACCAAAGAAAGCCAACGGAATACCAATCTTTTTCTAAATCTGGTAACTTTATAAAAAATGTATCTTTTGGCATAGGGAGATTTTCAAGTATTACTACGTAAGCACCTCTAGGAGGAGGGGGGTGTCTTTTGTGCTTATTTCATGTTAGCCAATTTTAATTCTTGCTTACCAATGGGGGTGGTGTTGAAAATGGCCAAAATATTGCTTACGTAATACTTGAAACCTCCCATATCCACTATAATGGGGTGGGGGGTAATTTCTTTATAAAAAGTGAGCAGAAGTACGGCAATAAGGAAGGGGAATAGCCATTTTGAAGCCATCTGCCCCTTTTCCCGGCATTTAATCCTGTTGTTTTTGTATTCGCATATCATATGACAGCAGTGGCGTACTGATTACCTCTGCAGTAAGGAAAGCCCGAGAGGAAAAGGACCCAGTTCGTCATTGTTCATTTTCCACAAAACTTATAGTAAGTACTTTGAGAAAAAAAAAAATATCTATTATTTTACAATTAATGAGGCAAAAATTAATCATATGAAATTTTCTTTAAAAAATGAAATAGCGATCATCAGTTTCCAAATGGAAGGAAATAGCCTATGGCAAACTCAGAAGCAGCATGAACGTACTCCAAATGGGGAGGTGGGGGGGAGGTCATTAACAATTCGGTATCGCCAATGAACTTGATAAATCAAATGACTTTCAATTTTACTTTTGTTTAAAATATCGGAAAATGTGCACGTCGCGGACAGTGGCGGATTATGTATTTCAAGGGCAGAGGCGCGGGTCTAGAGTTCACTTTACTATACCGTTGTTAGCAAATACATCGCAAGCCTGTCAGACTGGCACGCGAAGAAATGTCGCTGGGACGCGGCTACTTACAAAATAAGAGAAAAATACTATTAATTTTAATATTTTCCCCACAAGGAAGAAGAAAAAAGGTTGAACCTAGTGGCAAACAGCACATTTGATCCGTATACTTCCCATGCGTGGTATGAGTGGTTTTGCACGAGAAATCGCCAAATCTAGTGTCTGCTATTAATTATGACGTAAATGAACTAACTTTTGGGTGGAGTTCCAACCCAAAGTTCAAGTAACACGTGACCTAAGCAAGTTTTTAAAAACCAGTGAAATCGTCGCTTCTTCTCTCTCTTCGTAGAATGGCCGTATACATGCGAATGCATGAAAGGGTTGATTGAAGCGATGCTAAATGGGTTGGCTTTGCCTTATTATTGGTTCAACTATGATTTGAAATAACTTATTAAATATTGATTTTAAGCAAAAATTATATTGGACATTTTTTATTCATTTTTTTTACAAGGAATCGTGTAGTGAACTTCTTTTCCGCCATTTTGTATACACCCTCTGTATATATTGTATATATATATATATATATATATACAGGGTGTCTGTTAACGACGGTAAGAAAAGTATATAGCGTGATTCCTTGCAAAATTCTAAGCAAAAAATGTTCATGCGAAAATGCAGAAAAAATAATGTTTCTGGAGTTAAGGTTTCAAGCTCATCCAATTAGAGCAAATTTGACCACCCTTTTCTTCACTAAGCCCCACCCCTTGAAGCAGAAAGCGACCAACTCATTGGAGATAAAAATAAATTCCCTTTCTCAAGCGCAACCCACTTTTCCTCTGAAAACTGGAATAATAACGTAAGGTATATGACGTATTGAGACGTAAAATGAATACAGCTACCACAATTGGCCATTTTTCCTACCATACAGGCTCCTTTGTTTGGGAGAATACATTTTATTTATTTATTATATGAATATTTCTCCCAGCTTTTCCGCTATATGCAACATTATTTAAAATGTAGTTTTTGCTATAATTAGTCGCAACATCAGAGAAAACTCCATGTACAACAATCTCCACTTCGTATAGCATCATTTAAAATAAAATTTGTTGTCGTTTTTAATATAATTGACAATTATATGTAATGCAATATGACAACTAAAAGCGAAAGTTATTCATTAATACAATATTATTGCAATCAAAATTAACGCAAAAATTAATTACTGCATTAATTCAACGAATGTGATTTAACATTAATATAGGATATGTAATATAGTATACACTTCTGTTTTCACAAAGAGAGATCGTTTGATTTCTATTAAATTTTTATTGGTGCTAAATTAATTAAATTTCTTTGGAACTTGCTTTCTTCTTACAATCAACTTAAGTCCTTGGATATTGTTACGAATAAGAACGATAATAAGGATAGTTAAAGAAATAGAAACACACACATATTGATAGAATATTAAGACAAACCTAAGTTTAACAGTTTATTTAGCATTTATTTCGTGTTTTACGGTACAAGGACAACTAAGGCCATGGTTAGCTTTGATCTATAGTTTCCCACGGAATTCAAACCTCTTAGTCGCCTTTGGTACCACACCCAAGTCCAAGCTGGGGTGTAACCGATGACTTAACTTGACTTCGAAATAAGGACAAAATTCCATCCAGTCTAACTTATTAGATGTCGAATCCAGCTCAGCGGACCCAATGATAAGGGTCTCGTCACTACTGAATTATTGAGGTGCATACATTAAATAAAAAGTGTTTGTTTTTTACTCTCAAAATGTTAACTATCTCTGCCTTGTTAGTATGCTACATGTTTCAGGTGCCAGTAGTTTTTACAAACATACTCAATAACAACTTAAATTTTGAGGTAAAATATAAATATATTGAGGGGACCGTTCAAGTATTATATACGCATCTTTTGGATAGGGGTGGGTTTGAGATTTGCTTATTTTTTCTGACAACGGGTAGAGGGTTCTGAAACATGGCTTACGTAAAACAAAGAAAATAATAGAAGAAGCACATTGTCATAAAGTGACAACCGTCCAAAGAGAATTTCAACATTTATACGATATAATAATATATGTATGACACACGGTGAGTAGAATATACAAAATACAGGTAATCGCATTTCAATATATAATTATTTACTCCGATGGCTCTTATCCTTATTTAGTCTGTGGGTTCCTCTTCTATGCTCCCCGTGGCCCCGGGACATTTAAAATTATATAATGAATGTATTGTTTTTAATAAATTTATTTTATCAAAACCACTTCTTATTTATTGCACATTATTTGCTTACAATATAAAACATATTAACAATAAAAATATAACAAAATACTTTATAATACCACCAAAATAGCAATTAACAGCTTATTAAAACTTTTTTAAATGCGATAATTTGTTGTGATTACTCTCTATTTATAAATAAGCGTTTAATATTATAACAAACTTATAAATAAGTGCTCAATATTAGAGTAAAAATGTAAATAAGTATTATAATTTGCATCACACGTTGCATTCTTATTTCAAAAACACATACCAAAACCAGGAGAACCTGAAATCATTATGCTACGAAGCGGTAGCATTCCGCTTTACTTTCCTTTATGTTGAGGAGCATAAAATGACCAGAAATGTGCTTGCGTAATACTTGAGCGGGCCCAAATTTTAAACCAACACATTTTTTAATTTGTTACTTTTTAATTTCTTTAAAATATTAATATCACATGATTGTATGTGTTTGCTACGAGAAGTAAAAAATATACTTTTTTTTGCTAATTATTTTTATGCATCCACTTTTGGTATCACTTACTTGGCGAAGAATGAAATTGCAATGGTTGCTATACTAAAATCACTGACTGTGTGACGTAATTTCTGCCGTATTGGCCGAGGAAAAACAAATTGGGGTGCGCGTTGGCTTTCAAAGTAAAATTACCGAATAAACGCTCAAAAACATCTACTTCACGCCTTTTCAGAAACAAGTCTTCTCTAATACGTTTCAACAGGACTGTGAAGGACGTTAACAAATGTAAACGGCATGAGATTGGATAAGTTTCAAACCTTAATAACTTTATGAATATTAATTTCTCAGCATTTTCTAATTAATATTTTTTGCTTAGAATTTTGCAAGGAATCACGCTATATACTTTCTTCCGGCCGTTAACAGACACCCTTGTATATATATATATATATATATATCATCATCATCATCATATTCAACCATTATCTATCCACTGCTGGATGAAGGTCTATATGTGTGTGTGTGTGTGTGTGTGTGTGTACACATATACACATAACTTTTTATATGTCCAATATCTACTGTTTGTATTGGTTTCTCTCTTAAGGCCAGAGTATATTATGAAGCGAGTTTGAAAATTTTTACCGGATGAATTGAATGCGTATCTACTGAAGTAATAATAAGACGTACAGTTAGCCATTTCTGTTAAACGGAGTTCGAATAATCGGGGTTTTGCTGTATATATGAGGGGTCTAGTGACCTTCTCTTGAAGAACAGTGGAGAATATATTGTTTGAAACTAAATTTGGCAACTTTCTGGTTAATAATATTAGGATCCATGGGTTATTGTCAATGGAAAGTTAAATAATATTCTTCTGTATATTATCAATAAAATATCAAAATCATCTACCATGAGGTATTTGTATCCATACACAGCTTTCTTAAATTGCTTAGACATCCACAAGGATGCCACTTTTAGAAATATTATTGATAGTACTGATTTTTTTATTCTTTGCGGATGAGCACTTTTTCCAGCCATGATTCTAAATACATTATGGAATTATTATTTTTCTTCTGAATTTTTCTAAAGATCCTGTGGATCACTTGTTATGCGGACCACTAATGGTCTGATGAGACTTGTACTTTGAGAACCACTGGTCTGTGAATGGTGACTTGGAAAAATTTGCATGATGCCAAAAGATGGAGGAATAACAAAATAAAGAACAGAATCATGTTCTATAGAATAAAGAGTTGTTGCAATTCATATGGTAATTTTGTGCATGATTGTATGTTTGAACATTTTCTACAGCTGAAACAAATTGAATTTGTAGATGTACAGGGTGTCCGTGAAGTGTTTTGGTAAAATAAGATGGGCGATGATACCCATCAAAATGAACAATATTCGCCATAGAACGTAGGATCGCAAATCACTGTCATCTCTAGTTCTAAAACCGTTCAGTATGCAGAAATGGTGAGAAACAGTGCATGAGAAGCACAAAATGCAATGACCTAATCATCTACGCACTTGATTAACTGACCTGAGTTGTATCTGGCACTTCTCATCCACTGATTGTCTATATTTATGCATGCTGGATAATTTTAGATGTTTCGCTGTGAGTAGTTTGCGACCCTAGATTCTATTGCTAATATTTTTCGTCTTGATAGGCAGTATCATCCCTCCTCTTGTTTTGTCAAAACAGTTTACGAACTCCTTGTAAATAGTAATGTATAACCACTCTACCTAATAAATTCCAGTGAACACCATGGCGCTTCGTTCATTTTGTAGAGAGAAGAGTAAGAGAAAAATTTACATTACCTTGGCCAAATTCAATATTTGTACGCATGGATATCATCCGAGATATATAGGCCCGTTTGTGACACATTACACTGTCAAGTATGTCCCGATTGGATGCATAAAACGGAGTAAGGAATTAATGCCAAACTGAATCTGCATTATCTGTAAGTTGTTGGAAATATTAAATTTCAATTCCCGAAAAAAACTCTCCAGATAAGAGTCTAGATGATCTTTATATTGGTTTCTGGATAATTTGAGAGTACCATGCACAGTTAACTCAATTTTTCCACCTTTCGATTTCTGAGATTTGTTGTGTTATGTATCTCAGCTAAGGTATTTAGAAATAATTTTACATGCCATATAACAACCCATGTCGTTTTCATCTTTACAGAACAGAAAATGAAAACTACTGGACCAAATGTTATCAAACTTGGTAATAGTTTACAGGAGGTCATTGGATTTTATTTTCCTTAGAAAGTAATGAAAAATAAATAAATAAAATAAATAAAGTTAAGAGGAATAAAAATAAAAGTTAAAAAATCACCACCAGCAGGAATGGCACTGTATGCAATATTGTTAAACGAAATAAGACATGAAGACATCGTTTTAAAACGTTTTTAATCGTTTCTAAAACGTGTTACAAAGCATGTTGAATGTGGCGTCCACCATTTTCTGAAAGCAAGTTAAATCGCATTACTGCGTTCTCAACAGCAGCTCTTAGCATATCAGGAGGAATGTTGCGGACATGTCGGTGTATCGCATCTTTCAATTCCGCCAAATTGTTTATGTTATCACCATAAACAATTTGCATAACCCCCCAAAAACGGTTTCGTTTTAGAAACGATTAAAAACGTTTTAAACCAATGTCTTCATTTTTTTTATTTCGTTTAACAATATTGATTACAGCGCCATTCCCGCTGGTGGTGATTTTTGAACTTTTATTTTTTTCATTTTATTATATTTTTTTTATTTTTATTTATTTATTTTTTTTTTGCGGAAAATAAAATCCCATGACCACTTGTAAGCTATTACCAAGTTTGGTAACATTTGGTCCAGTAGTTTTCATTTTATGGCCATTTCAAAGTGGAACTTTAATTATAAAGACGCTGAATATATATATATATATATAATTATGCAGATATAAATAAGTTAGAAATATTCATGTTCCTAGGAGAACGTGCGGCTAAATTTGACTTAATCGTCCACCAACAAATGGCTTTGTGAAACTTAGCCATCTGTTGGCGGGTCACTTAATTAGAGACGAAATAAAAACGTATGTTGCGCAACGTTGCAATGTTGTACCCTTGACCACATGACTTTTCCCCTAAATAAAAGCGAGAGGATAACGTATATAAAATACATGTTAACTGTTCGCAAAAGACTGTTTAACATGACTCGCTTTAAAAGGGAAAATGTGTATACTCGTAGACGAGGTTAATTACTTATATGCTCTCTAAAAAAAAATACACTACTGCGGATGGAGAATGATGAACGATCGAATGATAATTCATTTCAGAGGAATGCAATTATTGATGATAAATTTCTCCATTATTAGCAAATTTTCAGTTATCTAATTAAATACTTAGCAATGTAGCTCAATAAGGTAACGCTCATGCAAAATTTCAAAGATTCACGCTACAAATGCCAAAATCTGTTGAAGAGAGAACAGAATTATTTATTTATGGTAAAAATTAGAGAAGAGCCGAGAGCATGTTCCCCGCCTGAGAAAACGAGGAACGCTGACCCTAGTGCAAAATCCACGATATCTGCTTAAATTGTTCCCCGATTGTTGAATAATTTTCAAACTTCGACTGCCTAGGCGAACAAATTTATTATGTTCAATAATTCTAATCCAATAACCCAATCGTATTTAATTTCTTCGGATTTAAACAGGTCCCAAAACGAACTCGTAGGAGTACTGTCGACTGGAACATGTCATTAAACTCAATAAAACCAGATTGTTATTCAGCTTTATTATAAACCATCTCCATTAATTTTTATCAAGGTGGAGGAAGGCTCATTGTCAATAAACTTGGATATTATATTATGTAATTGCGAGAGATAACAATTTAAGTTACCTTTCAAAGAATTTTTCAATAAACTGGAGCTGAGAATAGGGAAATCATAAAACTTATATATTCTCCCTCTCCCTGTACCGCATGCTTTGTCGTTTATTTAATGATTTATAAATAGTCTGGATTCCTTAGAAAACAGTTTTTTCTCACTTATATTTATGCATGTATATTTTTCATTTCATTTATGATCTTGCAAGTTTAGATTTCGCGTTTATTTCTTTCCGTTGGGAGTAGGCTTTTGTTTTTAAAAACAAAATATTTTACTCATAATTCCGGGAAATGTCACGCGTAACGAAACGGTGGGAAACCGTTTAAAGCATTAGGAATTTTATAATTTTTTACAGTAATTGGGGGAAAGAATCCGAGGTTTATCTTTTTTACTACGAGTAGATGAATTTCTTTGGACTATTCGGTATTTTTCTATACAGCATTGCTCTTAATATAATTTGAGTAACGACCCCCTTCCGTTTGATGTTAATCAAGCAAGTTCACGACTGAGGAGCCAGTGTGTGTAAGTATTGATAAAACTGACATGGTTCCTCTGTGCGCAAATTTATTAAACAAAAAAATACCAAAACAATAACGCCAACACCTTTATTCACTAATCTCTAAACCGAATAATTAGTACATGTACGTATTACTAAGAAAATGCATTATGTGCTATTTTATCAGCATGTCTTAAGCAAAAGAGAGATGGGAGATTGATTCTTATATATGCTGTAACTAACATGAGCGACAAGCTTTAAAATCACTTTTTTTATCCAATGCCACTTTCTAGACTTTCGACTGTTGGCGTTCTAGCGGCTCAATATCCATTTAACAGGTCGAAAAGAACACAATGAAGATTTTACACAGAATTATCCTTCATGATATTTTGTAGATTTAAGCATGAAACAAGGTGGCTCTCTGTCATCATTTGATTAAGTTCACAGAAGGATAGGCCTTATTCTAAGCGTGTTTTTGACACAAAGTGTGCACCTGGGCGGAGGAAAGTGTGTTGTGTATTTAACTAAATAATGTTATAATGTTTTCAGCCAGTTAAAATAATGCATTTTAATTTCATCGCGGTAAGTCAGGCCAAGAGCCCAACAGACCGGTTTCCCATAATATTTCATTATGACGTCATTACACTAACACTTGTCCTAAAGCCTAAAAGGCTGGCGCATAACCGCCATTTTCCTGCCAGCGTATCACATGATCCCATTCATTGCTGTGTTGAAGTTGAGTGATTCGGCGTGTTGGTTTAATAAAATAGGGTGAAATGGGTGAGTGTTCCACTGGGAATTGTTCTAATCATTCGAGGAATAAACATAGAATGTTTGCAGCGTAAAGTTTGTTTTGATTATTTGCATTATAGTTTTGCATTAATCGTAAACTAAAGCTGGGTTGCAAATTGTATTTATTGACGACAGCTTAAAAGTTGCGCCAATGTTTACATTCGTCTGATAATCGCGGATTGTTGACTATTTGATGTAAAATTGCGATCATTGTCAAAAGCAGGAAAACCTTTGGCATATCACGAAGGTAGATGAAAACGGAGTGTGTGGGGAAAATGGCGGCTAATGGCCTTGTAATTCTGGGGCTCTACTTATACTACAACTTGGCCGCAAACTGGTCCGGGTTACTCCCTATAGCGCCTCTGTTGGCTGTTTTTGGATGGGACTTGCCAGGTATGCGATATCGCTCAATAGTACATTATATTAAACTCTTTGGTCTGAGATTGGGCTTTCCTGTTCAGCGTGGCCGTGGACTGGTGGATTCATTTAGCAGATTATATAAAATCAGCAACGGAAAAGCGGAGGAGACTCGTTGACGTGACATGATAGATGTGTTTTCCTCGCACGTGCAATGATACGAGCGTTTTAGGTGCAGTAAGTATTTAATTTCAAGTACGATTATCCTTTTGTAGAAGAAATTGCATTTTTAATTTGCGTCGTTCTTTTAAAACTGTTGTCGTCCTACTAAATACAACGCGGGAAGGGTGAATGCTTATCAGCGTACTGGGTGGTTTCTTTAACTGCAGTTGGTCTTTCAGAATGGATGGATTTTTGGAAATAGAACAGCTTTGGTTCATATGATTTTTATTCTACTACTAAATTTTGATATTAATTATTAAGTTTCAGGGGTCAGTATGAGTAGTTTGACGTTTCTAAGAACTTACTAACAGAAGGGAATTAAGTCATGGAAATATAGTAATGCAAAGTACGATTGATTTAAGTGAAATAGTTAGTGTTTTAAACGATGACAACTATTGAAGCATAAAATAATACTGTGGATACTAAAAGTATGTTGAAATGCGTTTGAAGAATATTAGAAACGTAGTGATTACAAAGTACGATTGATTAAAAGAGAGAAAAATTCAGTGTTTACGTACGAAAAGTAAATAGCTTACTTCGAACATGCGAAGGTTTTCGGTTGGTACTGGGCGTGTTTTGAGTCCCGGGGCTTGGGCTTCAGTAATATAGACGATGATTTCTTCAGAGGTGTTCAAAATTTGTGAACCGCATTTGTATTCTGATTGATAACGGAAAAATTTAAATTAAGTTCGACGAAGTTTGTTGAATGAAAAGATCGAAGAATTTTGATAAGAAATCGGTTTAGAACCGAAAAGTTTAGAAACATCGTGATAGAACTTTTGAGTTATATAGAAAGGGTTTCAGTATAGGTTTATTTGGAATCAAACTTTTTTCGAACTACATTTGTATTCTGACTGCTGATGTTAAAACATTAATTTAAATTCAAGAGATTTGTTTAGTAAAATGATTGACGAATTACGAGAAGTGATAGGTTTTGAGTAATATTAGTGATATGAACTTTGGCCCTAGGCAGAAAAGCTCTATATTGTAGATTCTGCCATATAACTCACCCCGAAGAGAATTCGGGTGCAAAGAAAGAAAAAAGGAGGCAGGCAGGCTACAGACCAAATTCGAATTTTATCAAATTTGAAGAGGACTCGAGTAGTGAGACGAGATGACGAAGTCGAAATGATGGAAATGTCCCAAACTAATGCAGGTAAGTCAATCTGTAACTAACAGGGGGAACTTACAGTGAGTGCCCTACCGATTTTGATGAAAGCAGAACCAAAATAAAGAGATGCGTATTTCGGCATTCGCGCCAATGCCGTTCATTTTCACAGATACGAATTTTTAAAAATTGTTCATACAATATATGAGCTTAAAACACGACGCCCTCTGCAAGCCAATCGGTAGCTGGGTCGTTAAGTTGCCATCATTACGTAACTGCGTTTCGTGCTTTGGGGTTCGATTCACAGAGATATCGATTACTTTTTTAATGTATCCTTTTTATGTATTTATTTATATATTTTTATTAGTAAAAATACTTTGCTTACAATCGGATTTTGTTCATAAATTTACATTAATAAAATTCATATTTATGTAGCCATGTATATGATCAAATCAAACCTAAAGTTATGAAGAAATGTGCAGACAAATTAATTACTCCGCTAGAAATATTATTTAATAATATAATCAAGACATCAGAATTTCCAGTTAACATGAAAATTGCGAAAGTGATACCGATACATAAAAAAAAAGAAATAAATAACTATAGACCTGTGTCTGTTCTTTGATTTTAGAAAAATTTTGAAAATTATATGCAATAGCTAACAAATTTTTGACAATAAAAGTCACTATATACCATAATCAATAAGAATTTACAGAGGCAAGGTCAATAGAAGATGTACCAATAAACAGCATCAATGAAATTCAAAATAAAATAGAAAATAGAGTTATTGTAATAGGAATCTTCTTTGACCTTAGTAAAGCATCTGATGTTATAGATAGAGCCTTAATACTAAATATATTAGAAAAATATAGACTAAGAGGAGATACGTTAAAACTATTAAAAAGCTTCTTAACAAATGGACAACAAATAGTCAAAATTTGAGAAAATTTTTCGGAGAAGATGTACCAGATAAGATGTGCCACAGGGTTAAATACTTGGACCCTTAATATTTATAATCTATATCAATGACATAGTTGAAATACAGAAAGAAATCAATTTATTTGAGGACGATATAGGACTAATTTTTAGTGAAAATGCTTTAGATGAATTATTTACAATAGTAAAAACAAAACTTAAAAATATAGAAAATTGGTATAATTTGAATAAATTAATTGTTAATATAGAAAAAACAAAATACATATTATTACATAATAAAAATTGATATGAAAGCAGATAATGTTCTTTTATTATTTCCTTATTTTCGTTCTATAATTTTATATTTTCGTTCATCAAAAAAAAGTGCATCAAAATCGGCGGGGCACTCACTGTGATTTCCCCTTGTAAGACTAAGAGGGCCATAGGAGCGGAAAAACCTGGTTAAAAATCTTTAACTTTTATAAATCTAGAGACTGGATTCTTAAATTATATTTTTTATATCAGATATAAGTCTTCACTTATTGCTGCCCAGGTAACCACTTGTTTGCCTGAAATAAGGTTATAGTATTATTATTATTTCATTAAATTAATATTTAATTTTTTTTAATTTTTTGTGACTTGGCTAGTTTATTCAAAATCCACAAACAGGCGCCCCTCACTCATACGTTTGCCCTTCCAATGAAAGAGGAACATAAAAATTCATTAAATTGTCATAACGGCGGTAACAATTTGGGGGAGGATACCAGTGTTTTATATTTATATCATTTTTATTTGAATAAAAGAAACTATTTTTTTTTCTGTAGGAAGTAGGTTACATTGTCGTGGCACAAAGCTGTCCATGAATGGAAATTTTGAAGGTACGGGGGGGATCTACCAGTCGGCAATCCAATATTTGAAATTTAATTTATTTTATTAATTTATTCTGTATTTATAAGTTTATTTTCCTCTTATATGCCTGTAGCAGAGTTATCAGCTGCAGAAGTAGAACAACAACAGCAGACACTAAACCCCTTAACTGAAGCCGCAGAACAGTCACTACTAATTAGTACCATTCTAATAAAAAAAGATAGTGTTAATAGTACTAGTGAAAATCCAGATATGCAAAGTCAGAGCCACCAGTCTAACAAAATTAACATTCCGGAACGTTTTGTAAAGTTAGAAAACAAAGGAAGGAATAAAATTCGGTGCGCATATTGTTTCTCGAATCGGACTTTAGTTAATATGCGTATGAGCAGAAATAGCTGTGGGAAAATCCCAGCCATGTGTGCCGAAGAAGGTGCTATACCAAGAGCATACTAAATTGCCAACCACTTCTCAAGCACAATGCACAGGGAGTGCGAAAAAGCGTACGAACTTCCTAAGTTACTATCAGAAAATTAAAAAAAAATTTCGCACTCTGGATAATCTTATTTCAAAGCAAAACCATTAACTAGTCAACAAGTTTGGGAACCTCATGTAGACAGTGTATAACGACGCCAAACGTGGAACTCTAAGTGCATTTCCTGGCTATCATATATGTTGCTTTTATGATGGTTTCTAGTATAATATACCCCTAAAAGAAACGACAGCCGAATCACTACCATCTTTGCAATATGTGAATCCGATGAGTCATGCAGAATTAATGGGTTGCATTTTTGAAGCCGATTATCCAAACCTCAAATTGATGATTGATGGTTCAGTTGCAGTGTCGCTTCAATTTGATGAATTTGTACACTGAATGCAGGTAGATAATAAATACGTTCTGGGAAAGGTAGTTACAAGCAGCGCGGAGAGGAAAGAACATTTTTTCTTGGATTGGATCAGCCAATGCAAAGAGGTGCACCAAGTAATTTAGATACTGTGAAGTCAGCTGTTGGACAGAAAATTACTTGGAATGCTGTTTTTAGTAAAGCATTATCGATTATTACAAATGGCAAGAATTTACATATAGGAGAAAAGTTTGCGCTTTGGACACTTTTACAGAAAGAACGAGATTATGTCCAAGTTCCTGATTTCAAATTACCACTTCTGAAGATCTAGTGCGTACATATAGGAGAAAATAAGCACGGAATTCAGTGATACAGATACATGAGGTGTCACATATAAGATTATTCATAACTGGGCACATTTTTTACGCATCAGATACACGAACATATGAACTCTAAAAAGCAGGTGATAAAATTGGGAGAAGAGTTCTTTGTTTTCCAGAATATTTCGAAGTCAGATGGACAGAATTAATTTACACATCATTTGTTTGAAGTTACTCTACAAAATTGGCGAGTGCTGATAAGCTACTTCACTGATACCAATGATAAGGACGCTGCAAGACATATCAGGAACTGAAAAAACATAAATCGTTTTCTATCTTCTCGCAGCAATGTGCGATGTACTTACTATTCTTGTTCCAAAGGTTCCAGACAAAAACGCAATCGGAAAACTTCGTAGTATTTGATATCGAAGAGGAACGAGATAAACCTGTGAAAAACCTCGAGAAGTTGTTAGATTCTCCTTTGGTAGGTGGATGGGAGAATGAGATTAAAAATGAAGTAGAAGTTAATATCTTGGGACAAGGGAACAGTGCCAGAATAGAATTGCGTCTTCACGGAATTGATCATTTTAATCCCCAGGAAAAATTACGGCGCCGCAAGCAGCACCATTTGTTTGTCACGAATTTTCGAGATAGGAGTGGAGTAAAGAGGGAAATTATATAGGACCTTGTAAAGAGTGCATATAAACTGATGAGGAACTTCTATTCTTGACACCCTTGAAGAAATTTGACAAGAAGACTCCAGACCAAGGTTTGTGCAACTGCCATTCCATCGATGCTGCAGAGATCGATTTGAGGATGTTTGCTCAAGCACATCGTGAAGCCTCTTTGGTTGAACGTTTTTGTGCTATTTTTTTCAACTTTTCACAATAATTAGTCCTTCTCTACATAGCTACCACCAAGAGTCACACACTTCAACACCGCTTTATGCAGCTGTTGAGACCTTGTTTGTAGAAGCCGGCAGGTTGCGTAAGAAGCCACGACATGTCTTCAGAAATCAGTATGTCATCGTCTTGGAAATGTTTACCCTTCAAAAATAACTTCATGGTCGGAAAGAGGTGGAAGGACCATGCTTTCCTCTAATGAACATGCGAGTTGCGAGCAGGTGTGTTACCTTGCAGGAAGTAAACAACTTTGGTCAGCATACCACGCCTCTCAATTTTGATAGCCTTCCGCAATTTCTGCAGCAGTGAAGTATGGTATGTTCCAGTAATCGTGGTGCCTTTTTTAGGAAATTCATCATCACTATTCCGCGCTGGTCCCAAAAGACCGTGAGCATAACCTTGCCTGCAGACGGTTGGGCATGTGCCTTTTTTTGGTGGTAGTGAATCAATATGCTTCCATTGTTTGGACTGAGATTTAGTCTATGGATAATAATGATGGACCCATGTTTCGTCCTGCGTAATTAGTCTGTTGAAAAAGTCATCCTGGTGTTTTTGCCAAATGGCCAAAAGAGTCCTTAAGCATGCCACTCGTTCTTATTTTTGGAAAGATGTCGACATCCGCAGAACCCACTGTGCGGACACTTTTTCCCATGAACAAATGGTCATGGATGACATTTGCCATTTTACTGATCTTGACATGTGTGGCTAGTTGGCGAACGGTTATGCGGTGATCCTCCAAAATGGCGGCCTCTACTTGCTGAATGGTGTCTTCATCAATGGCAGACTGTGGTCGCCTTGAAATGGCAGCCGTTTCCACTGAAACCCGACCGCACTTGAACTGATGATGCCAGTGCTGGGCTACATCATACGATGGGGCATCCTCCCCATACGTGCGATCCATCTCATCGAACGACGCCTGTGGTGCCTTTCAAGTACAAAAACCTGATGACTGCTCTGCATTCAATTGGTTCCATGATCATATGTTACTCAACGTTAGTACCTGTAGCATAGAAACTGTTCGTAGTTCGGAGCTGAAAATTACAAGGTTATCCATGGAGGTATGTATAATTATGTATGCTCAATTTCATCCTCCAACAAAAATCGGAAGTGGGTCAGGGGAAATCTTTATTGAACGCCCCTCGTATATACATACGCAAAAATACGTAAAGCAATAATGTACGATGCAAACTAAATACATACATACATATACAAATGCACAAAATATGTATTTTTTATGGTATACAGTAATTTTCCCATAGACATATTTTAAGGTAAGGAAGAAACACGTAGCTAAACAGGAATAAAGTTAAATAGAATATGTGGAATTCTGTGAAGTAGTTGTCGGGAGCACAAAATACCGTCGTTGAAAGGAAATAATCGTTGACGAGAACTGCGTTAATGAGAAAAAAAAATGTAAATGTCATAAGAGAGAAGTTTCAAAAACGATTTTTTCCCTTGAAGCAAAACTGCAATAATCGGTGGAATAAAAGACTGGCCTTCTCCTTACGTAACACCAAGAGGTGATAGTTTTTAACGAAACAAACAGTTTGCAGTCCTAAGACATAATTCGAGGTCAGTTTTCTCCTAGTTACTAATATATATATATATATATATATACAGGGTAACCATTGTTCACTCCAACTCTTTGTCTCCTCAATTATTGCAGTTTACTCAAATGAGGGCTATTCAAAACTATTTCGTTCAATCATTCAATAATTGGAAATATCGTTAAATCAATGAACTACTTGCCGCCCGGAGAAATGGTTAAATTATTGTGATAAGATTTCGCTATCTAAGAAATTTTCAAATCTGTTAGTGTGTTTGAGTTTTACGGCGCAAGGAGATGGGTCATGCTGCGCCGGGACCTACTGTTTTCAGAGGAATCCGAACCTCTTAAGGCCTAGGGAACCAACCCCTTGGATACGGTGAGCAGGTATTTGATAAGCGTTCCTTTTTTTTGTCAAAATTCGGGTCGAACCCAGGATAACTGCACCCTACGAGAACGCGTCACGGTGGGACCTAAAACCATAAAAAACACGTCACTTTATTTAGATATATATATTATATTTTTGTCACTTTCATGATAACACTAGTTAATTGACTTTATTCATTATTCCGGAAGAGAGTTTCGAAACAAGTTAAGGCTTTCTACACTCTTCCCTTTTCAACCTAACTTAGGTTCATGACTAATTTTGGTCATATATAAGTTATGTAAACCCATTAGTTGTATGTATACTCTATACTATGTATAGACTTGATGTCGGGAATAAAATATTTCTCTATACTCTATTCTTGAAATTCAGATTAACGGTGTAACCTCCATCTTTCATAATAATCTAAATGTTTTCAACAATAAAAATATAATAATTGTTATGTTTTTACTGTTGTATTATGATTTTAATGGGAAAAGAACATTATGAAAACGAGCCCTTAATATTAATCGCGCTCGAAGTTTATTGTTGTAAAATAATCGTTGGATATTGCTTTAGGCCCTGCTGTGATGCAGTAGTAATGGGTTCATATAGCGCACCATTAATCCGGATTTAAATCTCAACGGTAAAAAAAAAAAAAACACCTGCCGATTGCTCACTGTATTCCGGGACTGGTTCCCTAGGCCGTAACAGGTTCGGATTACTCGGAAAAATGCAGGTTCAATGCCCTACGGTGACACAATGGCTTCGTCTGCAGTGTCATTTCTCAGGTTCGACCCCCAAAGTACCGTGGAACGCTTACTGATTTTCAGACCCTCGTGGTCAGGGGTTGCGTTGAAAGCAGGAGTTCCAGTTCCTCGGGAAATTGTAGGTCCCGGCCTGGCATGACCCATGCAGTCCTTGCGTCACAAACACATAAACAAATTGCGCTAGAGTTTTCACCGATTTTTGTCCATGGTTTCCCCTCGCATGTTTCATGCAAGAATAGGAGCATGTGCTGTTGAAAAGGCAGGACGAGTTTAAGATCCTAAACTTTTCCACGCTAAACATTTCATGTGTATCTATATATCTATCTATCTATCTATCTATCTATAGTGGACCCCACGTAGTTTAGATCAACGTACGTTTCCTGTTCACACCACACTGCTGTCAACGAAGTCTGTGATATGTTACTGGGCCTAATTGTACTTTGCACAGAAACTCATTTATCCAAAGTACCATTTCCGTAACGACATATATAAATATATTTTCATTTTCCCATTTAGGTCTTTTTCTCCGTGTTCTACAGCGGCTCCGTCAATAGCAGGGCGTATGTATCCACAGGTTGGTTTCGAATCATTACTTCTGGAGGGCTTCCAAAGTAAAGATCCTATTATTGACTTTCTGTGCTTCATCGACCGTTTGGTCCCAGAGAACGCAGTCGTTTCTTCCACTTCTCTTTTTTATTATTTCTTTCAGAAAACACGCGGAGGGGCGATATATCGTGGAGTGTTTTGCTTCTCATAAGGAAAAGGGTTTTTTTTTCTAGATATGACTAGTTTGCTCTCAACATTACCTATCGCCCGATGTGTATAGAGATATTAATCAAGGCCTTCAGAGAGCTCGGGATTACGTGAACTTAAAGAACATAGTTGTCAAAAGATTTGCTCCAAGTTTTTTCGACCCTTATTGCTTTTTCGGGGGAAATCTAATCTTCCAACGCATCATTCAGGATTGTAGGATATTCTTACATTGTTTGCAGTGTATACATTTAGTATTATACTTTATACATACATTTCCTTTCATAAACTTATCCATATCGTATGGTCTCAAAGTAATTGTAGAAAATTGCTCAAACATCGCTTAAAAATATTGCTTTAATTCGCATTTGCCACACAATAATCTATACGCTTTTATACTCTTTTTTGTATTTTATAGCGCAACGGCAGTTAAGGTCAAGTTGCGTCAGAACCACCGGTTTTCCACAGGATTGAAACTTTACCTGCCAGGGAATCGAATCCGAGACGGCAGAAAAATGAAGAGAGTTCTGTACCAATGGGCTTTAAACCCAAATTTGCCGCATGGTGCTCAAACGCATCAATTCTACGTCGTTTAGAGACTATAACGAAGTGTATACTTTATGATTTTTTACTATTTACGAATGTCGCTATTGTGTAATAGTTAAGCCATGATCTGGTTCTATGTGGGCGCTAATTTGCTGTTAGCTTTTTTTATTCAAAGGTATACTAATTGAAAAATTACTTAACTTTTACGATCCCTTTCATATTAGGGATGTACAAAATAATTCAATGATACGGTTAGCGAACGATCTTGCACATGTCAATTTCATACAATTCTATGCGCTAAGTTCCGCAATGAAATAAGTCCAGATACTGACATACACAACCTTTGGATGGCCAACCAGTTTAATCATCTACACTTTTAATGCTTTGCTCCATATATATATATATATATATATATACAAGCAAGCCCGTACACAGAATTTAAAAAAAAGTTAGAATGCTCATAAAAATGCAGTGATTGAACACTTTCATTGTTAAAGATTTTCTACAAGATCCTTTAGTTTGGATTGCAATTTAGACATTTTTCAAATTGGAGGAGTTAACACCTAAACGCTCTCTTTTTGTATGGTGTGCATAGCCTTTTTACTAAAAAATACCTAGGACTATTTATCCTTAAGTTTTCAGTCTAATGTTCGATATACTCTTCCTGGCAAAATCTAATTTAAATATTTACTTTTTTTGATAATCTCCCGTACTTGAGATATTTCAAGCCATCTGTAACCTAATCGTATCGATTTGATTATAAATTTCACCTTTCAATCATTTTTTTATAAAATCAGTTTTGTGAAGTCGATGTTTTGTAAACTATTAGGACCTCTCATAAGAACTTCGAGAAATCCAAATATTTCTGGATTTAAAAACGGTAGAGATAACCACTGTTCCACTGAGGCGTCCCAGAAATAAGAGATCGATATTATGATATTTTTCCTATTTTATATTAAGTGGTGCGTTTTGGCACGTGCGCATGTCCATCAAGGGAGAATATTATCCATTTGGCCATTTCTTATTTAAATTAAAAGTAAATGATGAAAATAGAGTTCGCGTATGACAATGCTTAATACAACTCATCGATGAAAAATGCTTTTCCCGGCAAGTCTTCCAACTTATTGAAAAAAGATAAAAAAATCTAATCTTTTGCGCCCTAGGCAAAAGTCGCTTGAAGTTCTACAGGCAACAAGCCTTCAATCCGCTTATTAGCTAATTGACATATAAGAGCAATCGAACATATCTAACAAGATTTGTCAGGCCTTCTCTTGGCCTTTTTCTGCTGTCTCCCTCCACGAGTGTCGCGCGTCGGACTCGTGGAAAATAAATTGTTATTATATTATAAAATTGTTTCACATACCTGCCAGAAAAATGACACAACTTTAAAATTCTCACATCGTGCATCCATTTTATAAGAAATATTACATTTTCAATAAAATGAAGTTTTGTAAATGTGATTCAAAAATTGCTAACTGAATGGTGGCATATACATAACTATGTTTACCATAGATTACTACGTTATGGTTTCACTCTTCTTTTGCTCAACTTTCCTGCAAAACTTACCTTTTTTGAGATACATCACTTTCGTTGGGGATAAATAATATGGTTTTTGTTATGTAATAAATATATATATATTGTAATGTAGGACCGAATAACCGGGGAAAAAAGTTTCACTGAAGAAACGAAATAAAAGCTTAACAAGCCTCTTCAGATGTATATCAATTTGTTATATAATTAATCATTAAAATTTAGGCGTTTTTCAAAAAAAAATATTTCAATTTACTTGTTTTAGAAAGAGAAACTGTACATATTTTGTAAATCATAGTTTAAAAGCATTATACTGAATATTGTCCTATACACATAACCTTCAAATATACGACGGTCTTATTATTTAAATCTTCCTTTTGAAATAATAAGTTTTGCTTGTTTTAAATATTTAGACTTTTCCTCTTGATGAATGTTTCATTAATTCTGTAAAATTGCATTATTTGTGATTCATAAGTGGAGCTTCTTTGACCCATGCCAGGAATAAGTTTTTTCTTAGCTCAATGCGTCTGCCAAAAAGAATTTTTCTATTAGTCGGATTCGATCGGAATTTTAGGTATTGGAAAATTTCGAAAAATCCGTCCAGTAGTGTATGCATAATATTATGTATAGTTTTATATTATGATGTATGTATTACATCAGAAAAATTCGACCTTATATGTTACTAAGCTTTATTTACAGATTTCGGACTCATTACAACGCACTTGAAACGCTAATTGACGGCACAACCGTGTATTCTTACTTATAAGATATTAAAAGTTGGCGGTTACATAAAAATGAAAGTGACGATTAATTGGATTTTCATGGCGCAGAGGCAGCAAAGGTTCTGTGCAGAAAGTAACAAGGAGCCGATTACACCACGAAGGTTAAAAAAAAAAAAAAAGGGAAATTATCTCACGATTTATTTACGTAACAAAACACACATTTCTGAGCCTTCTTGGAAGTATTTTCTTTTAATATCCCGTTTCGTAGGATGTGGCTTAAAGTATGAAAAGTAAAATCATAAGAACGTCCTTCCATGGGGAAGGCCTATTTCTTTACAAACCGCAATTCCAGCAGCTTCTTCTACTGTAATTCATCCCTCCCGGCTTTCATTTGTCAAACATGCCTCATAAACCCTGCCACTGAGTAATTTTCCTTTTTTCCATCGCTTTTATACTCCCTGTTTGCAGCCCTGCAAATCCTCCCGTGTACCCATGCCCTCTGCACCACCCACCTTCCACGCCTTCGGTGAAAACGTGTTGCTTTTTTTTATTTTTTTCCCCATCTTTTTCTCGCTCAAAACCGTGTTTTTGCAGCGCTGCGGATTAACCGAGCTTACAGTTCGGTTTAATTTCTTTCGAAATAACCCATTTCCCCGGAATGTTTTTGCTGCAAAAGTTCGCAGGCCTGTGAAATTAAATTGCAGGAATCGGAGTTTCGAGACGTTAATTTTTTTTTTTACTATCGTCGTTTAGAGTTTTTGACGCTTATAACTTAAACCGCTCTAAATTACGGGTTTTGATATCTCTTTCTAGCAAAAATGATTCGCATTTGTATCTCTCTTTTTGGTTGCGTTTTTTCTTTGCGTTCTTGCGTTTCTTTTAACGCATAATTGACTCTTCCATAGATGATAAATTGCTCAAAAGTGAGTTACTGAAGAAAAATTTAGCAGATTAATATGAGGAATATAAATCGATTGCGCCTATTAAATTAATTGTAAATAAATTGGGTTATTTACGAAATTTAAAATGATCTCCTTAATCGCAAATTTTACTTCACTTCGATTCAAACGAGAACGTTACGCGTGCATTATTTTATTGTCGCGTTAAGTGTGCATTATTTCATCGGCGGACGATGGGGTAGAGGAAAAAATGGCTTTGTCTGCTCTGTAGATCGTCCGGGATTGAATTCCGCCCACTAGTACCAAGAGCTTGCCCTTTTTTAACCATTCCTGAGTTCGATTATCATTGTGACAGAATGGATGGGCATAGGGTTAGGAAACGCTTCCCATTGGATGTCAAGATACATTCTGCCCTTTAACGCCGAATCACGTAATCTTTTCGAAAGCTACTTGAGAACCTCCCCGATATTTTTGGATGGTTACGCCCCTGCGACAGAAGTTCGGGTCGCTGGAAAAACTCTGTGTCGGTGCAAAAGGTCTTCACCACTGACCTTGCGCCACAAAGTGCATGCCAACATCATTTCATCATGGTATATAATAGTAGTGTCCCTTGTTCCAGGGGTCATGAGTCATGACTGCCGGCTTAGGACTCCTAGATGAGGATTTGGTTGCTAATGAGTTTAGTTGTGCGTATATATGTTGTTCGGAGGTAACGTTAGGGCCCCATCTCGGATGGCCCATAGGGCACGGGCGTCGTTAGCGGGGGGATCAAGGAACCCGTCCCCCAATGTTGGTATTAGGGTTCCATGTCCCCCTCCAATTTCAAACAAAATGCCTTCTACTGGTATCTTGTCCCCCCCCAATATTTTTATGCCGTCGGCGGCCATGCCATAGGGTAGCTTTGAGACGCAGAAGATAAAAACGATTATACGTATTAATTTACGGTTTGTTGAACCTCTATAGCGCATGGACAACAAGGGTCATTATGCCCCTCAAAAAAAAAGTGAAAACTCTATGACAGGTCATTTCACTTCAAACACAACAAAACACAATATTTAGATTCAAGCGTTTTTCATAAAACAAGTAATGACTATTTAGTTTCTAATATTTTTTTAATTATTAAACATTGGATAAACAACTTACTACACTATTGCAAACTGTCATTTTCTTTAATATCTAATTTGGATCATCCATGCACAGTATTAACATTTCACAAACGAGGTAATTGTAAAAAAATCCCGACACCCGCTATTCGTGTATTTTCATCACTTCACAGTAGCATTCGAAGCAGAGAATTATGCGATTAATTTTTCAAGCGACATTTTCACATCTTACTTTATCTTCCACGGTTTTTAAAATGTCCACTGTTTAAGTACCCTCACCTGATTGCCATTTGACGCAGAATTTTTAATAACGTAACTTATCCTTTTATATATCACCTACTTTGACTGCAGCAGAAACGCTATCGGAAAATAAGTTGCCGGAAAAAATGCCCTTGTCAGAAACTGTTGCTGAGCCTGCCTTTATGTAGAAGCGCACAGGGGGTAGAGGTAGAACTTATCATTATCTATCATTGGTGACTAAGACTGTGAATAGCTACTAATAACAAAGGAGGCCCTAACGAACCCCTATTAGAACAGAATTTATTGTTTCGCTGGACCTTCAGCATTCAGTGATCCCTAATCACCAAGAAATCTCGAGCGCTATGGAATTACGAGGGCGGCTTTTTCGAACGTTAACTGCGCTGCAAATGCTAATGAACAAAATTTCTAAGATTCCGTGCTCATTTAAGCATGCACTTAGAACGGCTTTTGAGTCACGGGGAAATTATTGCTTTTTATTTTAAAAATGTAAATACTATTAGTATTCTTTAGTATTAGTATCTCTTTTCAGCCCTACGGCGAAACAGCGTCCCGGAAATGGCGGACATTCAAACCCACGGTATAAAAAAACACATATTCATGTTGGTCCTATAGGGTAGGATATCCGTATTTCCTGTGCGACACTTAGAAAGTTACAGTCAATTTATATATATATATATATATATATATTGACAATTTTCTAATTACATCAAAGAGTTCACTATTTATTGAAAGGGAATTTTTAAACGTACAATACATTTAATCTTTATTGTCTATGTGGATTTGATAAATGTGTATGTATGTATATATGTTTTATGACGCAAGGGCAACATGCATCTGGCTGCGCCAAAGCATAGGGCTTTCAGAGGAAATCGAACCTCTTGAGGCCGAGGAAACAAACTCCCTAACTGCAGTAAGCAGATAGTAGGTCAGCATGCAAGGTTTTTTTGTTTTTTTTCACCTCTGGGAGTTGTGGAATATTTTTCTTTTTGATGTGTTTGTTTTCTATCAGCAATCCCTAACACAGAGAAAGAAAAATAGAAATAACTACTAAGATGCATTTACCGAAATAATTAGAGATATAAATGGAAACGTAAAAAATTAAAACAAATTCACAGAACTACAATTTTAAGTTTAAATCAGAATTCAAGAGAGTAACTGTAAAATACATCGTGTCAATATTAACCACTGATTCATTTACATGGAAGGCAGCGTTCACAAATTGAGTAAACTATATAATGCATTAAAATACGTAAACTACATATTAGCAGCTTAACTATAATAATACATAATTTGCATGAACTTTTTCTTTTATCTTTTAATTTTCATGTTCATGAAAAACTTTCTGGTTTACGCTCGTTATACCAAAACACAGGTTTTTAGAGAATGTAAAATTAGAAAGATTTTATATATATGTCACTTTATTTTTAGCTCCCTGCAGAGTCGTAGTTGGCATTAATGTTCTGGGCGTGACTCCCGATGATGTCACTTACATGATTTTGTGCACTAGCATTTTAACTAACTACATCCCCCATATCAACGAGAAGCTTGTTATTTGGGAGAGGAGTTATACAAAAATTTTTGAGTCGTGATTTGCTTCGTAATTATAAATGGGAGGGGGTGGGCTCTATTTTGGGCTGACGGAAAAGTAAGAATTGTAAATAATGAAAACAGATAATAAGAGTAAACAATAAGTAGGAGAAGGGAAAAGGTGGGGATTCTTGGAAAAGGTCTGTACTGTGAGTTTACCCTACGTTGTGCCTGAGAAATTAGCGGGTTTGGGTAAATTTAATATGCGCAAAGTGATGTTTGGTAAGTTTCGAGATTAGTACAGATGATGGTTTACGTTTCGAATCTTAAAATACGTATCAATTTCAAATAAAGGAAAACATTGTTGTCGTTTTCCTGATTACCTTGTTCCCTTGGCCCCACGGGCCCATATAATTCTACGCTTATGTGTACGGCGAAAGGATAACAAACGCCATGCTGCGTCGAGACATACAGTTCTCTGAGAAGTCCAAACCTCTTAAGGGATCAACCCCCGGCCTACAATGACCAGTTGGTGGGTAGGCTTTTATTTGTGGGGGGACACAGTTCGGTGTCCAACCCAGGTCAATTGCGCGCAAGGCGAATGCGTTTCAACTATACCACTCAAAGTTGTTCCTTCATTTTAGTAATTAGGACCGAGATGCAGGGCTGTAGCTAGGGGGTGGCGTGAAAGGCCCGCACCAAGGACGCAGGCAAGGAAGAGCGTAAAATTTTCTGAAATAATTTACAGAGGAGAATATATCCGTGGCTGGGGAGGAGCGTAATCTGGAAGGTTCTGCCATGGGCGCAAGATTATCCAGCTAAGGTACTGTCCAGATAGGATAACTCTACGTTAAGATAGGGCGCGTGATAAGGTTGCAATGAGAATTTGGATGAAGAGAGAAAATTTTGCATTGAAACCAATGGGTTACTTACAGTCGTTTTTTTATCCATCCACTGGTGTCAGAAATCCTACAGCTTTTCTACACTGCGTAGTCCGGGGTTTATTTCTAAGACGATAGAGGTTTTGAATTCTTGAAAACTTTTAGCTTCTGGAGAAGGAGCTGCCCTTGTGCCATTAAACAGAAATATTCCTTTTATCAGATTTATCCTTACAAATGGATCCTTCTGTTTCACATGGGGACAAATTTCAGATGTTTCTTCTTCAATTCTACTATTATGAAGGCCCACTATTCAATCGTAAAATTTGTTTTATTTGCTAAGTTTTCCAAAATTCTGTTTGGTTAGAAAAAACTATAATTTCCCCAATTTCCTTAATTAAATAGTTCAGAAATTATTGAAGAAACAGTACAATACATAAAGCACAAAATACTGAAGGACTGGCAAATATTTTTCAGATATAAATAGAATGTAAAATTTGGAAAAGATAAATGTACATTTAACGCATTTCGTAAATACTATTTCGATTATTTTCAAATTTATTCATTTTATTATCCGAATTATTTATTATTATTTTGATTAGAGAGTTACATATTTTTCTATATGACTTCTAAATATGTTTTATAAAACTACGTGGAAAGAAAATAATTTGATAAATAGACAAACCTTACCTAAATTTCAATATAATAATTATTGTGAAAATAAAGATGTAGATAGAAAAGTTCATAAAAATGCACGATGTCCACACATTTTGTTCGTGAATTACATGATTAACAATTAATTAATCATAATAGAAGTTCTTATTAGACCAAGCAATTCTTTGTTGATAAAAAAGGAGTTCAACACTCTAAAATTCATTTTAATCATTATATGAAGTACCTGAAAATAATTTATATGAATATTCCGTAGCCCATATTATCCAGATGCTTCATTATGTAGAATATTTTAGACTTTGCTCCATCTCCTTTCGTGTAAATGTAAATCAATGTAAAATTATTATAGAACCATATTATAAATACCCATTATGCGTCTCCTACTTTTTTGATGTTGAAATTCAGCTATGTTAAATAGCGGCGGGCGTTGAGAAGGAAAGTTTGCACTAGTTGTATGGATTTTCAATATTGAATTACCCAGCGAAACATCGCTCGCAAACTCCCATAGTCAAAGTTAATGTGCGTTATCACTCACCAGTGGTCTTATCAATATTTTCCATCCACCCAACGCTGCTTTTAAATGTACTTCTCACCTTTCTCATAAACGACTTTCACCAAGAACTGGCATTAAATTGCGCGCCGAACCAGCCCGCGTTATTTTAAATTCCAGCCCCTGGTTAATTATCAACAAATTAGGCAACCGTGTTTTCTAACAATAAATGGACCTGGCCCCTTCTAATTTACGAGAGCAACGTTCCGCTAAGTACCGACGCATTTCGCACTTTTAAGTAGAAAGGGACATTTTGAGAAGTTTAAAACTTAAAGTTCTTAGTCAAACCTTAGCATCGTTACTTTTGCTCGTAGTCTGGACTTGAGCTTTTCAGACAAAGATTTTTCTACTTCTGAAGTTTGTTGGTAAACTCAGCCACGCGGGAATTGTTTTGACCGTGCCAAAACAACAAAACAATAGGCGAATGTTTCTAACCGACGTTGTTACTGTGCCAAAATTTCATGATGCGATCTCTTTTATAATACAGTGTTGATATGACGGCCTTAAAAGCGATGGAATTGCAGCTGTTAAGAACAAATAACCCTAGAGTATTAAAGACACAACACTTTAGTTACTGCAAGAATCGATAACCTTTAGCTTACGGGTGGGACGACGTATATCCCAACAGATTAACCTCCCAAAAGAACGGGGCTGGGATAAACCGTATTCCAGAGATTTTTCCTTCCTTTCGTGTTCTTCCCAAGTCAGTGATCGGTTAATAGTACAAATGGCTTGATCGCGGGTGATAACGTAAAGGGGGATGAAATAAAGACTTATTATACAAACAGGACTCTTTCCCTCTCTTCTTCACTGATTTGCATAAGATTTAACAATCTGTCATTAGATTATGAGTAAGTTTCTTATTTTTCACCAATGTATAATACATGCCCACTAAAGTTATTTGGCGTTGTTTATTTGGACTTAAACGCAGCTACACTTCCCTCCTGCCCCCATGTAGTGACGCTTTAAGGTGCCACTTAGCTTGATTTTTAAGTGGGGGAAGGGAAGAAGCGATATGTCCTCGTATAGAACGACAAATTTCTGTTTTCCAGCCCCTCAAGCTAAAGGATTTAGAGTGGAAAGCTAATGAGATAGATGAGTCCATGTTACGTAGGTATCCTGCAAATGCTCTACGCACCTGAAAGTCGCTGAGATCTACCGAAGTCTATTTCGCTGGGACAAAATATCGTCTCATTGTTCAGAAGTTGGAATAAACTGCCTCGTTTAGAGCTTTGAGAAGACAAGAGTCGATTATTGTTATGCGATACATTCACGCTCAGTATGGCCCAGGAAAGGGTATAACTGCGTCTTCAGTTATAAAACCTTTGCCATGTTACACTGAAACAAGTAGATATGGATACCACATTCAAGCCCGAGGGATTAAACTCAACTTCCATTAAGTTTAATTGTGCAGAAATGTATCGCGGCTCTGAAGTCACATTTAGCCGTTAGATCCTTTCCGGGCGACCCAAATATAGGACAGTCTGGGTCATAAACTCTACAACCATAAATATGGAAACTAAAAAAATAATGCTTCAAGCAAATTCACCCTTCCTCTGTTAATTTCGGCATTTTCATCAATCACCTAACTGCAAAAGTATGCCCTCCCATCGCAGTTCCTTACCGAATCCTACAAAGAAGCAAGGCTAGTAATCCAAAATCCCATGAATTTATGGCCGCACGACAGTGTTTAGGAAATGCCTTTGTCAACAGTGCAGGAAATCCGGGATTCGTTGGCCACCTCTACCGATCACTTATCGTTTTTTCTAATCATTTGCACCCTGGGAATTAATTCACGAAGCGACCAGAATTTCGATTCTCGGCGGAAAATGTAGCCCTTGCTACAGAAAATCCTTATCTGTGCCCTTGCGCCATCGACTCCTAAGAAGCATTACTTTACGATAGAGGTTGGTGCAAAAAAAAACCATGGTAGAGGAAAACCATTATAAAAAGCTGACAAAGTAAATTGATTTCGATTTATATTCCTAGCGCTCGTGTTATTGATTAATTTTTGCCTAAATAACGAATAAACCTTTGTACGTTATTTATTTGTAGTGTCTATTATTTAATGTGTGAAACTATTTATTGAATATTTTTCACTTTATCTGCGTTATTAAGAAACTAGGAAATTAGGGTTATGTGTCTGACTTCCGTATACTCAGATGGTGATCAGCTAATGGCCCTTTAGTTTTGATAGTTTGTTTTGGGGACCTGCAATTGTCTGAGGTATCCAGGCCTCTTAAACTCGTAGGGATTAGACTACAGTGAGCGGTTTGTTGGTAAGCATTCAATTGTTAGCATCGTTGAAGATAAAACCCGGGTTATTGGTAAGCTAGACGAACGCGTTACCACTGCAGGGATAGTTATAGAGTTAATTTATACAAAAATAAGACATCGCTGTTATTTGCGAATAGTTTGCGTCTTGTAACGCAGGTGGAGTATAAATATGATCGTTATTTTACTTCCATGTTAAGTTTTAGCATTGCTTGTTAAGGCTTAACAGGTGTTTCCCCATATGATACATGCACACGTAACATTCCAATACGATTTTAATCATGATTAAATGGAAAATTAACCGCTAATTGAATTGCACACCTGAAATAAACATGATCCATCCAATGGCGTCTATAACTCTCATTCAACTAAACGATTAGGCGTTTCCAATCACCCAGTGCGAACACCCGCCCAGCTTCACCCCACGGTCATCAAACGACGACCCATCATCAACATTGCCAAATACATTTATGCGGAAAATTGGAATCTAATCCGGTAGAATAACATCCCAGGACTGGTAAATTAGACCAATAATAGTCTACTAAAATATGGTAGTCAAAGTATGACCTTTTTTGAAAATCTAGTAAAGGTGCGTCGTGTCCGTATATATGTTGGGAGGTTTTATATTTATATATATATAATATAGGCGTTGCCTTCCCCTTTACTTTAATATGAACTAGCTAAATCAAACCAACTGCAAAAAAAACGTGAGTTTAAATATATGAATAGATTTCGTTCTTCACCCACATTTATGGTTTACTACGAGGTCAACATATTATTAGACGTTCGTTAAAGTCAAACAATTCTCATGATAACTTACACTGTGGTAATATTAGATGATAAACTATTTGCAAACAAAAAAAATAATAATTATGATTTCCCAATACCTGATGAGAACTGAAACCACAATCGCTTGATAACCCTTCAAACTGGAGAGAGCACTTGTGTGGTTAGTAACAGGTTGTGGGTTAGACAGGGACGGCGCAAGCAAATATGTCGCCCTAGGTGAACAACATGTGCGCTCTCCCCGTAAAAAAATCACCCCCAATATCTTACAACAATCGAAAGTCAAAATACGTCACATTTTGCTCTTTCACTATATGAAAGTATGTTTGTTATCCATACTACGCAAAATCCGAAGTTAAAAATAAATTGAAATTCTCAACGTATTTATTGCGTATAATTTAAACAAAATCTCAAAGAAGAACACAATTGCATTTCAACAAGTTACCCGCTAGTCTTCATCAGGAGATGAACAACATTGTAAACACGAGGCGTGTTGCCATCCTTTGGAACAGTTATTTTAAAAAGTTGCTGCGGTCGCTGTTCTAGGGCTCTGTTATTGGTGCCGTCTCTGGTAGCAAGGTGGTCCAGGAGCGGCTGAAAAAGGCTCTTCCAACATAGTTAATGACCATAAAACCACGCCTGGACCACCTTGCTACCAGAGACGGCACCAACAACAGAGCCCTAGAACAGTGACCGCAGCAACTTTTTAAAATAACTGTTCCAAAGGATGGCAACACTCCTCGTGTTTACAATGTTGTTCATCTCCTGATGAAGACCAGCGTGTGACCGGTTGAAATGCGATTGAGCTCTTCTTTAAGTTTTTATTTGTGCTATACGCAATAAATACGTTGAAAATTGCAATTTATTTTTAATTTCGAATTTTGCGTAGTATGTCAACAAACATACTTTTAACTAAAAGTAGTTAACATATGAAAATTTTGATGCACTGACAGTACCAATAACAAATATAAAATCATATCTAGGACACGAAAACTCTAAATTGGCTCAGAATAACCCTTGCTATCCTTGCGCCTTAAAACACACACACACAAAAAAAAAAACTTTAAACAGAAAATCGAAACTTCTATCGAATTAAAATAATACACACGCTCTGTGCACATTATATTTTGTATTAAAAGAATTATGTATAAAATCACGTGTACTCATCCATATGTATGTAGGAAATCGTTCTATTGTTTATGCCAATATTTTTAGTTTAATATAATGATATCAATAGTAATAATATATGAAGATATCTCTAAGAGCCTTGGAAGGCACTTGATAAATAAACAGATAAAACCAGCCAATTACAAATTGAAATGTGAATTTGCAGCATAATAATAATAATAATACACCAGACCTAACATTAGTGAAGGAAAAACAGGTATTTATCATCGACATTGCAATACCAGGTGACAGCAGAATTAAAGAGAAGGAATTCGAAAAAATCTCCAAATATCGTGACCTTGCAATAGAAATTAATAGACTCTGGAAAAAACAAGTAACAGTCATCTCGATTGTGATAGGTGCACTGGGGGCCATCACACCTAATTTAAAAAACTTCCTAGAAAAACTGGACATTACTGACATAACGACAACAGACCTACAAAAAACTGCCTTACTGGGCACCGCCTATATATTAAGAAGATATATGGACAGTTCTCAGGTTTCTGGGTGAGACTTGAACTGAACTAAGAATTCTAGATCAAGAGGATAGTGATTATCTCCTTGACACTGTGTAATATAAAAATATATAACGGACATAATAATAATAATAATAATAATAATAATAACTGCAGTAAATGCGGGCTGCGTAAGGTAAAAGATGAGACAGTCGACCACTTAATCAGTGGCTGTAGTAAAATAGCTCAATCAGACTACAAAAAAAAAAAAGAAGACATGACAGAGTGGCTACCCTGATTTACTGGAATATCTGCAGAAATTATAAGATC
>QLNU02015360.1:265193737-265241431 GCA_006491805.2 Dysdera silvatica | reverse complement strand
GGAAAAAATCAAAATTTGAAAAGGGTAAAAGAAGAAATTTATAGTGATAAAGAATTGCCTTAGAAAATATACAGAATATAATGGAAAATAGAGAATACCTAGAAATTAAAGAAGAAAAATAAGTAGAAATTTACGAACACAGTATGGAAATTTCTGTTGAATTTTTTTTTCAAAATCCCCACTATTTTGGTTTTCTGACTATTTCGCGTCGGGCAGTTTTTTCAAACTGCCAGTTATAAGCAGATAACTATCAGTCGTTTTGACATAGTGGCACTAAGATAGGCGGCTGACACCACCCCACAGTACATTTACAGCCAATCAAGCTTATTTGGGAATTGAATCCGGACACATCAGATCCGAATGTAGCTAACGTAAACACTGTATAACGAAAGTGATGGCAAATCCTCTCTTGTCAATTTTCATACAGTTTTATCAAAAATACTGTCCTAATTTGGATGAGAGGACTTAATAATTTATTTTGCAATTTTTACTATTTTTTCAGCCGGCATAGTTTTATTTGTCCTTATTTCAGATGATCTTTACGTGGGAAAAAAAATTGTTGATAATTTTTATACTTACCCCCCACGTTTCCGTTCAGCATACCTTATAATTTTCAAAACTTAAATTACTGAAAGTATACTTTCTGAATTTCGCTGCTTATCTGTAAAATTTTACGAATTGAATTATTCATGTATGTACTCCATTATCAAAACGCATAGGAGCAAGTATTCTGCGATTTAATCCGCAAATAATGCGTGCTCGTAAAGTGGGATTTTTTTTTTCTGGAGAATGAAATGCATCCACAACAATGCTGAATTACGAAGATTCGCGTGCGTTTGAATATTTGTTCCTGTGATGTTTTGACATTTATTTATTGTAATTTTAATGCTATTGGCACTTAAAAACCTTATAAAACAAGAGCTGCGGAAGCAATATATTCAGACACACACACACACACACACACACACACACACACACATATATATATATATATATATATAAGAATAAGTGGAATTGAATTAAAATAAATTTAAAAAAATCCAAATAAGCTATTTACGTCAACGCATAATGCGCATCAGCTGCAAGTGAATGCATTGACGAGAGATACATAAGGTACATATAAATATATTGAAGTATTAATATGTATATTAAAAAAAATAGGAAAGAATAAAGAAGAAATTAGAAATATAGCGAAATGGGTAGCGAAGTGAAAAAAAACTATTACAAATAACAGAAATGGTAAAAAAGCAATATCAAAGGAACCCATTAAACAAGATAAAATAACAGTGAAAACAACATCTTGGAATGTACTTTTCAGAAAATATTCAAATAATAATGAGAATGATAACTAAAATCATTATCATCATACTGGAGCTGGGACGTAGAACACCGCGTGGAGCAACGAGAATTTTCAAAAACGTCATAACATGGAGCAAAAAAAACCTTCTCGGAGTGATTTAGAAAACAAATGTGGATCGAAGTCTATTTGATTAAAATTCAAGCGAACTGTGTTGATAGAGAATGAGAGACTATTAATGAACAATTCTCTTGGAAACACGTGTGAAGAGATTATCATGGGAGGCCTTTATAGTGCTCTATAAGTAACAGGTTGATTCTTTATAGTTTCCTAAGTCAAATGAAAGCTACGCCTCCCGACAACCTGTTAGAAAACAGTAAACAAAGTCAAATTAAAATCGAAGAAAAAATGAAAAAGAAACCGTGCATTACAAACTTTGTTTACTTTGCTTTTCTAACAGGTTGTCGGGAGGCGTAGCTTTCATTTGACTTAGAGCTAGGAAACTATATAGCAACAACCTGTTACTTATGGAGCATTGTGAAAGCCTCCCTTGGAAACTTCTGTACACGTGTTTCCAAAAGAATTGTTCATTAATATTCTCTCATCCTCTATCAACTCTGTTCGCTTGAATTTTGATCAAATGGACTTCAATCCACATTTGTTTTCTAAATTAATCCAAGAAGATATTTTATTGCTCCATGTTACGATATTTTTCAGCGCAAATGCTGGTTGCTCCACATGGTGTTTTAGGTCTCAGATCTGGTATGTTGATGATTCTTGAATTATTATTATTATTATTCGAGTGTTTTCTGAAAAGTACGTCCCATGATGTTGCTGTCATTGTTATTTCATCTATTTTAATCTTTTTTTTTTATATCGCTTTGTACTGTTTCTCTTATTTGCAGTAATTTTTTTTTTACTTCGCTACCAATTTCACTATTTCTCCTAATTTCGTTTTTATTTTTTCCTACTTTGTTTTTTAATATATCGATATTTCAATATATATGTATATGTGTATATATGTGTGTGTGTGTGTGTGTGTATGTATTAACATTACACTCCTTCCTATTGCTACAGATTTAGGCTCTGCGATAATGTACTGGTAACGCGTTCGCCCAACATGTCATTAATCCGGGTTCGATTTCTAACGGTGCCAAGATGGAACGTTTACTGACAAACTGCTCACCGTAGTCTGGGGGTTGGTTCACTAATTTCCAAGAGGTTCGGATTCCTCGGAAAATTGTGGGTCCCGACTGAACATGACCATTGCGTCCATGCGTCGTGAATTCTCAAATAAGCACAATCTCCGAAGACGAGGAGATGGATCTGCTTTTATAAAATCAACTATCTTTTTTTTAAATCCTATCAGAGAATATATTACCGAAGGGATAGGAATATGTGGCTGGTTTTCATTGGTGACACTAATCGATGCTGAAATTTCAATTTCAAGTTTCACGGAATTCCTTCTGGCGTCGAAAGATCTCTATTATGAATTTGTATTCGAGAAGAGTTTGAACTAAAATGCAAGGGGCAGGTAGGGGAGGAAAAGGAAGTTACATTGAAAAAGAGGGAAAAATCTGATAGCGAATATGAAAACTTCAGTTGCTTTCATATCCCACTCTTCAAAGGAAAATCCCTCAATTTTTAGCGGGGAACATTTCTTCCTTCTATGTTTGATACTTTTAAAACCAAGTCTATAATGATGACATTCTTTATAGTATTGTCGGAAATAATATTTCCCCATATTCTTTTCAGCAAAAAATGGAAAAGAATTCACAAATTATAAAAATATAAAGGTAAAAGTAAACATGTTGTCTTTTATATTTCACTAAGGAAGTACGCCATTAACTAAACGAAATATTACTAGGACAGGGTTTTAACTGAATGAATGGTAAAGGTAAACTTTGTATTTACAACGTTCAAGATCGATTTTGTTTTTCAAAACTATTTACCTTATCGTAGAAGCAAACTGAACATCTTCTACTAAATTGATATGCATTGTATTTAATTTCATACCCGAGGCATCAAATAATTTTATTATTTGGTACATCCATTGTGTAAAAGAAGTTGTAACTTGTGTGTATGTATTTTTTTACTTAATAATTTTCGACACCCATGTAGAAATAAGCTCAAACTAGAGCTGTTTTCGTTTAGGAGAAAAAGAGACGCTTTCCCCATCCTGGATTCGAACCAGGGTCCCTCCGTTTAGCCCGGAGTGTCTTGACCTAATGTGTGTTGACCATTATTTGGCAATTGTGTTATCCCTGTGAAGGGTAATAATATCTTACATCCTTGCAAATGTATATTAAACAAAAGAACACAGTGACTGACTACGGCTTATCAAAACTAGTAAAGTATTGTCACTGGTCTAACGCATAAGAAAAAATTACAGCACGTTTCGGGAACTACTGGTCATTTCGTCAAGCTTGGTATGTACCACACTTCGCTTGCTAAAGGGAACATTAGTTCTTAAAACGTGGCACAATCTATTCTTATATGTTGTACTAGAGCCTAAAATTATACTAATTAAATGAATCTTTAGAATTACACGATTGTTATAGTATTCAAATGAGCGAACGACAAAATGAAATGTATTGTTACTATGAAAAAAACCGTTAGAAATACGATTTGCTATATAGAAGCAATATCTAATTCAAGCATCACTATCCGTTAATAGTAAATCAAGTCACTGTTGTTCTTTATGAAATTAATGTGCTTTTCTGCGATTTGTTCTTGTATCTCTACATGTGTCCTTATTAGAGTTGATTTAATTCCTCCCACCTTACGAAACTCAGCGGACATATAAAAACAAACAAGTTCAATGCCTATTTTAATTTCCAAACACTCTAGATTGACTTTGAATCACTTCCGATACATAAACTTCTTTGAAAATAATTAAGCAAAATCGCTTACCGACAAGGCACCGGAGAAGTGCATCCACGTTTTTAAAAAATAATAAAAAGAAGAACATCAATATATATATATATATATATATATATGAAAATTCTGTTTGTTAAATTGAGTCGTGATAGGTACAAAGTCCGTGTTTTGATGGTGTTACAATACTGTTTATTTTCCTGCCCTAGTGTCATTTCAAAATGTAGGTATCGTAGGTTAAGGCACAGGTTATTGCATGATTTATATCTAGAAACGAAATTTGCTACGCAGGTGCAACTCAATTTCAGAAAGCATATGCGCGAAGATTACCTTCAAGACCAATGATTCGTGCATGATATAAGAATTTCGTGGAGGCTGATAGTGAAGGGGAGAGGATTTTGAAAGGATCTAGCACGAAATAACTACCAGCTGAATATATTGCGTGTAACCAATGGTGTATATATTTGAAGGTATTAAAAATTGTTAAATAAACTTTATAACGTTCAGTTTTGAACGCCGCAATATGTAAATTCTTGTATCCGTTACCCTTTTTTTCATTATTTTTAAAGGTATAAAGAAACCTCTTAGGTACTTTATATACACACGCACGTATGCGTGCTTGCGATTCTAAAACATATATGGCTCTTGTACAATTACTAAAGTTATGCACAACTACACCGTGTAGTTTTAAATAATGCTTTTATTCATTTATCCATAAAATTTTCCCTGCATATTTTAAAATTAAGCAATAGACGTGCAATTTAAGGTATTTTTCTCAAAAACCAATTAGTGAACTGTTCAAAATAAAAATGAGTAAAGGTTTTAGTCTTGCATCTCAAGGTTATCCCAACAGACTACATATATAGTTTCACATAGAGCAGAACCAACGGCAAACAAAACCTTGACAGGTAAATGATATGAAAATGGCAAATTTTAGCCATGTAATTTGAAATATTCTACAGGTACATATTGGTATCAGTGATTTAAGCTATAGTATGTCAACAAGTGCTTCTTAACGTTGACGATATACACTTTCATTTGCCTTTAATTAGTTTCCGATAAAATTATATTACAGCGATAGATTATAAAAATATTCCAATCAATTTCTTTTTCCTGACACTAATTTTCCACTCTCTGGCTGACAAAAAAGTTTGCGTTTTGTCATGCTTGGTAAGTAAATAACTCCCATAAACACGTGGTATCTAGGGACTCATTTCTTTGCTAATTACTATCCTTTCGGTTTTGAAACTCATCTATTTCAACGAGTTTGCTTTATATATTTATCGCCATCCTTTGGATCTATAAATGTGTGAGTTGAACACGCTGTGCACAAGCATGCACATTAACTGCGAGAGAAATCTATTCCCTTCAACGGGTTCCGAAAGCTCTGAAATATTGAAAATCTCAATCTGATTCCCCATCAAACTTAACCTAAATACTTCACGCTTTGCGTGTCTGTTCGTTATTGTAATCATGTTAATGTGCGTGATTTTCGTCAACATTGAGTCACGCAATGCGTGATGTCCTAGCTGTCCAAAACAATGCTTATCTAACAATAAAACTCAAAAATACGCATTTTAAAATCTTTGATTTTTATTTTATTGGATTTTTTACTGTCAAAGTTGACAAGCAGGCTTCAGAAATGAAATTCTAAAAGTCTTTGCACCACTGCTTTAATTTATCATATTCATGACTATTTACAGTTTAGTAGTTATTTCTTTAATATTTCCGTTTGTGCCCCATAGTTTTAAAACTTACCCCTCGTGTTTGGATAAATGGATAGAACTGAACTACAATATAACTAAAGTACAATATAATAACGAAGAAGTATATAAGCTTGTTTTCACTTTTGTTAAATAATTATTCGGAAACAAAATTCTAAGATTATAACAACTGTGTTTTAAGACTTTCAGGAGCGAAAAAGTTTGAAAACTTTAGATTTCGAACACTATGTATGAGAAATAGCTCTAACAAATTTTACATTATTATTTACAGATACTTCATATGTTTTTAAAAAATTATAAAAGTTAATGTTTTGAAAATTTTAATAGCTATCTATAGCCTTCATTTGGTTCTTTATAATTATATAGAGAAGCTGTCGTGAAATCGATTCGTCTAGCTATATTTTTTAAAACCGCGATTTTAGATCCAATCTAGAACCTAGAATTTCTGACTCAACATACTTATAAGGCCCACAGAAAAAAATTGGACAAATATAAATACGAAACAATTATGCAAAATCCTGAATAGTTTAGTGGTCCAAGCATGTTGATGGGAATTCGCAGACCGCTGATTTGAGTTAGTCGGAAGCATAGTAATTTTCTTTTCCGACCCGTAAGTGGCAAAATAAGTTTAGGACTGAACAAAAAATTGAGAATAAATATGCATAATTATTTATATAATACATTGGTATTTGAAGATCTGGAAAAAAATACACATTAGCTTCTTTTGTCTCAAATTAGCTGTAATTAATATAAAATTATTTATATGTTATCAACATTACAAATATTAAATATAAAATAATAACTGTTATTTATATAGGTATGTAAGAGCATACAAATAAAACTCACAACACCTTTATTGTATATAGTACTGGGAAAATACTCACTGGCATTTCAACCAATCAGGCGTTGGGCTTCATCACTTCATCAGGAAATAAACAACACTGAATGACACAATGTTGCTTATCTCTTGATGAAGACCTGCGTCTGAGTGGTCGAAATGCCACGAGTGTTTATACGTTGTGAATTCTATTTTTATTTATGACTTCGCTTTTGCGTATTTTGTCAATAATTATATTTTCACATAAGGGCATATACACTATTTATTTTATACGGGGATAATTCATATGTTAGTTGTCATTCAAATAGGCGAACGACAAAATAAAATAAACCGATATTATGCACAAAAAACTGTGGAAATACAATTTGTTATATAGAAGCAATATCCAATTCAAGTATCACTGTACAATAATGGCAAATCAGTTCAGTTTTACTCTCTATGAAATTAATGTATCTTCTGCGATTTACTTTTGCATCTCCACATCTATTCTTATGAGAGTTGATCAAATTCTTCCCATCTTACGAAATGTGGCGGATGTAAAAAAAGAAACTAGTTTAATCTCTTTAAATTTCCAACATTCTAGATTTACATTGTAACACTTTTGATGCATAAACGTTTTTGAAAATAATAGAGCAATATACGCTTATGAATATACGGCATCCGAGAAGTTCATTTTTATTTATGCTTTTAAAAAATAATAAAAATGAAAAGTAATATCGACGAGTATCCTGTTCATATTTATACCATGTATACTAATATCCTGATAATCATCTATGGAAGTAGAACACGTAGAATTCACAAGCATTTAAAAAATAATTTCCACGTTCATTAATTTATCAAAAATTCATCCTTACATCTCAAAAATATCAATTATAATAAAATTTATAACATTTAATGATACATCTAGCACTATATATAACATTCTATTAAAAATTTTTCCTGATGTTGTTCATTGAGTAAAGAGCCCTCCATTTTTCTAACATAAATTCATGTCTTCTGAACTGCCCAAATTTGCGAAAAGAAACACAGTGTAAACCTCTGCAATTCTTCTATAAATTGTTCAATTAATATATTAGTTAATAATTAATGAGTCTAGACGAGAATAATCAGAAACATTTTCTGGTAAATTTGAACATAAAGCAGTAAAAGCAATTTTGGAAGAAACTAAATAAAACTCCTTTTTTCGATTAGAATTACCATCAGGTGGAAGGTTTAGATTGTCGAAACTAGAAGCATATTCGATGAGCATTTTCCACTTCAATATGTGAAAATGAATAAATTATTTTTTATCGTGTGGGGCTAGATGAATTTTGAAATTGATTAGGCGTTAATTATTAATGAATTAATTCGAATGCCAACCAAACGAAATCCACTCACAGAAATGATGGTAATTCTCTATTATGTAAATGAACTACACATTTTCTTCTTTTTACTTACATTCACAGTGGATAGAGGCTGAATGCGAATAGCTTAATTTTAATAATTTTAACGGATTTTAATTAAATTCTTGTAACCGTGGTGTACCGTTTGAGCCCAAATTAATTTACATTTTTGTGGTTTCCATTTTAAATTTAGAACGACGAAAATACGGACAAAAAATACGCAAAAGAAAACAATTGCCTCAAATTTTCGACTTCATTTAAAACATTCTAATCGAGAAAATGGTCATTTTCATTTTTACTTCGAAATTGACTTCGGTCAATTTCAAACCCCTAATCAAATAAGCATTATTTGTTCGTAAAGCTATTCAATCAGAATAAATATAATTATGCGTTGCTGCCAATTGAATAAACGTACTAACTAGGAATATGAGCAAGCATAACTAATGTCTATCCTTTTATCGGCCTTATAGTGAAGTACTGGCAGCGCGTTTATCTTCCTTGATACGAATTCGAGTTCGATTCCAAGTTATCCTAGAACGCCTGACTTTCTTCTACCCGCCGTAGCTCGAGGTGTGATACTCCAGTTTCCTCGGAAAAGTGTAGGTTCTAAAGCAGCAGGACCATAGCTGCCATTGCGTCGTGAAACATAAACAAACTCGCTATGCTTTTGTCCTCGCAACAGAGCCGACTACTTTCAGAGGACTACGAGCAATTCTTATCTATCTATGGGTGCTTCTATCTACAGATGCACCTTTGAAACTGATCCGATACGGATAAGCCAATCAAATCATACCTAGAGACCTTAAAATTTTAATTATTTCAAAAGATTGAAAGATAAAAAGAAATTAAAAGTAAAAATATATTTTAATATCAGGGCACTAAGTATTTTATTCGCGTTTTTTTCGCACTAACGACAGAGATGTATGTTTCTTTTTCCACTTTTACTTGATAATGATAGCTAATAATTTGATGGAAATAATTGTTTATAATCTCGAAACTAATTTGAGAGTATAAGCCTCTTAAAGTGATTCTAACCTTAAATTTTAGTTCCAAATCTTCTTTCTGCCTTTTTTCGCAGTTTCTCGAACAAGGCCTATAAACCAGATTAAACGTCGTCAATACCTAGTAAAATCTATATTACGGATCGTTTCATGAAATCATGAAAAAACACATTAGGTTAAAGCTATACAGAATTTGCTCTTCCCTACTTTTATCCTACCTAGATTTTTACAAAGAAATTCACCATACATTTCAATGCTTGTCGCTATATTGGATGTTCCTGTTTGAGTCCTTGCATATGCAAAACATAAGATCTCGAGTCTCTCTTTTTCATCTCAAGTTTTGCATATGCAAGGACTCAAGCAGAAACATCCAATATTAAACTTATAGCGACAAGCGTCTCTCTTGAAACAGTACTATTCTATGGGTTTGTCGTGGTCCATTTTATATTTCATTCCTACTTTATATTCTATATTCCATTTTTATTATATTTCATTCCAATTTTACTATATTATTATTTGTAATATAATAATATTTCACACATTTCGAGGAAGGTTTTGTATATACATTATAGTAAGAATATTAATTAATTATTTTTCATTGCATAAAAACTTATTTCACTTTGAAAATAACTTACAGATATATAATCCTTTCAAAGGCAAATTTTGCTATATTGTAACACAATACATTTATTTTATGTTATATTTTGGTTATCCATTAGATTATACTAAAATAGTAATTTCTCTCTGTAAAATTTCTATTAAAAGATTTCTATCTGTAGTAATTTCTATCACATGGGCCTTCAAAATATTTTGTACTACTTTCACCTTACTTATTTTATATATATATATATAATTCTTAGTCGCATCGTTTCTTAAAAGTTTAATGGAATTTTTTAATCATTATGTATTTTACTATCTGCCAGAATACGTGTCGATGCGTTATATAAAAATTAACAAACTTTTTAAAATAAATTAAATTTTCTTGAACATTCAGCTTTTTCTTGCACTCATTATAATCTTTTTCTAATCCTATTTTAAACAAGAAATTTCGAAAAGAGCTGGAAATTTCCGCCCTAATTTTTAAACCCTCTCCTAAAATACGCTTTCATCACAACTAGCTGGCTCTTCTGTTGCAACAAATGCGCTTGAAAGGCGAATAAAATAAAATTTTATGCAGAAACCTCCTCCGTGAATTTGAACAAGTTACTGTGCGGAAAACTTTCTTTTTTATCGTCAGGTAACAACCCGAAAATCCCGCACAACTGCATTTAATTATGCAGCGAGCTGGCTTTTGTAATTGTCGATTTCCGAAAATCTTCCACTTTTAAGACGTTCTCAGAAACGGAGGTTGAGGTCTCTTGGTAAATCCTGAGAGGTGACGGGGTTTGTTCTAGCTTTACCACCAGTAGCTGAAAACGTGACTTGAGAGCGTAAGAAAGATCTTCCTGTTCAGAAGATAAACGAAATTTCAGAAGAGAAAGGGAGCCGAGAAATACAATTATCGCAGGAGTAGTGCGACAGCTTATTAGAACGGGAAGAACCCAGCTAAAGGTTCTTTTCTTATCCGATGGACTATGGCGTGAAGATTTGCGTCAAGTGTGGGCCTGCGTGTCGTGACCTCCATCACGCTACCCTGTGGAACACATCGTAGGTAGTTTCTTTCACAGTTTTTTCCCACTTCGCTTGAATGTTAGACTTGCGTGATGAACATCAGCCACAATTTCTGACTTCACACTTAAACTACATCTTTTTCACGCTTTCCCCGATTATAATTCCCGTTTCGTCTTTGTGTCGGTTGAGAGCTTGCAATCAGATCAATGACATGCGCAAATGACAAGTAGGGTGCTGCATAGGAAAATGAATGATGGGGCGTTCCGCTCCGATGATTGTCCCCGTTTCTTTATAATCCTCCATTAGATAATTAAACTCGTCGATTTCTGGGTTTTTTCGTTAAAGGGTTGTCTTGTTGTATGTCATTTTTTATAATAGCCATAAACTTATATCAGTACGAGAGCGAATAGTGAAAGGGCAGCAAGTTCTTATCAGAGTATGTACCAGGTCAGTTGGTGTCATATTTTACTAACCTATCTCTCGTAATTGAACAATAACACACGTTATTGGGAATTAGATTTATTGTTAATATCACAAAAGAATATAAAATTTATAATATAGCATAAGACAAAATAATCGACAAATTCTGAGATAATCGTCTGATGACAAATTTATGTGAGTAATGCGGATTCAAAGAAAAAGAATATTAATAATTAAAATGTTTTTCAATTACGCAAACTTATAAAATCCCATTCAAGTTGGAAAAGCAAACGCCACCATGACCAATACTTGCAAAATATCGAGAGAAAAGCGGACACTTTTTCTCAGAAAAATTAGTGATGGCTTCAATTGACCACTCTCAGAAAGGAAACTAAAGATCTTATTTTTGCAGCACAAGAACAGGCAATGCAAACAAATGTGATGTCTTCGTAAATAAAAAAGCAATATTATAATAGTAAGCTTAGTGAAATAAAAGTTGTAAAGTAAAGGTTGAAACTATCAACTATCTAATTAGTGGCCACTGTATAACAGCACAGACCGACTACAAAAATGTTCTGAAAAAGAGATCTCCATAGTACACTGAAATTCCTGTAATTGGTACGTTCGTCTACGAATAGACAGGAACTTAGAGCACAATTCTACAAATATAACACTGGTTCAAAAATTAAAGTACACATTATAGACATTGCAGTCCCTGATCACAATAGAATTAAAGATAAAGAAATTGGAAAGATCACTAAATATCGGGATCTAGCAATACGACTCAACAGACTCTGGAAAAAACGTATAACTTTTATCCATATAGTGAACTATACACTGGGCGCCATCACATCTAATTTAAAAAGTCTTGGAAAAAACGGACATTACGGACGTGAAGTTGAGCAGCAAAATATCCGTACTGATCACTCCATACATTATAAGAAGATACATAGATAGTTCTCAGATCTCTGGATAAGACTTGAACTGTACAGGTAATACCAGATTAAGAAATAGTTAATATTTCCTTAGTGCTGAGACACATATCTATGTATAATGATAGTAATAATATTAATAAGACCTCGGGTTCTCTGAAGGGTTACTTGCTGAGAATTTTTAATAATTTGTACGTCTCTTCAAAAAGTAGTTATTTGAGTGTTAAATTTTTCTGTCGTCGGGCAATTGTTGTAGAGTTTGTCAGCATTTTCCACAAAATGTACGCACGATGCTTCTCTTATACCACAAACGCCGACTTGTAAATGCTGCAAATTATTTATGAGATCTTTACTATAAAACATCTATAAGTGGAAAAACATGATTTGTTTTTTAAAACTTATGTATTAAAATATGTGGCAAGACCAAGAACACTGAAAGCATAAACCTTTTGCCATTTTGCATTGCGTATGAGGTATTTCACAGGAGCAAAAAAATATTAGTAACAAACCTAAAATACCAAACAAGCGCATTGTTTTCAGATATATAATAATGCCCTTCACCATATGAAGCGTTAAATTGTTTATTTGCATTATCTTATTTATTCAAATATATAAAATATGTGTTGACGCTACAATAAACTTCGAACGAGTTGTTGTTCCAAAAACATCTTATTGAATAAAGTTGTTATTCTATTCATATTCTGTTATCACATGGAAATATTATATGCTTATAAGAACGGTATTACGTATAAATATAAATAAATAAATCAATATATATATATATATTTATTAGAAATCAAAACTGAAGATACAAGATAAAGAGCTGAAAATAAAATGAAAATATCTCTTCTGAAAATGAATGAATTTCTGTTTCTGAGATAAATATAAGATTGAAATGAAATTAAACGTTTCAAGAATCCGCTTTCCTTTAATCTACTTAATGCGCTTAATATGCAAAAAATAGTCTTTGAATAAAATTATAAAATGTAAACTACGTACATTTAATTGCCGAGATACCATCAATTGCTTAAAGGACGTGTGAAAAACCTCTACTGTATGTCTTTTTTTGTAAAATTCTTTGATTTTATTTGATATATAAGCACGTATCATCCATCCATCCATCCATTCATTCATTCATTCATACATTTATCAGTCCGTATAATGAACTCAGTAGTCAAAATATTAGATACACCAAACTAACATCGAGTTTGTTCTCATTCTGTTTCGATCAAGGACGATATTCATTTTGGAACGGACTTAACAAGTTGTTGATACAGTTGGGGAGAAATATTAGTGCATGCTGTCAAAATGACAGCTCCTAATTCGTTAAAATTGGTGGTGGCATTTCTAATCTTCAAATTGATTTTTCCACTTGGTCCCTCAAATGTTCAGTGTGGTTGAGATCAGGTGATTGCGTTGGCTATTATAGCAGTTGAAACTAATTATCATGTTCATCAAACCAAGTTAAAGAACAGCTGATCCCGGTGACAGCGTGCATTGTCCTGCTGAAAATGATCATTTACATCATGCAACACTGTATCAGTAAACGGGAGCACACGGTCGGCAACGATGTTAAGATAGATACTTGTATTTAAGGATGTTTCCTGTATTTTTGAGGGATCGATTGTGGCCATTGCTCTGAGATCATTATTCCACCACCAGCTTAAAGGGTTGCTAATGGGCAGAACGTGTTCATAGATTCGTGCTGCTTGCGTCATATTCTGATTTTGACATCAGCAAGACGCAGAAAGAACTGAAACTCGTCGGACCAAAGAACCTTTTTCCACTGATCAAGTATTCAATTTTGATGATCTTGGGCCTACAGCAACCTCGCTTTCTGGTTTATCAGTGATAGCAAATGCACGGTTTATGGTCTTCTGCAGTAGAAACCAATCGGAAACAAGGCCCATTGTATTATACTTTCGGATATGCTTTGCGATGGGCTTACATAGTACTGAGTTGCAATGTGTCGTGTTGTTGCCTTTCTGTTGCTGCTTTTAATTAATGTCAGTCGTCTGGTACTTATTTCTTTCAAGAACATTTTCCAATCAGTTTTTTTATCGCTTAACATTTTTTTTTTTTGGCTGAACTTTCATTCTCTAAACATCCTAGATAAGATTTCACGAGAAAAGCAGAGAATATTAGCAGTTTCAGCAAATATTTGAACAATTTTTTTTACGCTCACGATCATGCTTCGTTCAAAGTTGTTTAAATCTTTCGTTTTTTTAATGTTTAGGCTAATTGTAATAATAACCAGTTGTCGTGATGTCAAGCGAGTCTTTTATATGCAACTACAGGAGCGTGCTTACGGCTTTAGCGGCCCTGGTCAAAACAGATTTTAGCGGCCCTCAAAAACTTTTTAATGGAACAGAACGATAAAAAAAAACTGACCGGTATTTAACATTACGAAACAAAATTCTTCACTGGTCCGAACGTTAAAGGTGAAGAGGAGATAATGTAGTTAAATTAAAAATAGACATTTCTAAACAAAATTAGCTAGGGATGTATCAATCATTTGGCATTTCTTACTTAACTTCGATGTCGTGGATAAATGAAAGGGTTTTATTTATGTCTACTGCAGCATTATAAACACAAAGAAAAACCAGCCCAATGTAATTATAAATTTCTACTTCTCAGAACTTTGCAATAAGTTCTTTTTTGTCGGAAAACGTGGATTTCTGTAGTGGCTATAAGGCCACCAGAATAAACACGATAACATACATAGTCTACTGATGCTAATGTAATTGACTAATAACGTGCATATTTATTTTGACCCCTATTTAGAAGCCTCATGAGCGTTATGGGGAAATATAACGTCACACACAAAAGGTCAATTGATGAAATACTCTGGGAAAGTATATAAAGGCCGCTAAAAACTTATTTCTTGGTGCTTGTACTGCATTTTTTTAGCGGCCCTGGGCGGCCGCCTAGCTTGTAATCCCTACGCACGACCCTGTGCAACTACTTGTCATTACGTCACCGTACGTCATTAATGGACTCGTCGAGGTTAGTGTGAAAGGTATCTCTGTGTCTCTAATAATTTGACCACTGAGTGCATATATGTATATACACTGCCGGAAAATGAAAAAAGAACACCAAGAAGGAATTGCTGAATGGTTATGAAATTTACATATGTTAATAGGGTGAGACACATGTAGGCTTGGTCTTAATTTCAGGACCAACCGGTTATCGCTTACGCCGAAGCATGCTATAATATGCAAATTACAGTCGGTGCTTTTTAAGCAGAAGGGCGAAGTGGATGCAGTCAGTCACCAAATTATAGACACTTGCGAAGACTCTGAAGAAGCTACAATCTCTGGACGTGGAAGACGTGTAAAATTTCAGCAGTTATCGAACTTTGAGAGAGGTCGTCTAGTGGGACTCCGTGAGGCCGGTTGGTCGTTGTCCCATACAATTCCACACGTGCTCAATGGCGGCAAGTCCGGTGAACGTGCAGGCCATGAATGTTGTCTCACACCTTGAAGTGCACGTTGCGTTGCAGGTGCCGTGTGTGGGTGGGCATTGCCATGCTGGATTACATCATTATGAACCAACCTTACAAATGACACAACAATTGGCTGAATGATACTTCGGATATACCGAGTGCTGTTTAACGTGCCCGGTACAAACACTAGTTCTGTACGGGAGTGATAGCTGATCGCTCCCCATACGAGAAGACCAGGTGTAGGTCCCATGTTTCGGTGGCGGTTGCAGGAAGGGTGGAGATGCTCCTCTGTGCATCTGCAAACACGCATACGGCTATCTGAGGCTTCTCAACAGAATCTGCTTTCATTGCTGAAAACGACAGATCACCAGTGCGCCCTCCAGTGAGGACGTTGAAGGCAACACTGCAGCCATTCCCAACGGTGGGTTGGTGTCAGAGGCACACTTGCATGTAGTCCTGCTCCCAGCAGACGGTTAGGATTGTTCGCATTGAAACCTCAAGTGCAACGGCAGCTTAAATTTGAGACGCAAGTGATATTCTGCTTGACAACGTCGCTATTCTTATGCGTCGATCTGTCCGCTCATCAGTCTGTCTGTGAGTCCTGGTTCCACGTCTTCTTGTGTGGGAATGTTCTTTGGACCATCTACGCCAACATCATACCACCACTGATACTTCCCACCTAATTCCCTCCACAATACGACGATACGAACCACCAGCCTCACGAAGTCCCATTAGACGGCATCTCTCAAAGTTCGGTAACTTCTAAAATTGTGCACGTCTTTCACGTCCAGACATTGTAGCTTCTTCAGAGTCTTCGCAAGTGTCTATAATTCGACTACTGATTAAACCCACTTCGCCCTTCTCCTTAAATACCACTGACTATAATTTGCGTAGCATAGCATGTTTTGGCGTCAGCGATAATTGGTTGATCCTGAAATTAAAATCACGCCTACGTATACTCCACCCCATTAACATATGCAAATTTCGTAACCATCCAGCAATTCCTTCTTGGTGGCTTTATTAATTTTCCGGCAGTGTGTGCGTTATATATATGTAATATGTATATATATAAGCATGAGGTATACTTCCAGTTGAAGAGTCCCCGATGGCCACTCATACAAGAAACCCGTAATACAAGCAGATGCAAGTGCACGCCACTAAACCTGTGTAGTAACGAAGAGCGTGTCCTGGAAGCAACCAATGAACGAAATTAAGATCTTGGGCCGGAAAACCATTACATAGCAGGCACTACAATGACCTACAAAAATCACACGTTGACAAAAAGTCATCAAATGCTTAGCTGGCCAAAGGCACTCTCCAGTTAGAGACAGAAGGATTCATGCTAGCCATCCAAGACCAAGTGATCGCAACAAGGAACAATCAGAAATTCATCCAGAGAAAAGACATAGAAAGCGACAAATGCAGACACTGTCATGCGGCATCGGAGACAATCCAACACGTGATGGCAGGATGCAAGATCCTTGCGCAGTCAGACTACAAACATAGACACGATCAAGTAGCGAAAATAGTCCACCAGAAATTGGCAGCGAATGCTGGCTTTCTGACAGAAAAATGTCCGTATTACAAATATGAGCCAGAGACCGTGCATGAGAACGAAACACACAAGCTTTACTGGGATAGAGCAATCATAACAGACAAGACAGTTCCACATAACCCTCGTCGATAAATCGAATAAGACCACGTACTTAATCGACATAGCAGTACCCAACACCAATAACATACAGACAACCTACACAACGAAAATCACCAAGTACCAAGATCTCAGACATGAAGTACGAGATATATGGGGTATGGAAAAGATCCTCATCATCCCGTTAGTCATCTCAGCAACAGGGATAGTACCAAAAACGCTTGCGACGAATTTGGAGATACTCAACATTGACCCAAACACCTACATTGAAATACAAAAAGCCACAATCCTAAACACGTGTCACATTGTCAGGAAGTTTCTAGACATGGCACATTAAGAAGTGATGTAAAAAGAGGCTTGGGAACATGGCGCTCTGCCCGTCCCAAAGCCTGTTTCCGCCAAGAATGGGCGAGGAAAACTTTTATATATATATATATATATATATGCATCTATTATTTTGTCTGAAGTATAATTCGGAGAATAAACTGTTCAATAATATATTATATATATTTGCTGAAATACAGCTCAACCATGGATCTGAAAGAAGCAAACACACGGTTAAAAATTTTCTTAGGGATATGAAATCTATTCCAGATGCCATCACGTGTAAATAGTCAGACAAAAGCCAGATAGCATTAAGACCTTATCATTAATTCAGGACAGATAGTACTAAACTACCTATCGCAAGGTCTTTTCGTCTAGTTTGCCGGATTTAACTCTGCTGTCTTCAGCTAAGAAAGCGTAACTGGACGACATTCTATAAGTTTAAACTACGAAAGAACCCAGGTTACCTCGTCTGTATATGTCTTACCTTCTAGAAAAGAAGATTAAGTATTTTACTTCAATTTATTCTACGTAAGCTATTCGAATATAATAAAGAAACGGTAGCACACAACACCAATACCCGAAACAGAAAACGCGCTGGTAATAGGGAAAAGATCAGTTTACGAGTTTGTAATATCCACAAGAATGGCAAGCCATCCTGAATTTCCTGAATTGTTTATAAGAATAAAACAACAAACAGTAAATGAAAAGCAAGCTTTTGTATGGTATGATACGTTCAGTATGATATTTTTTGCAAAGTATGATATTTTCTGTATGATATTTTGTTTAACTCAGTGAAGTATGATATTTTCCATTTTGTAATTGTATGTTCAAATATAATTGTTAAATTCTACATAGAATTGCTTAATAAATGTGTGTGTGTGTAATATTAATAGTAATAATAATATAATTATCATATTAATATTTACATAAAATCTTCAAATTTATTAAGCATTGATTACGTGATTCTAAATAATAAAATCCTAATCATATCTGACGATATTTCTCTAATTATTTCATAAAATTATATAGCCTATATTATAATGAACATATGTGAAGATACTACAGTTCACAAAAGTATAACTGGTAGTCAAAAAGTGTTGTATACGTTTTTTTAAATGCCCACCATTTTGTAGCCCTAACCGTTCAATGTCTGAAAGCTTTCTAACTTCCCGGATATATATGCAGATAATTTTCAGTCATTTTTACATAAATGCATAATCATAGGTGACTGAAACTACTTCTCGATTCATTACTACCCACCAAGCTTACTTGCAGTTGAACCCAATTTTGTACTGAGAGATATAATAAATGACGCAAATGCAATAACAAGTACGTGCACAATTTTTCGAAATGCATTAAATTCGGTCACTTGAGTTCGTTAGATACTCGCTTTCATAAATGAATTTAAAAAGTACAGGCAATATCCACAAATCCTCAAAATACTATCAAAATATTCCTTAATTGAATTTCGGGAACGTCTTCCATTATACAATTTCGATCATGCATGCTTTGGAGAATCGATCTTGGATTTTTAATAAATACCTCTTTGAGCAATATTTCTCATTTTATTATCCTTATCCGCTGTTTAATAAATATAAAAAGAGAGTAAAAACTTTGTTACTTTTAAAAGCAACCAATGATTTTGTTATTTCAAACAAGACTCTAATAATTTTCGGCCAAAGTGCAATTTCACTAGTTCGGAAGAAAACAATACCTAATCCTCTTTGTACCAGTCTGCATTTTGCTTTTGTGGTCTTCCATTCTTTTTCAACATATTTTTGAAACTAAAAATACTTTGGTAGCGGAGAAATTGAAGGCTTGGCAATTGAAAAGAATATATAGAAGTGGGCGTTGCATGTTTGAAAATATCTTCTTCAAGTAGTTGATGCATCTTTTATTTAAGAATCCAATCGAGTTTCATGATTTCAGGGTTAGCTTACGTTTCATTTTATTGTAAAAGGATACAGTGAAAATGCACATGGATTATGCTGTCGTTTTATTTTCATCGTAGAAAAAACTCCACAAATAATGCGATTTAAAATGAATTTTGATAAGAATGCGGTTCAAACTAGCAATGTGACTAATAACACTGTTCTTATCCGATCATGCAGTAACATATTTGGTAGAACGAAATTGGAAATGAAGAACATTTATATATTAAATATATATGCGTGTTACTGCGTATTTGTATACATATATATATATTACAAATTTTAAAAATGTGCGAGTCTAAATGTTGTTGAATGCAATTGTCTAAATGCAGTTGAAGGAAAACGAATTTTGGCTTGTAAGAAAAAAACTGAACGACAACAAAATCTCTGGTTGGATATGTCCTTTGCAGGTATTTTTGTACGTATGGAAGTAGATGCTGAAATGGATTAAACTTTGTGGAATAAAAGTGGTAGATCCGTTGACAAGGTTACATACACAGATTTATTAGAGGTAAACGACATGCTCAAACATTCCTCTCCTTCCAATTTCAATGAGTCTATGGATATTGTGTAAATTTAAAACAACATGGCGACGTTCTTTTAAAATCCCAAATTTCCAATTTAAATTGGACTGATAAACAACTTTTAACGAACTACTGTGTTAGGGACATGCCGAAAAATTACTAACTTTAGAAAAATATTCAAATTTTATTAATTCTCTGGGATTGTAATAGACTTAGAATTACTTTTCAGTCATTGTAATTTCAAGAGCAAATTCTGAAATCGGCTTTTTTCTATAAAACGTAATATGTAGAGGAACATATCTTAATAACATTGGCTATTTAATTCGAATGGCCTGGTTTCAATCTACGCTAATTCAGATTACAACCCAGTGGTAAATGGCACGTAGCTTGCAAGCCAACAAATATTCAAAAAGTCGGGCTAATATTTCGCACCTGTGAAAATTAGTTCAGTAACGCACTACACTTTGTATTCATTTTCAAAATGCGTTTACATGATATTCAAGAACACTAGGGCACTCGAAACTGTATGAAATTCAAAAGCAAAATGTGGCTATTTTTCTTTATTATCCCACCTAGTCTCTTATGGGGTGAAAATAACGTGATCTGTTCTGACATAGTCGATTTTACGTCACCTTTAAATTAATTTTACTGATGCTCATTTATCTATATAGGTGGTATGAAAATTTTTCTCATAATTAAATAATTTGGTGCCCTTGTGTAAACACGCACCCATGTTTTAAGTCGTTCTTTCCATAGATTTTGAGGTCGAATGCATTTTATTAATGATATTGAGTCTGAAATTTTGAAAGGATTTAGGAAAAAAAGGGACATTTTTCTATACAAAATACAAATAAACACACGTTAATGAATAGAACACAATATCATAATTCTTTTTAAATCTTACTCTAAATCCTGATCTTAAATTATTAAATATTCACAGCTTTCATCCTTCGGTACTATACGACTGCCATATTGAAGTTAAGGCCGTGTTTCAGCACTAAAAAATATTTTATGCCGTTTTGAACGACAAGAATCTTGCAGTAACACTTTTCATCAATCATCTTCAACTAGAGTTATCAACCCAACCATCGCCGCTAAACGGTTTCTTGAAAATTATCCCCGTTTCATCATCGGAGTTGTAATTATATCATGAGTGGTCTTCGATACATTTATGCTCGATTTTCGCTAATTCAAGCTTTATTCTAGAACAGTGTTTCACATAGTGGATTCCGCAGATCGCCAGGGTCCTGCGATCTCCCCCCCAGGATTTCACAAACAATTTGTAATATCTCACCCATATTTTCAATAAAATTTGCAAATTCTGTAATTTTTGAGGGATACGTATGTCGTTTAAAAGGAGGATACTCATCTTTTTCAGAAAAGACTCCTTCAGAACTGCTACCATTTACAACAACTTACCTTCGCGAAACTGGCATTTCTGTGTACGTCTCAACAAAAACTTAGTACTGGAGTTAACTGGATGCAAAGAACGACATCAGCACAAAACTTTCTTCGATAAAACCAAACTTCAAAGGTACCTTTGGCAATAAAATACAAAGCCATTCGTGTCATATTGCCATGTATATTAAAATTATTGCCAATATATTAAAATTTTCTTGCTTTTACTTCACTTTTTGCAAGTTATCTACATCTTCGTACTGATTTATTACTTATTTTTATATTCGTGTCAAAGCAGCGATAAATAATTTATGTACCTTTAGAATTTACCTAAGCAATATTATGGAAGAGTTATATATATATTATTGTAGTTATATATCATAGTTAATTATGATTATGTATTATATTTTATGGTTTTATATAATATATTATTGTAGTTTATTATAATTATATATATTTGCTATACAAGAGAATGTGTCATAAGAAAAGATTTCTGGGTATATATTTTGAGAACCACTTCTCTAGAGTAAGTTAACCAGCAGATTAAGGAACACATAGATACAAATATGCACATACGTGACAATAAAAAGGCAAAATTAACGCAATTTACCTATCTCATCCCCTTCTTTCGAATACATAAATATTAGGGATGATCATCGATAGCAAAACATTGATGTAAGCTTCGAGTAAGTACTATCGATGTTTGAAAAATATCGGTCTCTAAACATCGATGTTTTAAAATTTTTATTTCTAACCTAAGAACATCTTTATTTTAATTTTAGGAACATTTAACTAATTTTTTCTTTATTAAAAAAAGTATAATCTTAAACTATTGGTTTCTAAGAATCGATGTTTATAACCAAAAGGCATCGGTGTTCCAATTTCATAAATACTGAAATGGTTTAACTAAAACAAAATGAATATATTTAATGATCAATTAGGTAAGATAACAAATATTTTAAAATGAATATAAAATTACTAATCTATTTCAGGAAAAATAACAGTTAACTCATTATTTTAAATTAAAATAAATTACAACGAAGTAGCGAATATAAAGTACATCGAGATATAGATGAATTATTATTTGTAGGAATATTGTTTGGTATGCTGTTCTAGAAAATGAATCGAATTATTTATTAACAAATGATATAAAATTTAAAATAACCACATAGCATCATATACGCATCTAGGAAAATTAGTTATCATTAGTACCTTTTTACAAATTTATATGGCAGCCAGAGAACATCGGCTAAAAATTACATCATTTAGATTTTTATTTAAGGCTGACTTCTCCGGCTTTAAGGCTGACTTCTCCGGCTTTAAGGCCTTAACTGGGTCACAGATAGTCTTCTCTACCTCCCTCCATCGGTTTGTTATCATAAAATTTATCGCTAAAACCGATCAACGTTATTTACTTCCAATGACACCTACAAATTTGAACAGACATGACCAGGGATGTTGTCTTACTTAAGCAGTGCCAGAAAGCGCCGTCTTTTGTGAAATTGTTCGGAAGTGGAACTAAGGAAAAGAATGAAAGGCCTTAAAAAAAGCAGTGCCGGAATAGCGTTCTGCCTCCACTACATCCCTGGATATAACAGTTGTAAAAAGCAACAGCTCATTGTTTTATTTCAGATGAGATTAATGCACTACACTTCCGTTTTTTTAGTACCCTCAGATAAGAAGCTCCCCGCCCCCGTATAAGACGAGTGGTCGCCAACCTAATTATTTACATAGATTTATGTGAGTTATTTAATGTACAAGATTACCGATTCCCTAGCAAGTTAGACTTTAAACATAAGTGATCGTAAATCAGTGGTTCCGGATTATCTTATTAAAATTGGGATTTTAAATTGTCGCAACTTAAGATTAAATTACAAATCTCTTGCATTATTAAAAAAATCGACACTACCGTAAATCAGCGATTGTCTAAAAACAGCGGTCATTTAACATCAATGGTGAAAACATCGAACATCGAAGGTAAAACATCGGTCATTTAACATCAATGGTGAAAACATCGAACATCGAAAGTAAAACATCGACAATTGACGCTCATCCATAAATAAATACCAAACACACGCCACGCCTCTGAATCTCGCATATTTTCATATTTAGTTTGCAAATTATTGACTGTATAAAAACTGATATTTTAATTTTACTGGGATCTCATTCTACAGAATGAAAATTTTTCCCTAATTCACTTTCAAAATTGTATATAAAATATTTTTCTTTTATTACTATAACGGCTGCCACTCATTTTCTGGAATTGTGCTTTCATTGACGTGTTGTTAGCGTTTAAACAAATGGGATACCAAAAAACACTGATACACTTCAAATATTTAATTAAATGTAAATAAATCATTGGGAAACTTTTATTTATAAAGAGACCGTCTTTTTTTTTTAATTTTTAATTTTTTCCCGGTAAAATAACCCGTGTATTTAGTTTTCATAATGATATATTCAAATGATATATTTCTAAATGAAAACTTTTCCGCTGATATCATTATTTTTATGCATCCTTTGTAAGAAGTATGAGCTCTATATAGGGCGCTTTTAATTTCTTTATGCATAAATGATGAAAATAACAGGATTTTGGATGAGGGAAAATTTATAATATTAAAAATATTTAATTTCAAAGTAGCGAGCATCAGAAAAGTTTTGTTTTTTCTTACGGGAATTTTAATACTAATAATGAAAAGATTATCTTGCGCTGAGCGTCAAAATATTTCTATGAAAGTTTAAATCCTTACACGTAATATTTTGTGGGCATTGTTTGGTCTCCATATTGTGAAAAAGTTTCAGGATCTAAAGGAGTAATAAAGCCGGGTCAGATTTCGTGATCAATTTCCCACGTCATAAACTTTATACTTGTCATTTGAAATCGTGAAACTCTTCCTAAAATTACCGAATTCAAATAATTTCCATCAGGCAAAATAACGTGCGTTAAATCTTAAAAGGTTATATTATTTTTTAAATACATTCTCAGGTTACAAAATTTGAAATAATTACTTTGTAATATTTTAGAAACTCTTGTGATTTGGGGTTAATTTGTCGAGTAGGATTTGGGTACTAAAAGGAATACTAAATTACAAAAGCGTGACCGTATTTTCTCTCACATCACGACGCCATATGTATTGCCAGCCAGATTTTCTCGGTAGGAAGTGCGTTCTCTTTTTCGAACTTCTTTACAGGCCGCGTGGAAAAAGTTTCGCCCGACCGACCAGTTGCCTGCGGTAAACTTTTCAGTTAAGTAACATATAAACTTTATTGGCTATGTGACATGCGCAACTCGTTTCTCCTATAAGGAGACTCTATCCATAGGAGACGATAGAGGTGACAGTTCAGAAGGCTACCTTCTAAAAAGGTAGATTCTCGATTTAAATGAAAAGAGACGAGCGCGAGAGGGGGTCGAGGAGTTTCCTCCTCCGCCTCCTGTTGCCTGGGTAACGATCACGTGAGGCTCGTGTCCTCCTCTCTCATCCGTCCCGGGGGTTTGTGGGTGCGCTTCCCGGATGCGCGGACCGCCCCTCTCTCTTCCGTGCGGATAGAGCAACCAGCGGATAAGGCAGCGGAGAAGCCGACCGAGCGGCGGAACATGGAACGAGCAGCGCTGCTGCTAATACGACCAAGAACGACCGTCTCCACCGTTATCCGCCTACAGTCCACATTTTCAACCTGATCCACATCCTCTTTATTTGAATCCGCATCTTTAACCTTTTCCGCAATCGCGCGTCTCGCAATCTTCCGGGGACTTATTACCGAGTTGTCGCGGAACATCTGTTGATCCGCGCCCCGAACTTCTTCGCTCGGCGTTTGTAGCGCCCTCCGAACTGTTTTCCGAGTAAGAAAAATATTTTTCGCTTCCGCGTTTATTCGTTGAGTTTTTCCTCATAGGGAAAAAGTTTCCTTTTTCGGTACTGTTAAATATTCCTTCGTCTTGAAAGGAAACTTGTTTCAAATACCGCACCTGTTAAGTTAAGCAGTTGTTAAGGGGGAAAAATAGCAGAGAGACCGCATTCATCCACATAAATTGTTTCAGTTCTTTGTGGAAGATTTCCCCCCACCCTTCTTTGAGAACTTAATCCGCACGTCTTGACGTATTTCTCCTCTACGTGCCAAAGTGATAACAATCACGCGAAGAGAACTTCTCATCTTTTCTCTTGCAAGACTCGTCTTCGTCAAAGGAAAACTGTGATCTTTGTCAACTTAGTTTTAAAGTCCTGTTCTTAGAACCTGTTCTCCGAATATTAGAGTTGAGAATCCATACCTCGATAGTATTTGCTCTAGAAAATTCTATAATCAAACGTTTCAGCACTAGTTGTTAGGACTTCTAGTTGAATAAGGTGTATTAGAGTTTTCGCCAGATCGTTAGTAGTATTTGAAAGTGTATTGTAGTCAGTGTATTAAATATCGCTTCAGGAAAGGTTAGAGCTAGTTTTGTTCTCAGAAATAGGTTTAGCATTTTATCGTTGTTGAGAAGAAGCTTACTTCTGAAAAGAAACTTTTTTGCCAAGCCGAGTACGCAAACTCAAAAGACAAACTCTAAAATCCTTCAATCAAATTTCCAAAGGTGGAAACGTTGACGCTGGTAGCCGAAAATCCTTTGAAAAGCAGTTTTTGAGAACGTGCGAAGAACGCAATTATACTCTGCACAAGTCAGAACTTTTAACACTTGTTGACATTGGAGAAAGAGAAACAACAGGTAACTGGAAAGAAAGAGACCAGAGTTGGTGGAAAATTGCCAGCGAACAACGCTGTTGGTTCTCTGTTCCAAGATTTGGGCAAAAGGAGGTAAGATATTTCATTTTTAACGGGTTTTTGACTCACCATATGTTCACAAAGATAGTGGCGTGTTAACGAATAGGCGTGATTCCACAGCCTTGTTCTGGCAATCTTTGCGGTGTCGGACCAAGTTTCGGAAAAATCGATATTTTGTGGACGAAATTCGATCAAAATTTCTTCGAAGCAATAGTGACAATATTTGAATGAATTAGATTTTAAAAAATTAGTAACGCAAGTAGAGATTCCGAAGCTGTCTATTTCAGTTGTGATTTAAAAATATGAATCTTATTGAATAATGTTAATCAGTGATTTATGGTGACAAAGTGAGCATTTTAGTGTTATTTGTTTTCGTACTGGTGTTTTAATGTTCTGCTTTATTGAATTGAATATTATATATCATAAGTTTATGACTATATTTCAATATGGAGTGCTATAATATGCAATGTACTAATTATGTACATAAATTTGCAATGCACGTAAGGGGCTGTCTTTTTCCTTATCAGTATACATTTATTTGTTTCAATTCCGATCGATGGCCTCAAGCGGAAAATGATTCATTATCATCAATTTCCATGTCATTAGCGAAATCAATTTCATTCGCAAATCGACGTCAGTAATTTTCGAAGCATGGGAGAAAAACGTTTGTAGATATATTGAATGATGATTGTAATATTAAGTATCGTTTTTATAGTAATGTTTAACATATGCATGTATACTTTATATTAATAGGAACTGATGTGTTTGACAGTTAAATTAGATATTGTTGAAACTGACCTTTTCGAAAAAACTTACACATTACTTACATTACAAACTTACACAAACTTACACATATTTTTCTGTAAATTTCACAATAAATTACAAAAAGGCTATTATTTGAAAAAATTTCGTCTAATGCAAAATCTATGATTGCAATTTCTGACTGCATCTTTATTTGCACAGCCTTATTACTTTTATAAAAACTGTTACATATTGAGATCAGTTTCAAAATTTTTATTGCATGAACAAGTTTTTTAATTATTAATAAAAAGTATGGACATTACACGTTGCCGTATTAACAGAATATTGAAATAGAATATATATTTGACTATATATATAAATACAATATTTGTTGCTTGGTTATACCCGAGGTTTTTTCAATTTGTTTTTATAAATGCCCTTCCCTTTTCTTATGTAATTATTTTTATAATACCACTTATTACCTCATCTTCGATATTACATTCATTAAAACAAGTACAATGGATACTGATTTTACTCCTTAGAGATCCATCTGTTGCATACGAAAACCAAATTAATTGGCAAAAGATGGCGATATTTTATTTTCTGCTTATATTATTTTTTAACCATGTGCAACAGATTGCGTTGTCCGTTCGTTTACGATCCCCTCAAATGTATAATAGTAACCGACATATGTGAAAAAGTGTTTAAGAAGCTATTTGTCTTACTCCAATATTTTTAGGTCCAAAACGAAATAAACATGGGCTTGTGGACTAATTACGCCCTCCCCCATCTGCTTACTTTTCTTCCAACTTGTCTCTCAATTTCTCAGTTTTCAATTATTTTCTTCCGATAGAAAATCAACTTTAATATGATATGGTAACACTTTCTCTTCACTTAGAGTTCACTCCCATTAATTACCGATGAATGACAGCGTCATCTGTTTGAAACGTATCAACACGCTTTATCCATCATAAAAAACTACGTCCTTCAATAACGTTACCAATCTTTCCCATTAACGAAGCAAAATTTAAATTTTATTCCTTAATTTAGCGCTCACCTACGCTAAGTCTTTCAAATGTATAATAATTTACTCTACTTATTCAATATTAACACTCGACTAAACGTAAATTGTCTTACAATTAATCAGCAATTCTATGCCCCCTATCCGCAGCAGTACAGTGCACATGAGTGCGGTCATCTGGCACGTTTATATAGTATTTTAATATAGGCTTAGAGAGGAAAATGATTTGTGGTATCATAGTATTAATCTCTTGATTATTTAAAGAATATTAAAATATTATCCTTCGCCCCTATTCACAATAACACAATGGAAATGAATGCGATCTCTTAATACACTTAAGCAGTATTATAATTTAGGCTTAGAGAGAAACGTGATTTTTGATTGATTTTAATATCATAATCATAATTTCTTCATTATTTAAAGAATCTCAAGATCTCATCCTCCGCCCCTTATTCCAAATAATATAATGAAGAGGTATACGATCTCGTATTACCCTTAAATAGTATCATAATTTAGGTTTAAAAAAATAATTTCCATTGCCTTAAACATCATAGCAATATTAGATGCGAATCACAGATCTATCTGAAAGTAAAACACTTTTATCTCTTCAGGATATTGTATTAAAATCATATAATTAATTCTCCCCTTCGTAATGATGATGTCAAACTTCGTGAGACGTATAAAGGATTTGAAAATATTTCAAGGCACCCTTATTTTTTCCAACATTGAAAAATTGCAAGCGAGCGATACTCCTGTCAATTTTTAATTATCACTTTCACGTGCAAGAAAGTTTTAGATCTGATTGACTAAAAAAACGGACCGATGATCAATTCTAGGTTCTAGTTCAAAAATCCCTAAATAGCGAACAAATATAATAAGCCACTGACGGCGTTTCTCTAAAAAAAAACCCATAAATTAAAGCAATAGATAATTTTGTCAGAATGTTTTTGTGATATGTTCATCGAAAAGCCGATAGCTCGCATTAAGGGGCACCCGTGTTTATTGCTGTAATAAAAACACTAATTTTTATTTTGCCTAAGTGCAGTATGAAAGCAAAATCGTGGTCTTTCTATAAAAGTTTTAACTAATATTTATTCCCCTTCTTAAAGCAACTAAAAATAGGGTACTCCTCTCTTGTATGGGAGTTCGTCGTAAACTATTGGGCAACTTAGGTAGTAAAATGTATAGCTACAGATCTAAACACTTTTAACACTTTTTAAGCTTCGACATTCTTTGTTAAAACTTGTCTCTGCTGATAGTTCCGTCTATATATATATATAAATTCTGTGTATCTTTCTTTGTGGCCAGTGACGTGCGTTGTTGGAAAATAATACGGGCGCATTTACTGCACCTTACTTATTGGCTGTTTCCTAACGTTCTACGTAATTTCTCATCGGCGGCCACCCTTCTCAATGAAACCCTTCCACAATCCTCCTCCTCCTCTCATTAGTCAGAGGTAATATTGTAAAAGTAGCAACTGATACCAGAGAGGAGGGATTCTAGACTTGATTTTGAGAGAGAGAGTTAAGAGGAAGAAGAGTTCAAGAGAGAGAGTTTATGATGGGAATCCCCGATAAGATTATACAGAGTTGTGAGAACGCCTCCGGGATTCGCGTTGATAGACCAAGGTGCATTATGGAAAATGAACGTCACACAATCAATGTTCGTCAAAAAATGAAGTGGGGTAAGGAAGGACTGAAGCGTAGTGATGGACAACATGTGATATTCCGTGTCGAAAACTTCACACTCTCTCAGAGCAATGTTCATTTATTCATACTTTATAAAGGGAAACTATTCATAGAGATAAAACAAATTACCAATCTCATAATAATACAGTTATTTCAACAGAGCCGCTTTGCGCAACTACAGCAAAGTTAATGTACTTTATGAAAAATGGTACTTGTGTATGGGATGGCCGACGATGTGTAGTTTCCTGTTTCAGTAGTGAAAGTGTCTTGAGTTTTTAGGGGGCTGTGACACTCTATGAGCCGACATCGGAAAAAAGCCTTCCTTCTGCATTCATGTGGCTCAATGCAAATAGGGGATAAATAGTTTTATGCCGAAAATCTAAACAGCAGTAAAATAAAGGTCATAATGAAGGTAATTTCTTTCAATTCTATCATATATTTTTAACGCAAACAAACTCCTTCAGCACGGCCAGTTTTAAATCTCAAATTGACAATTTTCTGTCTCTAACAGAAGTCGGATGTTACACATAATTACATTTCTTATATTGTATATTTTTTGGTAAATTCATTGTTTAATATATATATATCATAACTATATGTATCATACTATATAATTATGCAATTGTGTGACACTGCGAGACCTAGCATTTAATAAATGTAGAAGAATTGATAGAACATAAGCTACAAAAGTGTTAAAAGTTAAAATATTAACCTGTAAGTTACCAATTTGGCTATGAAAATAAAAATTTAATAATAACATATTTACATGTTATGTTTCCCTGAATAAAATTTATAAACCTTATTGTGTGTCACATTCCGAAAATTCTGATAATTTTTACGCAAAAGCATAAACTTGTCCAGTTTATTTCCTCCGAGGTCTATTTATTTAGAAATAAAACTAAGCTGTCTCTGAAACATAAAATGGGACTTCTCTAGACATCTGCATAAACTAAAAAACGTAATTTCGCATGCGAACAACAATCCATGATTTCAAATTATGCAGACACATACAATCGGAATTAATGACAAGAAAGTTTCCCAGAAGGTACATTGCAACAAACATATCTCCATAAGGATTTGTAACACGTGCTCTAGTACCCCGTGAAAATTTCTCGATTCAAATGCAGGGATCTTTTGTTTGAACAATGCTGATTCAATGGGCAAGCAATTGAATTTACGTAATGTTCTCTGCATTTGTATTTCCAACAGACGGTTCGGACATACGGTCCGGAAAAGCCTTGAAATATTTGCACGTTAGACGAATTATATTCCGTTTTGTGTCTAAGTCGGGTGTACCTCTATTTATTTAAATATATTTCTATAAAATATACTCACTAAGAGAAAATGGTAGACTTGCAAAATCTTGATGGCAGAAATAAAACATTGGTTTTAAAGATCAAAATTGCCTAGAAGCGGCTAAATCGGAAAAAACAGTAAGGTATCGGCAAGTAAAATTAATTTCAATATCCGGTAGATTTCGTATGATCTAATTTAATAATTTTATGAAAGAATATTAAAATTTGCATTAAATATTAGAATATATATTAAGCAAGTTTAGAATTTTACGTTACAAACCATATCATTTATATTATAATAATATATCAAGAATTTAATGTTTTGAGAAAAGAATAAATTTTCTTCAACATTTTACTATTGTCTAGTGTGGAAAGGTAACAACATTTTTGAGGGTACAAATAATGAGAAAACTATGAATAAGGTATTTCTAGTAACACTAAAATACGCATACGTCTTTTGCTATTAAGGGGCAACTTACAAATATTTGTCAGATTCAGTTCTTGAAAGAGTCTAATTGCCAATACAATTTCAATTAGAAATTATTTTTAATCGTGTATATGTATCTGATCGGTATGGATGTTTTCACGAGATTCTACAGCATTTGAACTAGTATTTTTCAAACCTACCTTACACCTGAATCACGGATTTACTAAAGCTTTTACTTTCATAATGAAATGAATATAGACACTTTTCAATTACCGGAAATTTCTATTTTCGAGTCCGTACTATATGACTCATTGGTGGCTGCTCATCTGGCATGCTAAAAAGGAATGTTCGCCGACTAACTGCTCATGTATTCAGTTGGTTCCCTAGGCCTTAAGGTTTCGGATCCCTGGGGAATATGTAGATCTGCGGCTCTCTGATAGCTCAGGGTAACGCATGCATTTTTTCATCGTATCATCAATCGGAGTTCGACTTCCAATCGTAAAACGCCTGACAATTTTCTGCCACCGTAGCCTAGGATTTTGTTCCTACGGCCATAGAAGTTCAGATCTTACGGAAACTGTAGGTCCCGACGCGGCATAACCTTTGCTGTTCCTGCATCGTAAAATTGAAAACAACTATTCAATTTTCCGGATGAGTTGGAACTGAGGCAGATCCAAATAAACGGAAACCAGGAAAATTGGGTGAAATAAGCTGATCTAGAAACGGACAAAGATATTGACCAGGAAACTGGGAAATAGATGAAAGAGTTGTTGCTATAAGTACATTGACTAATTGTAAATATTTGCCACGAAGCTAAACGTTTGTACGTGGCTACATATGATCAGATCTGATATTAATCAGATTATCGTTTCCGGTTTCTGTTATTTCACAATAAAATAACTGCTATTTGGTGGACACGTTTGTATTATATAAACTGCATATTAGAAAGCGCATCATTAAACGCGGAAATAGTTGTATGCTATTTATTATCTACTTCGCTAGTGGGAAATAATTTCCTGTCCGTTATATTAAAGAAATGCGCGTTGCAATAAATCAATCAATCAGAAGTTTATTTACATACATGAATGAATGAAATACATCTGAAATATACACAAGTGAAATCACAAGTTATGATTTTTCATCATATGCGTGGATCCCAAGTAAATGCTGTAGCATAACTCGTTCGCGACCGTATGCTATAATTAATAAATAATTGAAGCAAAAATTAAGTCAAGTAAAATAAAGTAACGCCAGAGGGACATATTAGAATATTTTCAACTTAAAATAGTTGCAGTTTTAATCCCGATCCCTCATGATTCCCTCTAACAATTGCTTTTTAATTATATTTTTAATTTGCCCAAAATTTCTTATTTCCTTCGTTATATAATCCAATGTATTCCATAGTCTAGGACGCCTGTTTTTTAAATTCTTTCTACTTTTCTCTGTTCTTATCTTCGGTGCATGTAACATCTCAGTCCTTCCCAATGTCATTCCTTCATCCATCTGTTGTTAATTTATTATTATATCTATTGCATCGGTGCATTTTTTTTATAAATTCCTTCTTGCATTTTAGTAATTATACAATATTCATTTAATTTACTAGCTGGAATAATATCAATGTCCTCCAATCTCAAGTAACCAATTTCAAGTATATTTCCCATATAACCGTACAAAAAATCTCCTCCGTATTAACCTAAGATTGATTTGTCCCATACTTCTCCATACCCAATTACAATATACGAGATGGCTGTGTGTACCAATGCATAATATAAATCTATTTTATGTCTTTTGATAGTAGAGTAAATCAAGTAAACGACTACAATAGAATTTTCTTCCTAGATGGTGTAGATTATCAATATCATAACGCTCTTTTGAATAGACTACAGTTAATTTTTAAAAATTATTCTACGCTTTTTCAATGAAACAGACATTTGTGGAGTATCTCAGTAAGACTTTCACGTGAAACAATTATCATAGTGTGACATGCATGCATTGAAGATACTTGCCTACTCTACCGTTAACCATGATTCAATTGCCATCGGTGCCAGAGTATAAAATTTGCGAACGAACTACTCACTGTGTTCGGGAATTGGTTCCCTAGGGGTTAGAGGGTTTGGATTCCTTGGAAAACTGCAGGTCCCGGCGTTGCATGACCTTCCTTGCCCTTGTGCTGTAAAACAGGCAAATGTAAATAACGTATGTGAAATCAGCGTACAGAATGGTAGTTTCATCCCCAACGAAATTAGGGGCGCCTAACCACTACCCGAGCAAAAAGAACTCAGAAATAGACGATAAATACATTCCAGAATAACTTTTACTCCTCACCAGGGGCGGACTGGGTCACCGCCCCCCCCAGGGTCGGTGCTTCCTCATGGACAATAGAACCTGCGCATCCGAATAGGCAAGGACTCTTTTGAGGGGACCCAGTCCTCCCCTGCTTCTCACAAGAAGCCTCATTAACAATAGCATTTGTTGGTACGCTCATCTGCATCGATTTGGAGTTTCGATCGATAAGATAAGATCCCGATTTCGATAAGATTTCGATAAGATCCCGACTTTCATGAGCATGCCATTATCTGTTGCCCTAGAAATGCTCATGCAGATTAATGTTACTGTATTTCATAATATGCCTTGAACTGTGGCCGCCATCATCCACGTTAAGTCACAAGCCTATTTGATTCGGCGACCAGATAACACCAGAATTAAATTGGTCTATTTTTTTTACGGTGCAAGGACAGTCAGGGTCATCCTGCGCAGGGACCTGCAATTTTCCAAAGAATCTGAAACTCTTAAGGTCGAGGGAATCAACTCCGAACTGCAGTGAGCAGTTAGTCGGTAGGCGTCGTTCTTTCTTTTGTTTTTTGTCTCTTTTCCTTTCTTTTTTTCCTTCTTATCCTGTTGGTAGTTGAAACCGGGAGTTAAAAGGACGGGAGACGAATGCAATATCGCCATAGAGCCCCCAATATGAAACTAAAAATGTGGTGTGTAACATAGAAATAATATTGCGCTGAAAAATTGTGATACGCAATTTTTAATACATATATTTACTAAATACACTAGATTTAAATAAATTTTATTAAGGGTACGTAAGACTATGCAAAAAGCATGTGATTTATATTAGGATTTAACTATAATATTAAACGCCTTGAAGTGGAAACACCTTCACCTGCCATGCTGCTATCTGAAGTTCTACTCTTAGCGGCGAAAGAAAAACTAGCAAGCTCACCTCCCAATTGTCCACCGTAGTCTGGGGGTTTGTTTTCTAAACCGTAAGCGGTTCAGATTACTTGGAAAAGTGCAGATCTCGGCGCAGCGTGACCCTAGATGTCCTAAAGCTCTCCAACAAACACACTGTAATATTCAGATTTTATTTACATTACATGGTACTCAGCCACAAGTACCATATTTCTATCATTTATCCTTGCATCATGTATTCCTTGTATCATTTTCAATTCTTTTGCTGCTTTCGGCTGGTACAGACGAAATATATCGCTTGTATATAAACATGACATTAGTCCCTATGCAATAGATCAATTGCATTTGAGTACGAATTCCACGAGGTCACTCGCCTCATTAAGTTCCACATTCACAGGGTATGTTCAACAGGCCATGATTCGAATCTGCCAACAGAAAAGTGTTTCTACATTGAAAGAATTTTAATTGTTTACAACGGAATACCGTAAAACCAAAAGGGATATCAAGACGAGCTGGCAAAATATTTCTGCACCCAAATTTCTATGTGATAGACTTTTATATGCAAAGTAGTTAGGAATTATGTGTTTGATTATATGTTAACGATTTATATTCGCCAGAATAATATGAGAAACCGATATACTAACTGTATGCTCATTATTTTTTGAAAAATGTTGTCTTCTATTCAGGGGCGGACTGGGTCCTCTCAAAGGGCGCATACCTTGAATTTTCGGAGGGCGCGAGTCCTTGCCCATTCAAAAGCGTAAGTTCTATCGCCCAGGGGCCGATGACCCAGCCCGCCCTTGCTTCTATTCTATATACATAGCTCTGATAATGGCTATAAATATATCTGATTCTTGATTCTAAACCTTACTTATATGAGAAGGAAGCGAAATGACAACAACCCGTATGACGCATATAATTAAAATATGTTATGAAAATATACTATTTAATACTAAATATACACCTGCATACTATCCGGAAATTAAATCCAACTTTTGGGAGTAAATTGAATATGACTTGGGTTTGGTTATATACGTCAAATAGAATTTAAAATTCGCCATACAGGTTCATAGAATATACGTATTCTTCACCAGTTTAATTTAACTGTTATTCAAAGAATGTATTTTAATATATTAGAACCAATTAAGCTAGGTATATATATACAATATTTGTCTAATCCTTTAAACATTTGATTTGAACATTTAATTCAATGTTTCAAGATATACGGCTATTTTTCCGGGAAACACCTCATTCACATATAGTTAGTTGATCTCTGAAATGGATCACTCTATTATAGAACCTGTATTTACTGAATAAAATCAATTCCAGTTAAACGTCAATGTCAATTACGAAATATAGCAGAATATTCTAATTTACCATTTGTATATTTCATTTAGTAAAACACCTTTTCAAAATATGTTAATCAGCTTTACTCATATATATATATTTAACGAGATCCTAGATTTATGAGAATAAATTTTGTTGTTTACAACTTGCTCCGAGATTATTCAAAATTCAGGTAAATCATTCTTGCAATTGATAAGAATTATTTCCGATCATTTTCATTAACGACTATATGAGTGCTGCCTTCTTAAAAATAATTTACCCATTTTACCTACCTATTCCTCTGATAACTGATTTAATTTCAGATGCAAACGAACGTCGTTTAATCAATTTTTTCAAGCAATTTCAATTTAAAACGAATGAATATCGTGTCTTACAAATTTGATCCTAAATGCGGTATTAAGGAAATTTCTTAATTATTGGAAAAGGAGACGCACTATTAGTATTTAGCTTGTTATATCATAATGGTATAAATTCTGTTACAGAAATGCAGTCGTCCTTCGCTGAGGTTGAAGCATCCCTATAGATAGCTAAGCTTTTGGAGAAATCCAAATTTATTAGCAAAGTAAGATCTGACGTTTTTAAAACTGCGTTTAAAATTTTCCAGCTAGGCAACGTAAGTAAAAAAGAAAAACCACGTATACCTTACAAACAACGTAAAGGGGTAAAAAAAAACATTTTTTCAACTTGTAACAAGGGTTGGCTCAGGTCTGCGTTGTGCAAGAAGTAGTTTTGATTCGATTTTCTCTACCATATGTTGCTTTACGGTGGACAAAAATGTCAGGGGGTAAAAAAACAGACTCGTGTTTTTACGTTCGGTTTTCTGTGTATATCTCTTTTGTATCTCATACGAATTTTATGTCACAAACATATGGTTATGATGGATTGTATTCAACTATGATATCCTTTAAATCACGGTGTTTAATGTAAAATTAAAATGTAATTTAAATTTCGATTGGACGAGAAAAGACGGAAATCGTTCATATTTGATATCCGTACAAAATGTCTCTCTGAAATAATAAGAAGGTAAAAGTCTCTCGGGAGTTAATAAGAAGATAAAAGTCTCTTAGGAGGTAATAAGAAGAATATTATAATAAAATACGTTTAGAAACAATTGTTTGAACCTTTTTTTACATGAATATAATTAGAATGAAAAACCCAAATTATACCAAAATAATCAAAGTAAAACAGGTGATGAATCTAGCTCTAAATATATTCTTAAAGAATTCCAAATTTTATTTTCAAACTACAATGACTTACATGACCAGTACATAAGCAATTTGTAATTAGTACTGTAAAACAAAATGCAGTGATACGTTTAGCCATTAATCCTTTCTTATATAATTCCTAGTTTTATCTTCAAACCCCAATGCCTTAATCTAGTGCATGAGCAACTTGTGTTTATACTGTAAAAGAAATTCAAAATTTAGTATACAATTACAAGTATTTATTTGCAAGTTAAGTTGAAAACGTGCGATTCGACGTACGTTTCACGAGACCAAGACCGTGTGTAACGTACGTCGCACCGCACTTTTCTACGCAACCTACGCTTATAACGTGGTTTTCTGATTATAAGTCTTACCTGCGGACTTATAATCAGAAAACAACGTTACAAGCGTAGGTCACGTAGAAAAATGTGGGATCGAGGTACGTTACATACGGTCTTGGTCTCGTGAAACGTACGTCGAATCGTTTTTCAATTTTACATACGCTTATAACGTTGTCTGATTATTAAAGTATTTACTTGACTAGTCTAGATACTTCTAATTAGCGTGAAAAATTAAATTTTTAATCAATGATAAGAAATAAATCATCAGAGATAATGAAATTTCTATTAATAAAGAGACAGAATTTTGGAAAAGCAGCATATCACCTTACACATTTTAAAATAAGCCTTGATTTTAATATATGCAAATAGAAGGATAAAATTCAATTTCCTTTTAACATCAAGTGTAAATAGAAATATGCAATTTCAATACTCTTATCTATGGCATTTGACAAAATTACGGCCTCCCTCAAGGAATACTTAGGAATAATATTAATGAAATCGATGTGAATTTTTACGAGTGACAAAATTTGTGGTGGTGCAGTGAAAACGCATTTGCCTGGCGTGCAGTTATTCCGGGTTTGACTCCCGACTATGCTTTTTTTTAAAGACTCTTACCGAATATATGTTCACCGTAAACAGGAGGTTGATTCCCTAAGCCTTAAGAGGTTCGAATTCCCCGGAAAACTGCAGGTTCCTACCCAAAATATCTTTTGCTGTCCTTGCGCCATAAAACTCAAAAACACAGATTTTTAGGAGTGAAGTTTCACAATCGAACCTTAAGGAGGACTACAACTTCATACACAATTTAATCTATACATTCCCACACATTTAGCTGAATGTATTATTCATTCTGGATTCAGAAAAATAAAATGCCGATGAAAATTAATGAAGATTCAGATAAGTGTTGAATTAAATAATTTTTAATTTTACAAAACAGTAAAAATGTAAATATAAATAAATATATATATAAATATTGTAGAGTGAATAATTCCAATCTTATTGTTTATACTTTTAAATTTAAGTAAAATTAACCATTACGGAATCTAGCAGACAGCTCTTTCCTGAGAATATATGAACCAATATTTCCAGAAGTTTTTCAAATTAAACTGTATTTATACGGCTCTGCGCTGCTTAATTTGTTCAATTTGTGAGCCTTTAATGCGCACCTTAGGAAAAATCTCAAAAGCGCGAGGCAGAAAAATATAAGTAAATTTAATATGAAGTTGGACAAGCAAAAGCGCTCAAGCTAGGCAATCTTGTGTTTTAAATCGAGGAACTATTTTTGGAAATTTAGCTTCAAGTTCATTACTGGTACTTTTCAAATTGCTAATGAAAACATATTTGCTAAGAAAAAAAAAGGACTCAAGGATAGGCACGTGTCTTGAGAATTTGGTTCTTTCTCTGTGGCGTTCCCACGAGAGAGAAGTAATAACAAACGAATCTTTTCCTAGAATAGAACAAAATTAGTGAATTGATTTTACGATCTAACGCTCATTGGGGAATGAACTGTTATTTCCTCATTGCGAAGCAATTGTTTATTACATTTGGAAAAAAAATCTGGAATCGAAACAGAGGCGACACTCTAATTTGATAAATGATGTTGCCTTTTGAAGGGCCACCATTGAGCAAGCATGTTCCGTCGACAGATAATAGGTCACTTGGGTGTCTTTTGAACGAGTCCAAATCACTGTTTATAGCAAGCAGCATAGCTAACGTCGATGCGAATCTTTCCCTTAGTATAGTGAAGGGTGTGGCCACTTTCAATGCCCAAAATGGGCTCTTAGTTTTCGTGTAGTAATTGTAATCCTTTCTTCGCCCACTGCCTCCTCCTCCGGAAAAAGAACAAAAAAAAGCACCCTGGTGAATTTAGCTGGCGGCTTTACGTCAACTATGGAATTTAGTGACACGCAGGATACTGAGGAATACGCTGTTATTAACGAATTACGTGTTACAACACGTGCACCATTTGCTTCGGGAACATAAGGGATTCGTTTGTTGCTCCATGTATGATAGTTACGCTTTTAATAATTAATTTGTAAAAAGAAGGATTATACGAGTTAGGATGATGGAGAGCCCCAGAAATAAACCATTTCGCATGTTCTGCTCAAATTTCCCAACTGTAAGATTTCTGATGACTCGGAGGACAATTCCAGACCAAAAGATTGAGTGATATCCACATACAAAGTAAATTAATAAAACTTTATTTCAGACAAAATGTACGTTCGTTGAATCTATTTTAAATCATAGCTTAAACCATTTACATTTTACCTGGCCAGCAATGGGAAAAAATTAAGATGTAACTAAACACTGCCAAAAAAAAATAGATTTTGGAACGAAACGAAACTAAGATTTCCTAAAATTTCTGAAATCGTTTATTTTTCTGTCCAAATAACATAATAAGTTCTTAGTATTTTAAAACATAGAAGATGAAGCGTAAGTGATAGGGTTCCCCCAAAAGTTTCCTGTAACTTCCACTGTGGTGGTAGATATCAGTTTCATTTCTTTCAAAGATATATGGCAATACACTGAATTTGGATATGTGTTCCATTACTCAACAACGATGCAGAAAATAGACTTACCTAGAATTCAATGACAGACTACATTCAAGCGTACAAAATGTCTGAAAAATGCTTATCTAATTAAATCCCCATGTCATGGTAAATCAAATAAATGATGAATTATTTTCTCAACAACGTTAAACCTAGGTCAATCATATCATCCTCTCCCACTAAGTTTTGTATTCACAAATTAAAATAATTTTTTTGCACACCGCAAATAAATTTTCGCGATCCAGATACCTGTTCCTATGAAGCGCTGTATTAATGCTTGCAGCTTGAATAATTCTGCAAATACTAAAGAAAATTTATTTCCGTGCCTTGTTCGTTATAAACACTCCTCGGATATCGTTTTATATTTTACGGATATGATAAACTTTACGGTCATCAGATCGCAAAAATGGAATTTTTCTGTAGGAATACTCCACAGCTAATTCTCTAGAGAAAACTAAAGCTTTGTTTGAATGCCTCGAAGGAGATAAAATACGAGATAATTTATACCATAAAATTTCTTCTGACACATATTTTAATTTCGTAGAGCTATTGAGATATGGGAAAACTGGCAGAAAATTAGAAAATGTGCCGTTTCTATTTTTATTGAACTATAGAAAGATATTATCATTTACTTTTGCAAAATTCATTTAATTCCATTTAATAACAGTAGCATAGAAAAATATGGTTCAGGGGATCCAAGTCTCCCCCCCCCCTTTGGATATCAAAACACGTCGTTTGCTCTAAGGCCACATCATATAACCTACTTTAAAGCCACTTGAGCGCCCACACTTAACCACTTGAGTCCCCCATGAATTTTGAACTTCTACACTACTGATTGATAATTGAATAATTCGTCGAGTGCGTGATAATGCAAAGGCGTTACGTATATCTTTATTCATTCAGGATACGGAATATCTCAATAAAAAAGCGGTGAGCGCTATAAAATTTAAAATGCTTATTATAAACACGTATGCGCTTCAGTAAACGGTAACACAGGTTAACTGCATGATGACTAGCGCTGTGAGCAATAATTCTGACGTATAAAGACGTATATTCAAGTAAACGTCTCTCTTTACTGTAATTATTATGAAATACAATTTTATAATGATGTACATTTCCATGTATAGTCTTAATTTTACGAAACTGACATAAAATTGCCGTTTCAAGGAGATGCGTTTCCATTGGGTCCTTATTTGTCAGGTAACGACCTATGACAGGCTAAAGCGATGAAATGTGCAAGACAAGATTAAGATTGCAACGCTTAACGTTGTCTTGCACATTTCATCGTATTACTTCATCAAGCGGTGGTATCATCAAGTGATGGCTCTTTAATTCTCTATGACATGATGTTGGAAACTTATTCCGATATATACATCACTTTTACAAATATTGAAAGATCAAGGTGATCTGGTGCTTAGTCGCTTTGGAAGTCGCTGGACTGAGTTCAGCTTAAAAGAAGAGCAGTTATTTGTAAATAAATCGTGGGTCGGGTCATGTTAAGTAATCAGTTTTGTTCAGGATGACCCACAGCGTAGTCTTGGCAAGTTAAGTGTTGAAACATACAAAATTATATACCGATACATAAAAAATTGATGCATTCGATATGTGGTCCACAAATTGGTTAATATTATCCGTAAGAAATAAAATGGACTCGTCCGTGTATTCGCTTTATGCGTTACACCTATTCTTTTACTAAATCTATCTTATTTCCTTTACTATGGCATTCGCATCTATAAAAGCACTATCCGATGGAATATTGAAACCCCTAGAAATAAAATACTGCAGAAAGTGCCGAAATGTGTATGTCGTAAAATATGCAGTTGAAGAAGTTTTTCTCAAACTATTTCTGATGACAGGTTCCTTAGCGTCACTGTTACATTTATATATAGTCTCTTGACTTTTACCTCTCTATAATATTTAAGAGATTTCTTAAAAGGCATACTATAACTATATTCTTTCTTTCATAGTTGCTAAATATTGCACATAAATCTCTTTAAAGTACATATATATATATATATACACACACATAAACAGAATTCGACAAAACGGTTGCCCGTAAGGGTCCTGTTGCTCGGTCGTCAAAGGGTACAGGATATTTACAAAATATTATGCTTATTCACCCAAACCTATCACTTTCAAATCATATATCCAAACACTGCAGTCCTTGAAGTTCAAGTGCAACTGCATTCAAATGCTCAGAACTACGTCCTAAGAGGTAATGAAATTCCTGTTAATAAAAATACAACGTTTTGAAAAAGTAACAGATAACCATGCCCATGTTAAGATAAGCCTTGGTTTTATACTAACGAATACATGTGAATTTTCTTCGAAAATCAGGCATAAATAGAAATATGCAACTTTCATATTTTAAGCATTTGACAAGCACGGCCTTCGTTATGCAATACTTAGGAATAATACTAAAAAAATAAAATCAATATTAATTTTTACGAGTAAAAGTCTCTATCCCAGTCCTGACTTCCGACTGCGCCTTAAAAAGCACGCTTACCGACTAACTGCTCAGCGTAGTCCGGAGGTTGTTTCACTAGGCCTTAGGAGATTCGGATTCCCCGGAAAACTTAAATCCCGGCGCAGCACGTTCCTTGCTGTCCTTGCGCCATAAATCTCAAAAACACTAACCTTTACGAGTAAAATATCGTAAACAGATTTTAGAGAGGACTTTTACTTCATACAGGAATTAAACTATTCATTCTCACCCTCTTTAGTTTCATGTATTTTGCATTATGTGTTAAGAAAAAGAGAACGCTGGTAAAACTCAAAAAATTAAAAAGAATTAAAATAATATAACAGATATAAGTAAAATATATAAAATATAAATTCAAATCAAATATCAATTAAATGTAATATGAAATAAATTACTAGTAAAAATGAAAAGAAAACCAATTTAACATTCTAAAACACCAGCAGATATAACTCGACTATAAGCAACACACCGAGGAACAGATACACAGAAAATCTAAAATTTCAGAAGTGCCATAAGTGTAGAACTTCGACAGGGGAGAATCCACCCAAGAGCACAAATATGGAGTGTTTTTGTTAGGATACGTATTCATGCTCCTGGAGTGGATTCTCCTTGACGAAGTTCAACACCATGGGTACGTCTGAAATGCTGATTCTGTGTTTTTGTTTCTCTGTTTCTTGGTGCGTTTGTTATGGTTAAGTTATATCTGTTTATGTATCAGGATTCTTAATTGGTTTTCTCTTCAATTTTTCCTAGTAATTTATTATATATTACATCTAATTTATAATAATAAATATAAAAGCAATCAGTCAGTTCTATAAAGAACGCATAGCAAGCCGAACTAAAATACACTGTTTTCACGCCCCGAGATACTTTTGTTCAAAGATAACTTTTTATAAAAATTATGCTAGTCACACCATTACGAATAACTTGAACAGCATTGGCCTCTTCCATTAATGATATTCAAAGGGACGGATCATTTAACAGAAAAAAAAATTAATTGTAATCTATTGAGAGAGATTTTTGTAACTTTACTTCTTTTAACCTAAATAAGTATCTTCATATATTTCTAATAGCATATTACAAAATTTTACACTTCTATTGAATAAGTCATATACTGTTAACTATGGGGATTAATATTCGTGATCGAACAGAATATGGAAAGATCGTGATCCGCAGACGTTTGTCAGTTCCTGATGTATAGAAAGAGATCGCATTCAGGAGAAATCTCGCTTCGTAAGCAATACTTAGACACGTGATAAACTACTCTTCAGAACGCCGTAGCTTTCGCGGACGAAGATTTTAGTACAGCTTAAAATTGAAAAACAGCTGATGGATTTCTAAATTATTCCACGACGTTGCACAGTTATGAAAGAGATTTATAACACGCCTACCACTTTATCACGTCCATATTACCCATACAAAATATTATTCCGGAGGACTAAATATTTGATTCAATATCGGTAAAGCTAATCATTAAACATTGTAGTGATTAATTTCATTAGCCTTAAAACTATGAAATAAATTCCACTATAATCAATTACAATCTTAGAATGTAGTTGACTCTAGAACGCATGCTTTCGTAAGATCCGAGATACTTAACTAGATAGAACTCGCGGGGTAAACCTTGAATCCGAGCAAGTTTGAAATGTCGTTTTAAATGTCCCTTGGATGGAAAGTGATATTAAGGTATCTCTTCCATTTCAAATAATCTACTAAGGAATTGCAAATTTTAATCTTTATCAGCAATTAATGGTAGTAATCAGCTTTGTTTAAAGCCTTAAAGCTAATTATTTTATACATATAATTTAAAATCCAGTTCGATTTTAATGTTTGCCTCCTTAAATTTTTATGCTAACAATTGTGGTAGAAACGTGTCATCAAAGTCCTTCACCATATACCCGTTCTGCCGAAAGACATTTAATTTCGCACAATCTTTAGACAGCACCCACTTAATCCGTTGATATTATGGATCTTAGTGATTACAGTGACGTTTATATTAGAAAATTTGTGACACAAATTTGTGACAGATTTAGTCTCTATGTGAACTAAATAATAGCTCCACGTTCCCCTGAACGTCCAAGAGGCTCAAATGCAAGTCTCTTCCAATCTTCCTTATGTCACCAAGAAACTATATAAAATTTGAGAAGCTGTCAACGCACGTTCTGGAATAAAAAGTCTGTGCAAAGAGCGTGTCGAAATGGGAACCTGTCTTTTGACAACGGGGCTTCTGTAAGTCTCGGATGACCACGACAGTTCCTTTCTGGTAGAATAACAATAATACTTGATTCATTCTAGTCCAATTCGCTCTTCAGTTATAACGTGAAATGTATTGATTTCAAAATTGCTATTGTTATTGCAACTTCTGCAAATACAATCGAATCCCTTTAACATGAACGCAAATGTGACAAGAGAATGTGCTCAAGATAAAATAGTTTATTTTATCCGAAAAGGATGGGATTCTGTTACCGTTATTATACAATATTGACACGGAGATTCAGCAAACAATTCATGTTAAAAATAATACAAGCTAAGTGTGTTCATGTTACCAAGGTTCCACTGCAATTACAATCCAGACATTTTAAAACTTGCTTATTGAATTATTTCCCTAAAAAACAACAAAATATGTCCTTCATTTTATAAAATATTGTGCAGCGTATTTGCTCTTATCAAACACCGTCAAACATCCAGTTGCTCAGTGGCTATAATTTTGGCTTGAATGTCTTTAGGTTGCATTATAATTCCAGTAAAGAATATATTGTAATTCAGAGGCAAGTTCAGATCAGCCGTCCCCTTTCTCGCTCAACACATTAAAGGATATTGGGATATTAAGCTAAATCACTCTTCAGGATGTGAGCTTTCCAACAATGGGCTATTTATAGCATAAGATAGGGAAATACGTTTCTTTACCATAAGGAGCTTGGAGGAAATGAGATTAAATGACACTCCAATGCTCAGAATAAAGATTATTTAAATAATTAATATTTAATAAATAATTAGCAATTATTTATTAACTAACAATTGTTATTTATTTTAACGAAATGAGAATATACTAGAAATCATGCCGATCGAGGAAAAGAGAGACGAAAAGAACATGTGAAAAACAGAAGCTAATCACGAACATTTTCAATGCTAATTATGCATTCTAATTTTATTTCCCCGTAAAAAATGCTTAAGCCACTTATAATCACCAATTTTCTGCCTTACATTTCCTTAAAATCAGATCAACATAAGCACCTTCCGGTGACCGAAGTGAATATTTTTATCAATTCGTCCTTTTTTAAATCACGTCATTTTCCATATATAAATTAGCATATTTAATATAGGGGATACATTATCCTAGTAGAAAGTATGAGGAAACCATATACAGCATTTATTTTTTTAACTAAAAAAACGCACAAACTACATTTTATTACAAATTAAACCCTTCTTGTAAAGAAATTTGGAATATGTCTCCCTACAGAAGTTAAAGTTATAAAACTCGTTTTTTACAAATATGTTAGCACAGGGTGTAGATTAGAAGCTTTTATTTTTATCACATGTTTAAAACTAATTCTTTCACTATTCTTAGGTAGGAAAATAAGTAATAAAGTATATTACAGCAGCTTCTTGGGCCTCAAGAAATCGTCTGGAGACTACAGTTCTTTACAGTTTTGTGTGAGCGGACACACCTATGTAATACTTACATAGATATTAATTCGTAAAATGATATATTTAAAGGAAAAAGAGATACATGTTTAGATGAACAAAACCCGGAAATCGCTTAAACTAAAACAATTAGAGAACTGGTATAACAAACTGTCATTATTTTTTTTTCTTAAAACCCTTCGTTTTGATTTCAAGCAAGATATTTTTAAATGTACTGCATAATTCTTGTTCCGTTTAATTTAACCAAAGCCTCAAAATTACTTCCATATACACGAAAGCAAAAGTGTGAACTCCGATTGTTCATTATTTATTATTCAAAATTATTGAGGTACCATGTGGATACTTCAAGGTAAATCCTTGATCAGAACATGTAAATTCAGTGGAATATTAGAACACAAAATAATGATATCAATACGCCTGATACGTAATCGCAATTTCTGTGGACGCTGTCATTCCTTGTCATGCGCAATTTTGCTCTCGTTTCCTTTCTGAACCATATGAGATTTTATCTGAGAGAACGTAGCATCTGTCAAGAGCTTGATTCGGGTGTGATTTGAACTACAAAATGCCTATTATGCGCATTTTCCTTCTAAATTACGTAAACTAGACATTTTCTCTTAAAATTTCGAGTCCTAAAATTCCTGTATCTAAAATTTTTGAACTTTCGCACGCAATTGTGGGCTGGTATGGTTGCTGGGTTTGACAGACGACAATTTATCATTGCCGTATAAATTCAACTATTCCATATGGGGGAGCTTTGATTTTCTCCCCCTTTGTATTATATTCCAGAACTGAAATCAGGCTTTCTGTAATGTTTCAGCTAGAAATGAACAGCCTTTAATGAGATTATTTGAGTAAGCAAATATGATTGTCATTTGATAGAACACCCTTGTTTTGTGCATCAGCTATTCGAATTTCCCAGGGATTTCTTCTGAAGCACAAATGCCAAGTCTGAAATTGATAGCAGTCTGTTCCCCATCTTTGAGAAAATACTCCATTTTCGAGGCTTTGCATTTCCATGTCTTTTCATTCCATTTGTTGCTTTGTAGTGCGATGGAGGTCGAATTCTTCTATCACCGATAATACTTGAAATTGCTTCTGGAGTGAGTTATATTTTTGTTAAAATGTGATAAGATGGGTTTATTCCTGATTTATTTATACATCATGTAACATAATATGTAACCAGAATTCAGATACATTTTCCATATTTTGTTTCCATATAATGGTAGTATTCTGTAAATATGCATAACGAAGTTAACCGGAACGTTATTTCCCCTTCTATTTATTCAGTTGTGGTAAAATGTCATTCACAACGGTAATGAAACTTTTCACAAACACTTATTCATGAATCAAGAGTGTGTTTTCACTACTAACATTCGGTCATTTGACATTCATATCCTTAGCTTGAAGGAATCATAAGTAATAACTAGCAAATAGTTAATTTTCCCAGATTAGATATTTGAAACGTTTAGCTAGCAAAGGATCCTATGAATGTCAGCATTACAAATGTAGTAATTTAGTGTCACAGTAATAAACATGAACGAAACATTCTTAAAACAGCGCCTCAAGAATAAAAGCAGTTGCCTTACAGGCATTTTAGTATAAAAGAGTAACTGCAAATGAGGTATTGATAGTGTAAACTCAC
>QLNU02015360.1:265164139-265193637 GCA_006491805.2 Dysdera silvatica | reverse complement strand
TAAGTTCTAAAACGGACGGATATTGCTTTCCATTGGCATACACAACATTCGTTAGTATGCCCCATACATTTTCGATGGGATTACAGTCAGGACTAAGAGCAGGCCAATCGAGAACTGTAATATTTTTAGCGCTCATCCATTCTTTTGTTGACCTGGATGTGTGGATGGACGCATTATCTTGTTGGAAAACCCAGTTTCGTCCACATAAAAGTTCGCCAAAAGGTAATAGGTGACTTTCAAGAGTTGCCTGGTATGCCTTGGAATCTTGTTTTCCATTCAAAAACGCCAAAGAAGTCTGTCCATTGAAGCTAAAGGCTCCCCAAACCATGACTGAACCTCCTCCTTGACGTCTGCTGAACCGACTTAAGGGGCGTTTTCGAAGATCGTGCCAGTAGTGCGAAAGGCCATCGGGACCATCTAAGTTCCACTTTTTTTCATCACTAAATAACACCTGCAGCCATTCGTCACTGTATGATATGTGCTGCCTTGCCCATTGTAGTCGTGCTTGTTTATGATGTAATTGCAAGCAGGGCTTGCGGCGCATTTTTGCATATCTCAAATGCCTGCATTCTACAATCCTTCTACGTATGGTTTCTCTTGACACTCGCATTGCTAACGTGTTTTTTATTTGATTTGCAGACAGGCTTTCATTTGAAGCCAATCTTCGTATTTGTCTATCATCCCGAATGCTGGTCACTCGAGGCCTCCCAGATCGTGATTTTGGTTGATACTGATCACCCCGGGATAACACTCGATAAATGCCTCGCTTTGAACGGTTCAATGCAACAGAAATTTGAGTAACAGATTTACCTTTAGTTTTCAGCCTCCAAATCTTCAAAATCTCGTCATTCGTAAATTGCTTTGACTTCGGCATCGTTCTAAGCATTCTAAATTATTTCAGGCCTTATATAACAACTCTGGGAAACGCCCCTTCGATCACTTGGGAACTTCGCGCCGTTAATTTGCATAAATCTGACATATGTGCCTAAACATTTGTGGCATGCAGATTCCAATATTACGGTGTTGGGATATTTTGTTTCAGTACTTTTGGTAATCTTTTAAGTTGCACAATTTATTATTGGTTCTAGGATTATTTAGATACAATATCGGCGAAGTTCAATGCAAATTCTCGCTTTTATTTATAATTTGCCTCTGTGTCTAAACTTTTGTGCAGGCCTGTATACATATGAATATATGGAATTGTATCTCTGTAACCTCTCTCTATAAGACTATACTCGCAGTTTATGAACTTTCTGCGTATACTAATGTGTAAGCAGTTACATCATTTATAATAGCTACAATAATTACACAAATATATTAAAATACGAAGAGCACATTAAATATCTTGCAGCACCTGCACATTATAGAAAATAATTCATCGTCATTGTAGTGCGATTAACCAAAACCAGAACCATTCCTAACACAACTTTTACCCTAAATATACAAAATACTCCACGATTTAAACTGGAATAATCCCTTTGTTGGATATATTGGATCAAGAGGAATTTATGTCCGAGAATTGGGTAGAAAGAGGACGATCGATCTATGGGAAGCATCCTATCAAAAAATTACTAATGTGTTGGGCAGAAACAGCAACGTTCTCGCACGAGAGAAGTGATGGAGTGAAACTTCAATTTTCGATGTAGATGGGATATCAAAGCATTTTTGACAATTCTTTCTTCCCTCAAAATCAATTGAATGTTAAAAGAAAATGTATAGAAAATGCACAAAGAAATAATGTAACATCAAATATGAAAATCAGACGCTAGAATTTTAAATCCCATCGTAGTCACCTTTATTAAAAAAATAATAGTTTAATTTCAATGCCAGACTTTAAATCCATATTTGTATATTGGATTTACATATAGCTACGATGATAGTAAAGCCAGTGTATTATTTCAGTATCGTAAAAAGTAGCATACAATGCAAAATTGATGATTCATTGTGTTGAACACAATGCTAATAATCTCAACGAAACCAAAATATTTTATTATTTTTAAGGCGAACCCTATCACCAACGACATTTCTAAATACATTTTTATATATATCACATAAATATTAACGTTCCAACTTTTGCTTATGAGTTGTATTTAATACTTCGGTTTGTTCTAGGCATGTATTTCTATTAATTTATATAAAAATGTATCGAATCATATAAGTTTATAAAATTAAAATATCTCCCTTTAGAAGTTTGGATAATGATAAAAATAAACTCTTCTGTATTCGATACAAAAATGAAACATTAAGGACATTTGTAAATTGCCGCATTAGTTGTCTAGTATTAGAAATATATGACTAAAAGCGGCTAATTTCTTAAAGACAAATAAATTAGTTGGTATGGTTCGATCGCAATGTCGATGACAATATTTTTCAAAATTTACATGATATTATTCAACGAACTACAGAAATATAATTAACTTTTTGATGCATGTGAACAAGTTATTAAGCACATGTTCTTAATATGAGAATATTAGTTTATCTTTTAAGCAAATTATTTCATTACACCATATCGGCAGTGTATTTCTCCATTATATCTTACTTCGTGAATAAAAATTTAACCAGGGGGCGATAGAAATTAGGAGTATGAATTATTTAGAATAAATATATCTAGGCTTAAGAATACATGAATATATTCTAATAAATATTTTATTTTATTCTGAATATTGAATCCCGAGGATTTTGTGAAAATTCTTTGTTCATATTTACACGATAATAGTGTTTTCTTCCTTGCGGTACAATTCCGTCTCCTCGTTGGCGTCTTGCGCTTCCCATTTTTACCAAAATTCACGGAAGAATATCGGACCGAAATTATTTACCTGGAATACAGGTTCTGTTTATAAATATTATACATATAATTTATTTTCTTATCTGCATTACCTTCATTCTAAGCATACTCGCCCAAGAGATTTTTCTTACCATTCTTCCGCTGACTCCGTGACGATAAGGCTTTCTGCCTACGTCATACAGTAAATTGGAATTTGATTAAAAATCCGAATACTGGAAGAATCTTCTTTATTTGCAATTCAGGAATTTCCATGAGCATTGTGCTCCTATAAAAGGAAAATACAAGAGCTTCGAATGGTATTTAAATAATTCCACCTAAGCGTATATTACTGGACGATATTCAGCAGATTTCGGGAATTTTATTGTCTTGTTGGGTGCAGTTAATGCCTCTATTATTTATTAGGTATTCGAAATAACGGTAATGGCAGCAAATCTTAATTACTGTCAGGGTTTCTGATTTTATGTAAAATACTGATTTCGTAACAGTAGTACGTTACGCTAAACGAGTTTCTTCCTGCCATTCGGATGATAAACTGGTTGGTAAACAACCACACGGTTTTGTCGAAGGATGCAGAAGAGGATAATAAAAATATGAAGGAGAAATGGTTCTACTACCAAAACTGGTATTTAATATGCGATGAATAGCCTAACGCGACTTCCAAAATCTGATATACAGTGTGTTCAAAAAACACTGTCCTCACTGTATGTTTTCGGAATCCTTACGCCATAGCGAGAAAATTTGCATATGGTTACCATAATCGGAAACCAATATTTAATAAGGTATTTCAAATACTATGTTGACCAATCGTCATTGAGCTGCTGCAGAAAATCAACTGAAGCGTTAAGGTGTATTTGCTTGAAAAAAGATAGCTAAAATTTGATTTGTTGACTGCAAAAGCTGGATCAATTTTCGGGAATTCCTACTTGTGCTGGAGCAAAAACGAAAAGGCTATGTTCGCACATTTTCGTAACCGAAACAGTAAAATATGAAATAAAATATTAAAAACAATTTAGAACTTTCACTAAATATTTTTCTCTCCTTGCAAAAGTTTACCTAATTTAATATTGCCAGGTTTAGTAAGCTACAACCTATACATTTCATCTACTGGACGGGTGGCAGTTTTTAAGATCTTTTGTGCATAATAATTTATTAATGGATAAACAAAAACAAATATAAAAATATCATAAAAGCAACTTAAATAAGAAATATGCTTATGTTGCTAAATGCAGCCCATTGAGAAATAAGGATGAGCTTGAGTTAAGCATAACTTTATCTTGTTAAAGTTTCATACACGTGTAAAATATACAGTGAATAGGGGTAAACCGTGGTACTTTGTGGCAAGAGTAACAAATTTTAAAATTTAAAAAATCACGATGTTATATATACTACATTAAACTAATAAACTCTCTTCCTTATAATCTTACATGTTTTTGCAAAATAATATATTTGTATTGAAATAAAACAAGTACCAGGAGGAAATTACATATATGTAATATATATGTATATAATATTTTATATTATTTAATTAACCGTACCGAATTTGAAAAACATTGAATCTCGTTATGGAAGGAAATTATTTCATGTCTTTTTCCGTCCTTCCGTAACGACACACATTTTCCAATATACATTTTATTTGTGAGGCAGGAAAATTTTCATACCATTTCAGTTAAAAGTAGTATTAGGCCCTTTTCTTAAAATGACTTACGAAAAACATTTCAGTTTAATATTTTGAAATTATGGAAAACATTACCCGTGAATGTCGTCCTTCCATAGTATTTTGAATACCATGGTTTTACCCATATTCTATTTATTTCTTGTTTACTTTAAAATTGACTCATAAGTGCAAATAGAAGGATTTAGAAATAAATCATTCGGGACTGCCTAGTTTTTTGTTCAGTGTGAGAATAATTTTAGAACTGAATATTATATTCAATAATGAAAAAATTATATTTGTAGGCTGAAAAGAAAATGTTCAAAAATTTGTCGATTTCATAAATGGAATTTTTTAAATACTGGTCTTTGCTCATTTCAAGAAACAATATTCAGCAAATTTAATATCCGTGTACAAAATCTGGGCCAATATTTGTGAAGACATTTTTTATAACTTTTTCCAACACTTTTTTATACAAAGGTTTGGAAATGAAATGAAGATTATAATCCTTAAACACAAACAAACGTATCGATACTTATTTAGTACCTCATGGTTGGCAATTTGCGAGTCAACCTTTCGAATACGACCAGCGAACCTTGTTTAAATATACACAAAGCAAGAATAGATTTAAGAATTGTCGCATGGTTATAGACAAAATAAAACCGAATATAAGCTACCTATTCGGAAGAAATTGACATTAATAACACGCGGTACTTTTATTTATTTTTAAAAATATTTTGTCGTCTTTTCAACAAAAAAAAAAAAATAATCTGCAGATATTTCTCAACCTCTTTTAAATCTCAAAAAAAAATTATATTACCATATACCTAGAATTTTTATCCTCTAAGCTATACTAGTATCATTGACGATTAATTTTTGTCGATGGTCAAAAATCAATAAACTAACCACTCTGATAAATTTTATTTTAAACATATCTCGTTTTTTATTTAATTTTATTTCACTTTCTCATTTGATAACTTATAACGTTCATTAAAATGTTGGAATCACGTTTTTAAAGAATTTTAAATGACGCCAAAGCACGCACAAAAAAGATAGGGTTGCTTTCTTTAAAACAAATTCTTGAATTTTCAAGCTGACGTCAATTTTAAACAGCTAATAACAGAAAAGTTCGGCCTTTCGTTCCAAGATCGGAACGTCTTCTTCTTTCATGGCCTTTCCTAAGCGGCTTTCTACAACTATTGGACAAAAGAGCGCAACATATTATCTGAAATACCTGTTTAAAATTTAATTTCCAACTAGGGTAACCATTTGAAATTTGCTCGGTATGGCATAAAGATAACGAAAATGTACAGTGAGGGCGATAATTTTTGAACACACTGTAAATAGTATTTCTGTGCTCGCCGCGATTTTAAGAGGAACCCGACAAGTAGATAGAACTAGATTAAACCGTTATACGAATTAAACTTTAAGCCCCTTGTTCTGTGTATACACCTAGCTATAGCCCCAACTTTTCGAGCTCGAATCCAAATAAACGTGGACGCTTTTAAATAGACTCGTCGGCATGAAACAGGTAGTTCTTTAGCAAATAACGCATCAAACAATTTAATTTTGGTGCTTAAAATACAAATTAATATATTCGATCGTGGATCCATGATCCACACTATCTCTCTTAAGCTTTTCAAGAATCAGAATTAGGCCGATATATGATTTAACGTTACCTCTAAACCGTAATTTGTTCAAAGACGATGAAACTCACTGCAATTCGCAGCTTGCTCAAAGACCTTAAAGAAGATGAAACCATGAAGCGAATGGAATATCTCTATTGAAGTAGATAATGGAGTCCATAAATACCTTACCTCACTCGCGTGGCAATAAGTTTACTAGCACTCTATGCGTCTTTGTTATAAACGGCAAGAAAAGCAGATTCGTTTTCCCCCACTTTGTAGGAAACCTCCTTGCTGGACAAAGTGATCTACTTAAGCTAGTGTTTATAAAAATAACCGATACAAATACCATGGTTGGCATTTCGTTATACGCCTGGAAACATTGCTCCTCCCTCCTCCCAGAACTGGATGGCAATAAATTTACGCTCACCTAGCTCTCGCGTACAATTATCATTTGCTATTTCCTTCTTTAGCAGCAAGCAAACACGTCGGCAACTTGTTTAGGCATGCCTTTGACGTAGGCATAGGCGTAATCTGGCGGGGGTAAGGGGGCACTTGTCCCCAGTTTTTTTTAGAAAAGAGGTAAAATCTTACTTTTTTCCATAAAATTTTTATTTTTTGCCCTCCCCCCCTTTTAATTAAAATTTAGGGTGAATCCTTTTGTCTTTTTCCTGATTACTTTTGGTACAATATTTGATATAGGATTGATAATAGGCCTATATAAACCACTTCTTTTACTAAACTGGCGTCAATATATATCTTTGCTTTATCTTATATGAACTGTAGCTGATGACATATAGCCTGTTGCTAGAAGCGAATCAAGATACAGGTTGATCCATGAGTTCCCTCTATAATTCTGTATCTCCTACGAATATGGCATGCCGATACAAAGCGGCGAAAATTTTAGACTGCTCTGTAGTAGTTGCTGACGATCTAGAGTTGCTGCAATCAGACGCCATGGATCCAATTTCCAGGTAGTATTTGAAATATACTCTGACAGTACACTCAATCAGATATAATTTTTGAGCAGTATTACACGTACCTGGCCTATTTGTTGTTTTTGAGGAATATTTGTTGTTTATCTGCAATCCCGATCCCAATTTTGCCAATTTGTCGAGTTTTAAAAAATATAGACGAGGCTAGATTTTATACTACCTTTCGTTTGCGTGATGTCGACGCTGAGTAAAACATAAGACAGCTAAAATTTACACTTTCAGCCGAGCAATGTGTGCCGAGAACTGGGTGCACTTGAGCAGGATATGATCAAGACAAAATGGGGCCCAGGGCCTAGTATTTATTCGGGGCCCTTCCATACGCACTCGCAAAACAATTATTCAATAAGTAAGTGACAAGTGCAAACCCATGTTATATACAGTATCTGCATAATCAATAGTTTAAAGTCGTTTTCGATAACGTCTAAGTTATAATTAAGTAAAAATGTAATATTAATAAATTACTGTGTTATAATTAAAAAACTAGGTTTCAATCTGACATTTTAAACAAGTTAAAAAAAGATCATCCACAAAATTTGGGGGCCCCCAATGATATGGGGGCTAAGGGCCGCGTCCCTGGAGGCCCGCGCGTTAATCGGGTCCTGCACGTGTTTTGGGAGTAGTAATATTTCTAGGCATTTACGGAAATGCCTGATATAATCTTCGTACAGATTTACGCACAGACTACGTTGTGCATGGAATATTTTCATAACCATATACACTGTTATGTTCTTTATATCAAAATAGGAAGGCTAAATATCGGGCTATAGTTACTACATAATTTTCGCAGGATAACCCTCATTTTTGCTAAACGTATAAATGCTTTTTATACAGATGGGTCTCGTTTGATATATCCAATTTCCTGGAGTCGTATTAGTTGTTACATTTATAACCGCGATGTATATATAAGAGACTACAATCACAAAAGTATACCTTTAAAATTAAGCAACGGTCGTTTTTTTCTGTCGTTCTGTCTTCCTCTCGCATGAACAAATTTAGGATAGCTAACTCAATAATGAGAACAAAATGATTTATGTATAAAAGGGGGAGTAATAGCAGAGAAAGAATGATCTTACATAATCCAATAATGCGATGCTAACGGCTATATCATCCTGATAATGATAGTTCTCGTTGGAACACATATGTTTAAGCAGCACTTGTCTCAATCAAAAATCAGGAGGGTGCCCACTTTTGTTCGGAAAACTGTTGGTAAAATCATCACGTTGGCGTAGAAGTAAGGCATTCTCCTGCCATACGGGAAATCTGGGTTTTTTTTCCCAATGTACGGATAGACGCTAATCACGGCAAACAACCTTACAATGGCCGTATCGCTGGCATCGGAAGCATCTGGCGGGGTTTGGTATATAGGTTTCCTACTTTTGGGATGTGGTTTCTACAGTACTGTAGGTTTCCTGCTTTTGTTATGTAGTTTCTACAGTCCCGCAGTAAAGCGTTTAATTTCCATAATGAAATAGGTTGGCAGAGGTACAGTTTCTCCGTTAAACCTTATATACACTGGATGTGAGGCTAACAAACTTAACATCTTAAAAATTATATCTTCTGTCGCGAAACTTCATGTTGACTGCAAATGTTAGTGGGCTTTATTAATAATGAGGTAATAATAGCTTGATAACAGTGATTTCATAAGAATGGTCAGATAATAACTATTCGTTGTGAATTTCAATTATTTTAAACTTTTACAAATTATTTAAGAATATGTCACTGCTATTTAAATCAAAACCAACGAAGCACACTCTTTCTCTGTGATAAATTTTGGAGCAGCATAAAATTACTGTTGCACTGTTGAACGCAGATATACGAAAAAAATCCATTGTTTAAGATAGTTTCCTCTTCCAACATATGATATTTGCATGTACGAAAATGTAGTTGCATATTAATTAAAATTAACATCATTATCAACCAATGGAAAAATCATTCTGCACACCTCTCAATTTTTCCCATAGAGATAATTTGAAGCTACAATGACCTTTTGTGAGCATTATATATGAGGCTTAGGATTTACGTGTATGGTATAATTTTAACACTTTATTTTTCTTGGGGTAGCGTGCTCAAATAACAGTATGAAGTCCCAGCAGTTCTAATAGAGAAAGCGAGAGGGAATTTTCCATGAGGCTTCCCAGGCTGGTCCTCTTTTTAAACTCATTCCCACCTTGGACGAGATTTTGATTAAAAACATCTACCAACGAAAATTTCACAGCGGAAACTAAAAGCTGAAAAAGATACGAAAAGGAAAAAGATGAGGGCGGGAAAGAGTAAATTATAGAGTTGCCAGGTTTTAAGGAAAACCTTTCGGCCTTCTTTATTAAATAGTAAAGTGCTACTCCCTAAAGCGAGGATTTTAAAGAGGTGACTATACTGATTAATAATGGCGGGTTTGAAAACGATTTGGGCGGGTTAGCTGAAGGGAAAATGATCAGTTGCTTTTAATAAACCTTTCGCGAAAGATATCTGTTATACTTCAAAATATTTCCAACGTCCAATAGTTCCAACGCGAATACCTGTTTTAAAGGAAGTAGCGGTTCTGTAACCTTTCAATTTCTGCGTTCAACGGTGCATGCAAAGAGGAGAAGCCTATTTGGATTTTTACTGATCAAAATTGAGTTTCCTAAAATAGATACATTCCTCTTGGGCGTAGTCTTTGGCTATGTTATTTAATAAATTTTATATTTAAATTTACTATAAATAATATGTTTACACTATATCATACAATGTTAATATAGTCTATTTCCATTTTCGCATAGTTCTGCCTACATATTTATACTGCAGCATGCATTCCAGCAAATTTCCTTTACCGTGATATAATCTCGACTTAAAGAGGTTAGAGTTATATTCACAATTTTTATAATGAATATATTTATTTTAATAGGTGGCCTTCGCCCCCTCTCCTCAGTCCGCCAGTAACATGGCATGTTATTATAAGGGCCGCCTTAAGCAGGCCCACACCCGGGCCTCGGTTTCTTGGGGCCCCGCAGGCTATTTCTAAATTTAAAATTTTGTAATATTGAAAAATTTAAAATATTTTTGCTTCGGCTCTCTCATTTCGTGCCATCTAGTGCTCATACACGATTCCATTTTTTTTTTTGTTTCGTTTGCTTACTTGTATGCGCATGGGCCCCCGAAATATATTTTGCCCCCGGGCTCCCGCATTAGCTAAGGACGGCCCTGTGATTATATCATGCCATATGAGAATATAAATCATTATCTCATTGTCATGTAATATCACCATCATATAAATGTATATAGCAAATATAAGAATACGTACTCTTACAATAATAATAATAATTCCCCTGTCTTTTCACTTTGGTGAACCATGTTACACAAAATTACGATTTCTTAAGCAATTCAATTTTAGGAGTGTTCAAAAAATTTTACAGCATGTATCGATACAATCACAGCATGCAAGTCCGTAGCCAAGTCCCATTAAAAATTTAGTTTCGGGGGGAACCGGTCCCTAAGATCCCCCTCTGGATACGGGCATGGTCTTATATATATAGGTTGTTACATTAACTACCGTTGATGTATTTAAGCGTATGCTATGCAGCATTACTTTTTGATTTCACGCTGTAGAGGGCGCCACGTGCCACGCCCAAAAAAATTTTAAAAATCATCTGATTGATAACTATAAAAGAATAATTAATGATTTTACCGAAATGAGGCCAAGAAAAATAAAATTTACGGAATAATTGTATATTCATTTATATAGTTTACTTTAAATTTTTATTTAACCTGATATATTTTGCTTTCAATAAAACACCAAAACAGTGATAATTAAATTCAATAGTTTTTGTGGTTCTGCTGGCATTCAATGGTATAAACCAAGACCGCAACCAAGATTTAATTTCGGGGGGGGGGTTCAAAAAATTTTATTGCATGTAACGATACAATCCCAGCATGCAAGGTGGTGTCCAAGTTTCCTTAAAAATTTGGTTTCGGAGGAAGGGAGAAGGTCCCTAAAATTTCTCTTGGATACGGGCATGGTATAAACATAGTTTTAAACACAGTTCACAGTTTATTCTTCTATGGAGATCAGTTTGTCAACATGGAAAATTTTTTATTTAGCAGTTTGCTATTTGATTTATGTACCTTTTCAATATTTAAACATTTGAACCTCTATCCTGGATCCCGGTCTGGCGCGACCATATAAGCGAACTAGGCAGCCGCCTAGAAAGGCACCACGATATTTTTTTATGATAGTTAATACTGTAGGATGATTGAGATAAACGTGACGATAAATACATGGAAATGAATGGATTCTTCTCGCTTGAATACCTTCACCAATATCTATCTGCTTTTCCTTACTTACATCTGTATACTCTTATTCGTTTTTTTTTCGATACCTTCAGCTTCTTACTTACATCGACAAATTTTCCTCTAATCAATTTAGTAACTCTGCATAACATTTTCTCATTACCGCTGCAACCTGCAGTGGCGCGAGCAGTACCGATGCCTTACCCAAGGTTTGGTGGCCGCGTTTCGATATCTTTGTGCATTATTACAAGGCAGTGAGAAATACAATTTTGTCCTTAAACAGCAAAATCCCTTACGCTTTTTTTGTTTTAGTGGTTTTGATCATTTATTCGTGGCTTATGAGATAAGCTGCTATTTTCATAGTTCGTTTCAACCAGGACTTTAGTGAGAGAGGGGAATGTACAATTTTTTTCACTTTTCAATTGTTGTAAGATGTATTGGGGTGTTGATTTTCTTAAAAGGGGGAGGGTCGCATAGATCGTTCGACTAGGGCAAATCGGTTGTAAATTGGCTATCAATCAATTGTGAATCAGTTTTCCGAAACATAGTATAATGTACTTACAGTCAAAACCGCGTACATGCAATTCGTATATGCGTGAAGATCGCGTACATACATAAAATATCGAGCCTCAAATTTTCTCCCGTCTTTTTAATTTTATCTAAACCCGCTTAATTGTGATTTTATGCATGCAAAAACCGCATACATGACAGTATTTTTGACGCCAAACAAACCTTTTATTATAGAATTTAAACCGGATATATGTAGACAAACTTTATGAACAAGTTTTCATCCACAGTAAATGTGTATCTGGCAACCCTTATATTTAAGGATTGACTTTCCCATCGGAAATAGCTGTCCACCCTTATCGAGGCTTTACTTACCAGCTTATATTTATGGTTTTGTTTACGCCTCCTTCTCCCCCTATTTCTAACAATAATAATAATAATAAATAAACAGATTTTATTTATCACAGGAGACATACAATGCACACAATCTGTAAAGACATGTTTATATATTACATTAGACAAGTCACATGTGCAATAAATCGCATGTACTGACATACACAACATGCCCGTGTTCGGAATCACTATCAAAATTTGTTTTTATAACTGTCTCAGTGGATTACGCGTTTCGTGTTTTATTGGTCTACAAAATACTTAGTCTATTTGCAAGTTTTTTGCTTTCTTCTTTTGCACTTTTCGGTTTATATTTATTGCAAACATGGCAGATGAAAAGAAACGACAAATTTGCTTAAATATTGATCAAAAGTTGGCGATTTTAAATTTTTTGACATCAAATAATAAGACAAAGATATAAATAACAAAAGAGTATGGTTGTAATTTGTCCACTGTTTTCCACAAATACAGTAGATATATTTATATAAGTGCTACATTATTTCTTGTTATTTTTATTTATAGGAATAAAATACTGTGCATTATAAATATTGAAATAATGTATATGATTTATAAAATTAGAAATAAGAATATCTAATTTAATAATAAAATTCAATAAAAATTTAATGAGCAAATTATTTGCATGCCGCTTTTAAGTAAAACCAGCTTATATGCATAAGATTTCATTTAAGCGTACATTTGCATATATGCTGTTTTGACTATATATAATCCAGTAGCAACAGATTTGTACCTATACACTTTGTCATTGGTTGATACTCACGCATACTGAAATCCATCAAAAATTTTAGATTCCAAAATACGTTATGTATCTTACAATAGGATTCTTAAAATGCGCGTTTTGGGAAACACAGAATTGAGCAAATACTAAATGTTGAATTGGCCATTTCTGAGAAGCGCGTGCGATTCCAATACTGAACTCTCTTAAAAAGTCTTAGAAATAGATTACGATAATTTTATCCTATTGAAATTGCATTATGCGATACTGCAATGTAATGTAGGGTTGAAATCATGTTAGTCAATTTCTTTCTTTATCTCCTATTTGTTTTATATCATCTCGTTTCATGGCTTCCTATATTTTATTGATTTAAGGAAGGTATTTTTTATCGTACTTAATGTACAGCGTAGAGCAAAGTTGTTTTCCTACCATACCTGAAATCCTGGTGTGAATCCTGCCGGTATCGAGAGCATGTCTGGGCCCATCCATAATCAGAGATTTGATTCTTGAAGCCCCAGAAGATCGGATCCGTCGAAGAAATGTAAGCACTATCTCAGTTTTACCTGAGCTGCTTTTAAGCTGCGGTAAACAACGAACGTAGCCTTTCCGAACTAAATTCCTTTTCAACTCTAGTGAAGTATAATCATCAGCAATTGGAATGAAACCGAATGTAAGGATCTGTGCAATTCCTGATAAGAATAAATTAGATTTCCAGAAACAGCTCGAAGTACTTCGGCATTCGCAAACGCTTATAAATCCTTTATCTCTTATACAGGCGGCATTATGTCAGAACTAAACAATGTAGTTTTAAGATCTCACAAGAGGGCGCAGTTCTCAGTTTTCCAGCTCTCTCTCGCTCTTACCCAACTTTAAAAATGATCTTCTTCAGTGAGGTCCGTATCTATCTTCATCTAAGAAGAGCTTAATCAACTCGATTTAATTTATCGCTTCGGTTATACTAAAGTTTTAATTACTTAGAAAACTATTAATTCTCTTCTTTTCTCTTCGCACCTCGGTAGCTTTAATTTTACGCCTCCCGTGCGCTCCCGTCTTCCGCTCTCCCATATGCCACTCTTTTTTCGCTAGCATCTGCCATTTTTCACGTCCGCAACTTCTACCAGAAAAGGTTTAAACAGATTTTCAAAGTTTTCGTTTTCGATTTTTGTAACGCCAGGCAATCTGTTTCTGATTTCAAATATTCGGAAAAAGCTTCTGTTTCTTATTTGTTCTGGTGTATCAGCGATACACGAGAAAAAAAAAAGACGCAGTGCATTTAATATGGCTGATTTATTGTTGTACAATCTGGTTACAGGAAAACAAAAAAGTCGATATGGAGAACTTATTACTTTTAAAACTACTTTATTTGCCAAAGCGATCGCAGTCGAGTATTTGCACTGAGCCCTCAAGTTAGCGCGCCAAAGAAATGAAATGGGAATATAAATGGAAAACCGAATAGTCGAATCGACATTTTTTCCTGCGTACGTATAAACTTTGAGTTCGAAATCTTAAAATTGAATTTTGCTAAAAGGGAAAAGAAAGATTTTCAAATTGGAATTAAAATTGCAATTAAGAAAATCACCCGAAAAGAATTCAATTAGGCAGGATTGCAATTTTTGAAGATTTTGAAATGAGTTTTGAAAGTTTTTACTTAGAAAAGCGAACATTTTTCCCTTAAATGTTCAATTGAAAACAAATTTCGGAATTTGCGAATATTCTAGAAATTTAAAATAAGTATTTATCTAATTGTTACAGTTCCGCTTAAATATGTGAAGACAGCATATGGTAGTTTGGTAGACAAATATTTATAATCAATTCTAAGACCGTCCGTGTTGCCGTATTCGAATTGTTTTGCATATGTGAACGATGATCAAAAACCAAAGGCATAAATATATTGCATTTTTATGCTAATAAATATGTTTTATTTTAAATATAAGCTACATAATCGAGGAAAAGCTCGCTTTTCATATTGCAGCAAACAAGAACCGCGGAATACCAAAGAAAACCGTGAAAGCTAATTTTTTGGACGTCGTTTCAACATCATGGTACTAATGAACCTTTTTCTATATGACATAATTATATTAAAACATTGTGCAAGAACAATTGAAGAATACACACACACACATACATATATATATATATGTGTGTGTGTATGTGTGAAAACATTGTTAAGACAATAGTTGAAACTGCTGGGGAAATTGGTGGTGTAACCTGTAAAAAGCACAATAGCAAATTATCTGAGAAGACGAAACAGCTCATGAAAAGGCGAAGAGATATGAAGGTGGACAATCAAAATACCAGTTCCAGGATTGAGTACATAGAACTTTGTAAAACTCTGCGCAAAAGCATGAAAGAAGACATAAGAAAATTCAATTGTGAGTTAGTAAGGAAGGCCATTGAAAATAACAAGAGCCTTAGGGTTGTTAAAGGGAGTTTGTCTATTGGGAAGAAACACATCATTGCATTAAAAGGAGAGGATGGCACCGTAACAAGAAATAGGGAAGAAATACTTAGAAGAGTTGAAGAATTCTACAAAAAACTATATGAAAGTAACAGTGGATTAAACGAAGACACTGAAATAGTCGAAGGAACAGCTCCTAAAATCTTAAAAGAAGAAGTTTCATTTGCAATAAAAAGTATGAAGAAAGGAAGAGCCCCTGGCGATGATGGTATTACATTAGATATCCTAAAAGAAGCTGGAGAATATGTAGAAGACATACTTGCAAAATTCTTTACCAAATGTCTTAACAGCGGTAACATACCAAACCAATGGGATTCTGCAACAGTAATTCTTTTGCATAAAAAAGGTGATAAAGAGGATTTGAAAAATTACCGACCAATTAGCTTGTTACCTGCTATTTATAAAATCTTCACAAAAGTGCTAACACATCGCCTGCAGAAAAAATTAGATGCAGCTCAACCAAGAGAACAAGCTGGATTTCGAAGTGGATTCAGTACAGTGGACCATATTCAAGTATTAAGAGAATTAATTGAAAGAACACATGAATATGAACTTCCATTGTGTGTTGCATTTATTGACTATGAGAAGGCCTTTGACTCTATTAAAACATCAGCAGTCATCAACTCTTTAAGATCAACAGACATTGAGGATGTGTACATTGACATGGTGAAACGTGTGTATAAAAATGCAAGTGCAAAATTTCGGTTACATAAAGATACCAAAACTATCAAACTTGGCAAAGGGGTGAGGCAGGGAGATACCATTTCTCCAAAACTTTTTACTTCAGCTTTACAGATGATTTTTCAGCTGATAAATTGGAATAACAAGGGAATAAAAATAAATGGTGAATATTTAAATCATTTGCGGTTTGCTGATGACATTGTTATTTTTTCAACGAACCCATCAGAACTCCAAGACATGGTACAGGAGCTCTCAACTAGAAGTAAAGAAGTTGGACTCAAGATGAACCTACAAAAAACTAAGATCATGTTCAATAATTTTGTAGAGGAAACAAAAATACAAGTTGACAACATTGAGCTAGAAATTGCTGATTCATATATTTACCTTGGCCAGCTGATTTCAATGGATGGCAACATTATGAAAGAACTCAACAGACGTATTAAACTTGGCTGGAGTGCATTTGGAAGAAACAGTTTTATCCTGAAGGGGAAATTGCCTTTGTGTCTAAAAAGAAAGGTCTTCAACCAGTGTGTATTGCCAGTCCTCTCTTATGGATCAGAGACATGGAGTCTAACAGTTGGAGCAATACGAAAGTTACAGACAACGCAAAGGAGCATGGAGAGGTGCATGCTTGGAATAACTAGGAGAGATCGAAAAAGAAACACTTGGGTGAGAGAGCAAACTAGAGTAGAGGACATCATTGTTAAAGTAAAAGGGCTGAAATGGCGATGGGCTGGGCATATTGCAAGAAGAACTGATCAACGATGGACAACAGAAATTCTGAACTGGATTCCAAGAGACCACCGAAGACCTAGAAAACGTCCTCAAACTAGATGGGTGGATGAAATAAGAAAACAGGTTGGGGTGACGTGGAAACGAATGGCCCAGGATAGACTTGTGTGGAAAGCATTTGGAGAGACCTTCATCCAGCAGTGGATAGATAATGGTTGAATATGATGATGATGATGATATATATATATATATTAATCACTTTTGATATCGTTTTTAATTTTTGGAATTATGAGGGTTTCAATTAAGCTTTAAAATCCATCTTTAGTTCAAGAACTCTGCAAGTCACTTTCGAACGCTCTTGCTTCGTTTGTACACCATTCATAACAATTTAACCTAGTAATTCTCAACCTGCTCGCCGCAATGCCCCAGGGCGCCGTGGACAACATCTTGATGCACTACATAAAAACGCCGTAAACCGAAAAAAATGTTGAGAACCATTAGTTTAATCTATAATCTACTTTATTTTATTTATCTCATTTGAGATTACGTTTTGGTCTCCATCGTCCCTTTACACCTAATGAAGAAGTGCGATTATGGAATATTTAAGCAAAGTCCGTCATGGGCGGATTTACCATTTTGCCCCCCCAAAGTTATTTTTTGCCGCCTTTCCCTACCTGTCTGTCCCCCCCAATCAGTGGTAGGAACATAAAAATTGTTACATTCCATATACGCCAAAAAAATTTGTATTGACAATAACTTTGTTTAAAAATAAACTCATAAATTGAAACATAAACATTAAACAATATTAACTTATATTGAAGTATTATCTCTTCTTTGCGCATAATAAATCAAATTCAATTTTATTGAAATAAATTTTAATTTTAGCAAAAAAATAAAAGCCCATCGAACACTTATATTTAAATAGAAAGCATGACGTCTAGCTTTCTTCTCGGCAAAACATCTGATTATATCATCGTCTGGTATTGATTTTGTTATATCAGACTCAATACACAAAATTTTGCCGCCCTAGTCTATAGCCTAGTATAGCCTATTGGGAAATACGTCGCTGATCTCCGTCCCACATGACTTCCACATGACTTCCTTGTTCTTATTTCAGATACGCTTCTTTAAATTTCGGTAATTACTACATATCATTTTGTAATCCCTCTTTTAAATTATAAATAAACTTTAAATGCATTCCACTTCGCATGCAGGTTTAAACTATTTTCAGCACTTATACATTTTAAAGAATTAACCACGAATCGGGTCTCATCCGTCAAGGAAAGCTATTGAAATACATTGATCTGAACTCTGTTTTTTCAAATACAATTTCGACTATTACCTCAGGAAAAAAGTGCTTATTTTAAGTCCCCTTCCATTACTTTACTAAGTCCATTAAGTGTGGCCACAGCATTTTCATTAACTGCTATTATTTGTTCCTAGTAGATACTGTATATAAATATATGATTTTAATCGATACTGTCTTTCTACATTCTTTTCCCATAACACTATTAAGCGTTTTTTTCTGTTTCTTCTAGGTTTATTTTGAGTAAAATTTGTTTTAAAAAATACGTTATTAATGCAATGATGGATATTATAATAAAAAATCAATTTCAAGTATAGCCAGTTTAACGTTAGGCGTCACCTTTATTGTTTATATACATAATATTATTTATATATATATAAGTTAAAGGAAAACGTTTAACTATTTCGTAATACTTCCGCTGTAGCATATTTAACGCTTGATTTCCTCACCGCAAAATTTCCGGAACGCGATTTCCTTTTTTTGGTGCAAAATCATTTTCGTGGCCCAAACATAAACTTTGACATTTGGTTAGATCACACTCACTCTACGAAATATCAACTTTGACATTTCGTAGGGTTAAACTTATTCGACATTTTCTTATGTTACACGCGTATCACGGGTTGAGTCAAGTTACTTTCTAGGTCATTGTGCATATTTATTTCACCCTTTTAGTTAGAAAAATATCTTTCCGGTACTTGGAACAACAGTGTTATCTTTGTTTTGTGTTTGTAGACAATGTTCTCTTGTCAGGATCCGCCCCAGTCATTTCTTTCTTTTCTCTACTACCGAAAACTCGTTCATCTGATGTATAAGATCGGAGATACGGGAAGTTTTCAAACATCTAATCTAGGAAATACATCTGAACATTGAAAATTGGGTTTATTATCTTTCTGACATGGTCACACTTTATTTAAAATTGCCGTATTGCTCGAATACCACCATGAGTATCGGTTTGGTTTGTGGATGGGCCATTTTGCAAGGGCAAGATTCTTTATCTATCATGGGCTTCATTCATCATTGCAAATACAATAGCTTATAAAATATAAGAATTAGGTTCGACGACTCAGCAGGACCGGGTGACCTTTCCACAAGCCCTTTTCTTTAAAGGAACTTTGCCCCATTTCGCCTATAAAAAATCGAAAAACATTAGCTGTTTTTTTTTTTTCCTTTATTCCCCGGAATTGAAAGATGACAAGAATGGAAAATTCCAATTCCTTGTTTTTTCTCCTATTTTAACGACATACTTCCCTCATTCCGTAACAATAGGCGGCCCCTGTTCACCCTAATCCTACGCTTCTAGCCGGAAAGAAAGGCTACAATAAAAAGAAAACGAAATTTTATTTTTTTTCCCCCATTGAAGACTTTTTATCCTTCATTTCCTGTTCCTAATAACAAGAGGTATTTTTTTGCATTTTATTTCTGTTTGTAATTGTCAAAAAAATATTTTTTCCCTTCTATTGACTATAAAAATTACGTCGCGTCATTTGTAACTCCTTATAAAAACGAAGCGAATCCGCAACATGATTAAAGGAGAGAGCGTACGCTCCTCTGCTCCCACTAAAGGCATTGGCCATTAAATTTCTTTTCATTAATGTTTTGTTCCATTAAGATGTGTTTGTGTTTTCTTTATGCTGTTTTTGCATGAGTTTTTAAGAGGCTCATTTTCGGATACTTATTCTCTGCTGTTTATTTTTTGCTTCTGGAGGAAAACGTGTACGATGAAATTTTAGATGCGACAACTCATTTGTTTTAATAATGTTTGGCTTTTTCAGACTGCCGAAACTATTTATATACTGTGTCAGAAAATTGTTATACAATGTCACTTTTTTGCCGCTGATTTGGCATATGACGGATTTGGCTCTTCAACTCCTTTAAGTAAACTCTTGGTAAGGTTCGGCTGTGGACTTGCAATGGTCTCTGTGTGAGCTTTTAACCCTTCGCAACTACGTATGAAATAGTGTATGCCACATTTAGTTCTAAATCTACAGATAAAACACATTTGTAGGCGTTTGATGCATACACAATGTTCTTAATTTCTACGTAAACAGAATGAACTAATCACGGCGAGTAAATAAGTAGCCTAAAAAAAGTGATATCGTACAATTATCAGTATTGTTAAATGCACAAAAATGGTATAACTGAAGCATAATTATACGCAAACTACATTTTAAAATTTATATATAATAGAGGAAAATTTCTTCTTTTTGATATTATGCCAAAAGACGGAAAATTGTTCATATTTCTGCTTACCGTTCAGTAGAAACAAGAGCCCAGCTTGCATTGGGAGGAAAAGGTGGTCTTAAAATCATCGGATAATCATTTACCTTTTTTGAAATAGTTGGATTTCATAAATGCATTAGAGTAGAAAAAAATTCTTACAACCACTTTTTTTTGCTATCGCCCACCATTTCGATTTTCTGACCATTTGGGATGTCTGACAGGTCTTTTAAACTGCTAGACAATTATCAGTATTCGACATAGGGGCACCATGATATATAGGCAACTGATACCACCCCATCAGGAGTGTAGTATAGCTGGAACGTCGTTCCGGCACTGCGATTTTTAAGATCTCTCCGAGTCCATTCTGTCCCTCAGTCCCTGCTCTCAACAATACCACTAAGGGTAGAGCATTCCGGTAATGCCTAATTTACGATCACAGCCCTGCCACCTACCATATGTTTATAATCAACAAAGCTTACATGGCAGTAGACTCCCCCAACCCAGCGAGTTAGAAAGTGGTAATTATATCGACTGAATAGTTATTCGAATATCGTAATATAATATTTGGCTTGTCTGATATTTTGTATCGAAATAAATCAAAATAATGTTCTTTGTCGTACATACAAATCAGGGTTTAAGCTGGCTCGAAACATGCTGTCGCAAAAATGCTAAAATGGGAAAAAAGTTGTAGCAAAATGCTAAAAAATATTAGTTGCTTTCGTTGCTCGAAAAATCGTATCAATGAAATTATTTATATCAACGATGCTTAACAGGTGCTGTTAAGAATTTTGAAGAGGAAACAAAAAGGAACAAGAAAAGATCGCTGAAGTGCAAAACGGATATTCTGGAATCGAGGAATCCTGTTTTCAGAGAATAAACTGTGGTTAAAAATGCCTGTCGCATTTTCGCGATGGGCAATAATTTTTTCTTCGCATTTTCGAGCAACTCATCGCATTTTGCGAAAAATGCGACTGCAGCTTAAACCCTGCTAAAAATACTGAGTTAAATTAATTTACTCAATCTCAGATGTGTGAAGTATTATTCTTATATTTCAAAAACATTGATATAATTAAACACGTGCCAAACTGAAATTAATGTGTGAACCACTTTTTTAAAAGTGATTCCAGAAACAAAACACACTTATACATTCGTTTTCTTATTTTGAACCCTTCTCGTTCAATTGACCCATGTTTGCAAAAAAATAGGATTTAAGATATATGCTGTGTGTTAATCGAACATTTTATTTTATTTTATTTGAAATAATGGCCTCATTACGCGGTATAGCAATTTTTAATGTTACATTTGGCTTTACTTACAGCGGAAACTCATCTAGGAATATTTTTTACCAAAATTTGATAGGTTTCAAGACTAGAATATCTATATTTCTGTTCTTCCTGTAAAGCAACTTCCGAAAATGATTTTGAAGAAAATCGTTGTAGTCAAAATTTCGTAGAAGTCTCTCCAGTTTACCCCAAATTTTTTCAACTGGGTTGAAAACCAGACACTGAGTAATACATACCACACACTGAGAGCCGGTCAGTCCAACGTTATAGAATTATTTTTATCCAAGTACACACTGTGAACATACTGTGTCCAGGGCCCGATTAACGCACGGGCCCCCAAGACCGTGGCCCTGGGCCCCCATGTCAATAGCCCCTACCTCAAATTTTGAATGTGATTTTTTAGCACGTTTCAAATGTCAGTTTGAAACCTAACTTTTGAATCATAACTCATTAATTTATTAATATTACATTTTTCCTTAATTGGAACCTTGGCGTCACTAAAAATGGCTTCAAACTATTGATTATGCGAATAATATATATATATATATATATATATATATATATATATATATATATATAACAAGAGTTTGAATTTGTCACTTACTTACTGTATAATTGTATTGAGAGTGCGAAGTGAGGGGCTCCGAATCAACACTAGGCCATGGGGCCCCACTTTGGCTTGATTGGACCCTGACTGTGTCACATGAAAAAGAAAGCTGTCTTAGTGAAAAAGACAACGTTGAGTTTCATACCACTATCACAATGCAAAAAAAAGGCGTAAAATGTCCATAATATCTGTCTGTATGTAGATCTAAAACTATAGTTTCGGATACAGTAATTAACAGATCGAATTCCATCTAAGTGAGAAAACCTTATGCTGTGATAAAACCATTATCCTGATGATTGGAAGAACAACCAATCTTGGGTTTGTCATTATCTTAAATATGTCATTCGTAGCAAGACACTGAATAGCAAAATTCTTCGCGTTTAACCACTAATTACCGTCATCTATAATCTAAACAAGATGGGAAAGAGGCCAATCTACACGTCGTTTCCCATTCATATCAGTGATGATTGGCTTGCGTACACTATACTATGATAAGTAACTCTGTGCAATTCTCTGCGGATGATTATGGTACTGAGAATGGTACGAGAAACACATCCTAACTCAGCAGACAGATTTACTGCAGAGAACAAGTAAGACTAACTTTCGAACGTGTCCTACTAGGATTCTTCGCACATACTTACTAAATTTTCTCAGACCCCAGTAGAGAATTTTTTTCAGTAATCTCACCGTCGTTTCCCTATCTTTACCAGATCTTATCACTAATTTGAGTATATTCAGGTTGTTCACAGTATCACGTATTGAAACATTACTGTTATGATATCCTATGAACAATCTACATTGGAAATCGGTTATTTCACTTACACGTGGTATATTAGCTTAAAACTCAGTGCTCCAGCTAATGAAAACCCTGACTTCATATTTTTATATCCAAAAGTCAGTGGAAATATTGTCACACCCATGAATTTCCTTCGTAACCTCATGGTTCCTTACCAACTTTTCAATCTACAAAGATTGTTGTATTACTCCACTGGAAAAATATCTTATCAAATTACGTAAAGACAATTTTAGATGCATTGATGGTCCTTCGCACCCCCACCATGACTCCCTTGGTACTACCAATGAGTAGGTTTCTTCTTCTCAGGCCTAGTAACTAATTCGTTTATGTCCGTCTCCCCGGCGTTTCTTTAGTTCTGTGTTTGCCCACCTTGGGCTCTTTTTCGCTCACTTACATTTAACTTTTCCCTCGTTATGTTCGTATGATATTCTTCGCATTTGTGAACCTGACAACTCATTTTGCATTGCAACTGTTCTTTTTATGTGCTTGGTACAATAGAATTTTTGTGTTGTGTTTTTCTGCCGAGCATTGTGTAATTGGAAAACTCTCTCATAGAGATATTAATTGGTATCTTTGTGCTTTATTACCATACCGCTCTTATGTACCAAATTCTTTCATCTCAATCCTGTATAGAACTTCTGTACATTTCAAATCGGAAACGTCATTAGGTATATTTAATAATCTTCCTCTATGAACTGATATTTTATACTGTTGATTTAAGGCATTTGGAAAACTGCTCTTTTGCATACATCAGTAAAATGTCTTAAAATTATAATAACAGGCACGTGCCTGTTTTACTCCATTGTACCTCCTTATTCCCATTCTGTTACCTTGCTAAATTGATGTTAAACGCCTAAGGCGCAATACTCAGATATAGTCATGGCTGGCAAACAAAATTAATTGTATTCATATAAATTTAGTATAGTGTCCGAATGTTTTCGGTGCTATAAGCGAGTATTAACTATATTTTAGTGAATATAAATAATCTACCTGAAATTTTTGTGTCAAAATCGGTTGGCTGGATTTTTTTCTGACGGAAAAACAGAAAAGATTATTTTACGTAAAACAGATTTTATCTCAAAGCTTCTCTCAATGCCTATTAGCTTTACAGATAAATGTTAAATGAAATGAAACGTAGCACTATTCGCTAAAGTGTTTTGCTCAGTTCTGCAGAGTTCTTGTGTGCTATTCTAAAATATTTATTGATATTCAACTATTATGCTATGAAGTGAAGATATATTACTATTATATAATATATACAACATTTATTGATATTGATAGTTGTTAGTTCTCTGAAATTTTTGGGATTTATTTGTTATTTGCCATCTTATTTCTTTTACCAACTCTAAATGAAACCTTTTTTTTTTTTAAATTCGTTAGCAAAATATAATTTCAATGTCGATTAGAAAATAAAATTCATATAATAATCATAAAAGTCGCGATTAAAGCGTGCCTTATGCGGATTAATTTTTCGTATAAAAATGTCTTTGTTTATATAATGTCTTTAATTTACTTTTGGAACCCAATTTTAGCTGACCACAAAAGATGGCGATGGAAAAAATGGAAAACTAGCAGAGTAAAGATTTTATAATTAAAAACCATTCATCTAATTGATAGATTACTAGTATATACTATTCAGCTAATTGTGATAGCATACTCTCTCTAGTGTGTATTATTATTAGATATATTATCTAATAGTAATACTAGTGTGTGTGTGTTATAAATTCAACTAGTATACTTTTCATAAATTAAGATATTTGTATACGAAATATTAATCCGCATCAGGCAGCCTTTAACGCGGCTTTTATGATTATTATATAAATTTTTATTTTCTAATCGACATTGAAATTATATTTTGTTAATCAATTTACAAAAAAGGTTTGAGAGTTGATAGAAGAAATAAGATTGCAAATAAATCTAAAAACTTTCAGAGAACTAACAATAGTAGAGAAATTCTGTGTGCAACCAATGGAAGCAAAGTACGCACATAGAAGGGAAATCTGATTTAATATTATCATACCTTGTTGACTATTATCATACCGTATTGAATATTATAATACCTTGTTGACTATAATCATACGTTGTTGACTATCATCATACCCTATTGACTATTATCGTACCTTGTTAGTATAATCTCTAGTTCCATATATCAAAACTTACGTATTCCATCATTGTATTGTTATATATTCATGACAACCATGTATTGAAAACTTCGCTTGGATCAGGTGATTGGTTTTCTGTTTTTCACTCCGATGGCTGACAATTTGGTGGGAAACGTCCATCACCGCAAATTTCCACCGTTCGTTCAACATCAACAGAGCGGAGCCCCTTGCTTTTGACTGTTTATAAATACACGTTTACCCTTCGGAAAAAAAAAGAAACTCCGCTATTTGCTTCCTGGTGCATTATGCGGAATACGTTTATTAAATTTGTAGCGCCAGGACCACGTGTCATTCGGACGATAAGCGAAACATTAGTGCAACCTCAATCGGTGTTGGTAATTTAAGGAGGATGGGAGTTTACAATTAATTCAGGGCATATCTGCATTGCAAAATCAATGCTATAGCAGGGGAACCTGATACTGACGGGTGCTGCGACTCGCGCTTTGTCATATATATAAAATTATCTCGCCACCTCTCCATCCCTTTTCCCTATACTAACCCTGGAAATCAATAAGAAGCGTCCTATACCGTGTAGGTGCTACAGGAAACCTGAAAACTGGAATATCTGAAATACGTCTAGATGCCACCGGAAAATAAGATTTGCTTTATTGTTGAGCCTGATTTCGAAAAGTTTTTTTTTTCCTTTCGTTTCTAAATTCATCATACGCTCTTTATTTTGTCAGTGGTGGCAACTTATTCATCATTGATGTCATTTTCCTTGTCAGTTTCGTAAATGGTAAACAGAGATTACGGGTTTAAAAATTAGCGTCATTTGCAGATTGTCGATGATCCTTTATGTTGTGTATAAGTCTTTATGCCGTATGTACACATGTCGTTTTCAATTAATTCTGTGTCAACTTCTGAATGTCTAAAAATTGGACTTCCACACTCCTTTGAATATATTTTTAATTTATATCCAGTTTAGATATATGGACTTCCGGTTGTGTAGTAGTAACGAGTTAGCCTAGTGCACCGTTAACACTGGTTCAACTCCCAACGATTCCATAAAAAAAAAGGAAGAAAGAAAGAAAGAGAGAGAGAGAGAGAGAGAGAGAGAGAGAGAGTAGAAGGAGAAGAAGAAGAAGAAAGCCGCTTACCAGCTAACTGCGTATCCTAGACCAGGGGGGTTATTTCGGATTCCTCTGAAAATCGTATGTCTCGGTGTAGCCTGACAATTGCTGTCCTTGCACCGTAAAACACATCCAAACTAAACAAGTTTAGCTATAAAGGACTTCATATGGGATACGTGTTGTTTACTGAAATGTATCCCGTATCTCGTATAACGTATCGTTAATGTTACTTATCACGTTACAGGTTAAACTAAACAGCTCTCCCAAACGCATTCATTTATGAGTAATAAGAATCAGTTTAAAATCCCATGGCAGACACATCAGAGAGAGAGGACAGACCAGATATCCATACACGTATGTAGGTAAAAATGTTTTGACCTATGCCTTTTAAGGACTATATTTGTAATATGCGCGAGGTAGCAGTTTAATTCAGAAACCCACATTAAATTGATGTACCTTATTTTTTTATATTCTTGTGACGTTCACTTCGATAAGAAATATTAGTTTAATATGGTAAATTCTATATATGCATATATTTAGGAAACATGTAAAAATGTTGTATTTATTGGATATACGTCTGGAAGTACGTTACTCTACACTTTATGACGTTTTCACAAAGTTTTAGCGACCTTGTAAATTTCTTTTCTCATACCGATTTCGACACGGGCTAAGTTGTTGCAATACAGTGTCTTTAACTGCTTCGTATCCGACATATGACGTCCGTGAAAGTTTGAATTCAGCTTTTCTTGTTTTACAACAATTTACAACACAGTTATAATTGTTCAGAGATTTGAAATTTATTTATGATGTAAATTTGTATTTTACAGATGGTGTTTTGTAAATAAGAAGTGAAAGATCAAAAATTTTTCAGATCTTCGAACTGAGTCTTAATATTTTTCTTTATAGTTCTCTTATAGTAGTAAATTGTATTTACTATAACGATTACTATATATAGTTAGAAAACCTAACTTTACTCTGAGGATAAATCCTATTAAATTATAAATTATCAATTATAAAACTATACAAACCCTTATAAAACGAGAGTTAGACAGTTTTTAAAACGACAACTTTATCGTACATATAAATAATTTCTATAATTTAAACATACACACGCACATCTATGTGAATATGTGTATAATAAGAACACCAAAACTACCAATATTGGATTTATCAACACAGAACAGGCACAGAGTAAACGCCGAAAAATCAATATTTTATAACGTTGTGTAATTTTTCGTTAAGCGCTTTTGTCACTTACACTTCCAGAAAACTATTATTATAGAAAGGATTTTTTATGTCATACTTAATCATGGATTATGGAAACTATGGTACAACAACTCGCAGAAAAAATGAATTTTCAGAAACCTGATGGGACACAATCCCATATCTCGTAGTTGCCGGCCAAGTGCTCTAACTCCAGTTACCTGCAACTTAATGATTAGAGCACTTGGCCGGCGACAAGGAGATGTGGGATCATACTCCACTAGATTTCAGAAAATTCAATTTTTTTGCGAGTTGTTTTGTACTAAACGTTATTTTATTATTAACTTTATTATTAATTTTATTATTTTATTCTTTATTTTATTAATTTTATCGTTAATATTTTATTAACAGGTGAAAACCAAAGCAAAAGTATAAACTTCAAAATTGTGAACTACTCAAAATTTCTATACGCGTAAATAAATAGGCAAGGAAATGCAATAAAATATGCAGTTGTAATTTGTATATCTATACTTTCATGTCTGTATGTACACCCGTTTATTTTGTTTTAAATGAAAATTTTAAATGAAAATTCATTTTGAAGAATTTACTCTTGTAGTTTATCAAGCTGAATAGTTTTTAATTATAAAATCTTTGCTATGCTAGTTTTCCATTTTTTTCCACCTCCATCGTTTGTAGTCAGCTAAAATTGGGTTCCAGGAAGAAATTAAATTCGCCTGTCGCAAGTTTGATGCAAAGAGTTTTAATTTGGTGGACTCTAAACGTTTTATGGGTGGTGTTGCTCGGAGTAGAAAAAATGGCGATGTAGCATTCTCTCACGCGATTTTTTAATATAATAACACGGTGCAAGGAAAAAAACAGTTTTTAATAACACTCCTCACAAGATAATTACTTCTGTTGTAGTCGCGTTTCCTTTCTCTCTCCATCCTCACACGGAATAATATTCTCTGTTGTATGTTGTGTTTTTTTAAAATTGTAAGCATTGCAATGATGTTAACGAAAATGAGAGACGAACTAGTTTGTGGGTAGCAACATCATTATAACCTTCTTTCTTGGTGATTATTTTGAAATTTTACTCCCCACCACGTCTCATGTTTTCTCGGGCTTTTTAAATAATGCGTTGCTGAGACTTCAGTTTTAAATTTGTTTGTATTCTATTTCGGGAATTAATAAACGCTTCTCAGGCTTTTTTATAATTTAAAATACAATGCAGATGCAACAAATAGTTTTGCACGGAAAGCTCTTTTCCTTTGTGCAAATTATACAATAGAGCATGGAGAAGCATCCCTTAACCACATTATGGTCTCAAAGACTTGCAGAGATAAGAGGCGATCACGGAACATTAAAATTGTTAGCGTCTGCATTAGGCAATGCAATGTTAAAATTAACAATTAAGATCTTCATGTGGTTTAAAATCAAATAAAAATATGACTGCTTTAGCCTTGACACTTTACAACGAGTGAAAACAAAACAGCAAAAACGATACGTAACATTAATATATTATAAAATGTAGATGCAAATTATAATATATACATGCCATTTTTTCATATATATATTGAATAGAATACAACAGTTGAAGTCAACAAAATCGGCATATATTACTTTATGTATTTCACATACCCTATAATTCACCATATTCCAATATTAATCACGATGTTTCAAATAGTACGCACAAAAATATAATCAACGCATGCTCGCAAAAAGTACAATGCTTAAATTAAACTGTATTTCGTTGTTTTGTTTCATTATCTTTACTACTTCACGTCTTTAAATTCCCAGAAACCTGAATATTTAAATGTGTTATTAAAATGACAATACAATTTCCGAGTTCTACTGCGTTAGTATTATTAACAAGCTTAGAAATATATTACACTGTATGAGTATTGATTTTTTACTTTAAATGAGTATTTATAGTGCCTGAGTAGAGCAGTCACTTGTTTGATGCTTACTTGTATATTTGTATTTGGGTAAAGTTCTGCAAAGAGAAGGCTGTAGGCAGGGTCAGATTTA
>QLNU02015360.1:265138767-265162592 GCA_006491805.2 Dysdera silvatica | reverse complement strand
ATGAAGGACTGCTGCTGATGCGTCCGAAAGCTTGAGTGATCTTTTTCATTGCTATTTTACCAGTGTTTAACCTTTTTATGTAATTTCCTCCCTGGTACCCTGTATTTTATTTCTATCAAAACATTTATTATTCCGCTGAGCAGTGCTTAAGAGCCAATAGTCTACATAGCAGATCAATATAAAACTTTCACTAATGAGCTCTTTGAGTAGGTGTGTAGGAATTTTTTATTCTGGAGTTTATATCATGAATGTAGAAAAGCAAGAGCATAAGGAAAAGTTGCAGATGAGTTATACATGCCTTGAGATTGGTAAATAGATTGCATGCTCGTAACAATTTTTCTTTCTCCTTTATTGCATAAACACAATAAATCGTTATTTGGCAATTGTGTTATCCCTGCGGAGGGTAATAATATCTTACACCTTTACATACGGAGAAAAAGAGCGTTTGTTCTTGTCCTCATTCGTCTAGTAGGTCAAGACACCCCGGGCTAAACGGAGGGACCCTGGTTCGAATCCAGGATGGGGAAAGCGTCTCTTTTTCTCCAAAATAAAAAAGCTTTAGCTTGAGCTGCGTATGCGTGGGTGTCGGAGTTGTTGTATAATAAATTCCCCCACGAAAAACTCACAAAAATCTCGCCCCGGAGGCTTTTCTGTGTTGACCATTATTTGGCAATTGTGTTATCCCTGTGAAGGGTAATAATATCTTAAACTATAAATCATATTTGGACGAAATTCAGTTTTTTCTGTTCTGTCTTAATACTTTTCTCCTTCACTTCGGTTCCCTTTTTTCCTGACCGCTGTATCATTTTTTCTAAAGTTGCTCCGAACTACGTTAAGCGGTTGCTGAGATACTTGGTTGAGAAAGGCGTACGCAGTTTGAAGGCAATTTTAAAAGAAACAGGTCCTTTTAAATTCTTTATTAAGGTCCCTATAATTTATTATTGTGATCAATATATGACAAAAACGCTGCATTCTCTCATGCAAAGGGCGAGGATTAATTCTAAAAATGAGGCGTTTAATGACCTCCAAGTTTGCTATTTTACCTAGCGTTCGGCGTCCCTTCCGCAAAATTAACAACTGCTTGGCTCACACGACGCGCGTAAAAGCCGAGGCTGGGTTTAGCACTGTTTCAATTACGCAACGTAATTGGTGTCTAAAAAGCTGGTAAAAAGTTTTTTAACCGCTAAGGAGGTGAGCACCTTATCAGAAGAGATTTATAACTGTTTAACCAATGATTGATGCCAAATACTTTGGCCCGAAGGTACTAAAATGCCATATAGAAAGAAGAAAAAATACTTAGTGAAATTTTTGAAAACCGAATGAGAAGAGGAAATATACGAAGGGTTTATAAAAGACGTTAGTATTATCTGATGAGGGAAAGCAACTATGCTGCCAAGATCATTTAATCCATCTTCGTCAAATCTGCGCACATTCGCATAAGTTTCTAAAAATGGTCCGCTGATCCTTAACCTCCCAAGTCGCATGCAGATGCAATTTTTGGAAATTGATCACGAAGGTAAAGAACCACGAGAAAGGTGCTTTGTCATTTTCATATTTAGATTTCGTAAATATCATATTCGTGTAGGAAGTGAAAATTTGAACTTCAAGAATATTGAAATTTCCATATACGACTTCACTATTTTGTTTAGAAAGGCCATATGGTTGTTTCTTCAGTTAGAGCATTTCTTTATACTCATGTGTCTTTATCTACAGTCGGAGTAAGTTAAAGCCTAATTACGAAAGTTAATTAGATACAACACTAGAACACTACGAACACTAGAACGCAAGTTAACACTATTAACAGATGCTTATCAGTTCCTATAATTCGTATGAGTCCTTCTAGCGACAAAAAAATGTAATGCGGAAATGACACTTCCATCATTCAGTAGCTTAGTGCGATGATATCACTAAACTGCTTGAGAAATCTTATAGAAAAATTGGGCATTTATTAATCTGGTCTGAAATAAAACTACTATTATTCTACTATTAATAAAAATATTTATCTAAGATTTAAGCCGGAAATTTCTTTATTCTAAACTTTTCTTATTATACTAAACATTATGATTTTTTTACTGTAATAGAAATTTTTACAGAACAGCATTTCTCTCCATGATAATACGCTGCTTAAGAAAAATGAAAATTTCAGGTTATGCCGCATTTATTTAAGTAATACAAAAATCAATCCCAAAGGATATAAAAATTTTCTTGCTCTTCAGTTATAAATAAAAAATATAGATTTTCTTCCAAATTATTTAGGCATTTCGTTTATTAATTTCATTGGCGAATGGAAATCGTGGCATTTAGAAGAATCTACACAAATAATTATTGATAATTTTATAATAATATAATCCTGCCTCCTCCTTTATCTTTCTCTAAGGGAAAAAAAACTTATTCTTTTGGGCGCTCGCTATAATTAGCAACATTGGGCACAAAAACAACGATCATGTGATTTAAAATTCACAAAACTCCAAAAAATGCCGAAGAGAATGTAAAGCAAAAGACAAAGGAATGCCGCAATTAATCATATTTTTTTCAAATTTTCGGATTCTGTTTTTTACTCAGTGAAATATTATCTTGTGTTATTTTTTATTAGCCTAAAATAAAGGATTTTCCTCTTGTGGGGAGGATTATCGTTAAAATAAGAGAAAGGTTCAACCTTCTCGGACTAAGAAAAAGATAAGTTGATATGAGAGGGATAATTTTTGTATCGTTAATTATTTTGCAAAAAGATTTTGGGATTCCAATGACATTGCCATTTAGCGGGCCAACCTGTACGCTATGTCAAATACGGGAGAAATGTGAGTTTATTATGAAACAATAATAACTTTAAAAAGCAGTAAATTATTAATTGAGTTTGAAAATATTGATATTTCTTTGGCATGCATTATAACAAGTTATGGATAGAAGGGATAAACAAAGATATAAATTCATTGATAACTGAATAGTATTGAAGTTTTGAGATTACTTGGAGTTTATGATGTAGTACGAATGAGTAGAAAGCATAAATTTCTATCCTTACAAAAAAACTGCGCCCATGAAAAGTTTGTTATTTTAACGTAAGTATATAATATGCTTGCTAAAATAGGATATTTTTTTCTGCATTTATTGCTCTTGATCTAGTGAAATTAGAAACTGCTAATTTCATTAACAATAATTTACACACAGCAAATTTTCTAGTAATTTCAATTTAAAAATATTGGTTAAAATTTTACATGGAAACCAATTCTTATCTGCCAAACGTAAATAGTATCAACTATACATAAATAACCCGAAAAAAATGTTTTATGTGCTTATATCTTAAGATTATAACACTGCTCATTTCAGTACAATTTGTATGAATGCAATGAATAAAAACCACAGTCATTTTATATAATACAAGATCCGTTATATGGGATCGATACTTTAACATTAGATTAGTAGTTTGAATCATTGGTGCTTGGACTTTTATTTTTTAGCTGGATACACTTTTAAATAAGTTTTGAGTGACTCAGGCACCCAAAAAATTATTTTAGATTTAAATCCCTAAAGTGCTTCGATTATCTCATCATTATTGCTCATAAAGTGACGTCAAATTTGGAAAGAAGGGAGAATTATATATAAATGCACACATTCTCATATTATAATATGTTTATGAAACTGATTGTATTTTGATTTTAAAATATAATAATGGCAATACTAAACATGGAATTGATTTACTAGTGGAAAGGCTGGTGAGCATTTCACATATAAGGCATATTATATCAGATTTATAAGGCTTGTTAGGTTATATTTATCATGTTTCTACCTGAATAAAGTTATTATATTGTATTGTATATCGTAATTAATAATTGAAAGTTGAGTTCTTAATTCCGACTCTATGTTATTCAATAGGTTTCTATATTTATTTCAGCGGAGAATCCCGGGGTTAGGGACATTTCCCTTGCTAAATTCCTAAAAATGCGGTGGCAATCGGTTATAACCAGCGCTGATTACAACGACCAGCCATATATAACAACGTAACTTTCAAAAAAAGTTTGGTTTCGTAATTTATTTTTGTTAATTGCTCCTTAAATCCAGGGTCCAATAAAGAGACTTGTTCACTAAAAGTGGTTAAATTGCATTAAGCTTAATCATTATACCAAATAAAATCCATATTTTACTCGCTATATACGGATACTGGCTAAATTCGGGCTCGTTATAAGTGTGTCTCACTGTATTTTATATTCCCCTGCAAAATCTATCTCTGGATCCGCCTCTGCTTATTTTAAAGATAAACGAAATCAATGCATTTCCTAAAGCCTTCACGGATACCCTGTGAAGACAGAGGGGATCGCCAGGAGTCCTCGATCACAATTTAAGGGCCACTGGTTTAAATGAAATTAAGGTTTGCATATCGTTATACGATAAGTTCATTTCTTTTATTTTCGTACTTTTGTCATTTTTCAATCATCTCGTCACTTTCCATAAAGACAGGTGCAATTCATTTTAATGCCAACGATGAGGGATCTGTTCAGTATGTTACAGGAGAGACAGAGATTGAAAACGAGCAGATCTTTTTTTTTTAAAAATTAATACTTTTAAATGTGCAATGGAAATTTATTGAGCATAGAGAATTAAACATACTTTAGTTAACGTGGATGTGCTTTACCATAAAGTACCTAATTTCCAATGACCATATTATTATTACCAATAGTTGGTCTGTAGGTGCTGCAATTATAACACTTACGCCAAGCTTGGCGGCAATCCGAGTTCGAGCGCCAACGCTGCCAAAAAACAGCTTACCGACTAATTGTTTACTATAGTCCGGGTGTTGGTTCCCTAATACTTAAGAAGTATGGATTCCCCGAAAAAACATGCATGCACTGTCCTATGGCGGCACAATGGCTACGTGTTCGTTTATTGTGTCCTTAAGCTGGTCTCTATTACCAAATGATGTCGCAGAACGCGTGCTGTCCCACTGTAGTCAAGAGATTGGTTCCCTTGTCAGCAGAATTGCTGATTACTCGGAAAACTCTCGGCTTCAGCCTGGCGTGGTTTTGCTGTCCTGGCACCATAGAAAACGCAAACAATGCGTTATGTGTTCTTCAATCATTGCAGCCTTTCTATTTTTCAGCCAAGCCTTTTTTAAATTTTAGTTAATTCATATTTATTTTATATTCGTAATTGTTATTAATGACACTATCAAATAGCAATTATGCTAAAAGGTTTATACTTCAAATTGGAAATATATGTAGCAAAATCAATCATCACTACATGTAACGAAAACAGAACTTAAAAACCTGTACGTATGTGTACAATGTGTTTGGAAAGACTCAGTACATTTATCGGTTCACAAGGCATTGATTACACGAAACGTTGGAAATGACCGCCGTGGGCATCCAAGCATTTTTAGACACGCATCATAATGTTGTACGACATCCTATGCATCTCTTGTGATGAAATCTCGTGGATGAACTGCATGATGGCATCCCGTGGCAAGTCATTTTCAACATTTCGCGTGTAACCAATGTCTTGTGCACCGGAAAGTGGACTGAGACTTTAAGAACACCCTGTGTATATAAGATTATATGCATATGTATAAAAGAAATAGTTGCAAATTAAGATATCATTAACATAGTTTTTAACAAGCGAAACGCCCTTGATATCTATTCATATAATTTACAATGAATAATGAAAATAACATTTTGCCATTTTTCAAACGAAGAAGAAAATCATATTTAAATATGATGTTTCAAATAATCATATAAATATGAGCATGTGATATAACATATTGTTTTATTAATTGAAATAAAATTACAAAGCTCCAGAGAGGAAATTTACATACAAAAGAGGTTGAAAATTAATTAAATAGAAAATTTATTTGCTATTTTATCAGTATTTGAATCTTTAATATGTATTTTTTTATGCACTTCAAAGAAACGAGTAAATTTTTTCGTCTTATCACTGATTATGGTATTTTTTATATAGATGATTGTTTTGGGTTTTCTTTGTCGTTGTTGTTGCTGTGACTATATTGTGATTTTAGGAAGTTAAAATATCTCATTTAATTAAATTAAATGAGATATTTTTTTAGAGTATATTTCTAAAGTTGTGCAAAAAAGTGTGGCTAAAAGTAATGCTAAATTCAGTATCAATTATGCAATTTTGGAATTTGATATGGATTAATTATTTATCACACTTCCTTCCGTTATAAATACTCACGGCGAAAATTCGTGTCGTGGTTTATTTATCAATTGTTTTGTACCTGTGATTAAGCAGTACTGAGGGAGAGTATATTTACCCATATCTCAGTTTTAGTTATTTATTTTCTCAGTAGCGTATTCCTATGAGTTTTCTTTGTATAGCACTCCTTGTAAGGTTGCGGAATATTTCGTTTAGACTTATGTTTTATTTCTTGATGATAGAAAAATAATATGCCTTATATATTTCATGACCATATTCTAAAACTGTTTGGAAAATTTTATATGTCACGAAAAATATTGGGCTGCCACTTTAAGCGCTCATTTCCTTTAGGCGTCAAAACAATATTCTGACAGAATCTTAATGAATTTCTTCTTTCTTCGATGCGGATCTTTTTCTCTCAAACAAACAGCTCCAAATATCTTCATTTTACGTTATTCACCTTCCCTTCCCTTCCTTCATACTCGCCTTGAAGGAGACAAAAAGGGCTATCAAAGGGCAAATGGAGGAAAGTCGTTGTTTGGTTGACGCAGACGGAACAGCGGGCACAGAGTCGCAGTCATTCTTCATTAGAGGAACTTCAATTAAGAATCCATGTGGTTGTCTCAGTAATGGATCTTTGACAGCACTATCCCTGTTCCTCGCGAAGCTTTTTTCCTCTCGCATTGGGCTCTGTCCGACGTGGTGTCTTTGTGGCCGCTTTGTCTTCTAGGATTAGGCCTCGGTCTCTGTTCTGTTGTTTCGATTTATTGATATTGGCTGTTTACGACTAGCTGAGAAATAACGGGGTCTTTAATCACGAGATAATTGTACTACGTGTTGTGGCAAAAGAAGTAAGAATAACCAGAACGTATGACCGGTACGGTTGAAAAATCACTTTCAAATGATAGGGTGTTTTGCTGTTTTGGAACCATCTTGCCAGTTCAAAGAGTAGTTCGTTATTTATGTCTGCTCACCCGTTTACATTTAACAACATAGGCGACTAGGGTTTGGCTTTCGTTTGTCTTTCCTTGAAACTCGAGAAATGTAAAGTTGGAATCTTTCCATTAATTTAGCCAGTGATACGTAGAGAATAAGATGGCAATGTGTAATTTTCTAAGTTTTAATTAAAAGGGATGTTAGCATCATTTTAACGTAAAGCCAACTTTTCTCTGTCGCCTATCTCAGCAAAGCATGCTCAAATAACACTTTACTTTGAAAGGAAAAAGCGAAAAGAGAAGGAAATGTTTCCGCATTGTAATGTTTGGAAGCTAATGTGTAAACTGAATCTGTTGGCAAAGGAATATACACTGGATACTATTTATTATTATTATTGACGAAATAATTCTCGAATATAAAAGTATATAAATGAGAAAATAATCAAATGTCAACAAGGTATCGCATAATTTATAATAAATCGAATCAATGCTCCAAAAATAAAAATAAATCGATAATTTCATTGATTGGGTTAGCTGTGTGTCCAAGAGACAGATACGACTGGATAAATGTTTTGAGGTGAACTCTTTGCATCGTTTTTTTTTACTTAAAATCAAGTCCATCAATCAGAAAATCGTTTACTATACGATTTAACTCTGGAGATTCAAGAGAAGTAGAATTTACCATCATGCCCAAATTTTGTAATTTTGGATTTAAATAGCAAACGATGAACAATACAGTTATAGTAAAAAGCAAACACATATTTAAAAATGTTAATTTAAATAAGGTTAATATTCTGCTCAAAATAATTACAAATAATTAACGAAAACATTTTAATCACTTTGCTTAACCGAATGTCGGCAGTTCACCGTTCATTCAAATACAACTTTCTTAAGAGTAAAAGAAATTAACCAATGCACATTTTTTAGTGTTGTCGGCTGGCTTTGGTTAAACACAAAGTCCTTGAAAAAAACTAGCATTTCATATTTTCCCAATTATTGCATACGCGTAACGAAAATTCGGAAGCCTAATTTGCTCTCATTAATTTTACAATGGAACCTAGTTTTGACACCACTCCCAAGATGGACAGAGTTCCATTCTGCTACTCTGTCGAGTCTGTATTATTATTATATTCTCTCTTTCCGACTTCCAGAAGATTAAAATTTGTATACGCTGATTATTGTGAACATGCTGCATTTCCTCCTTTTTTATTTTGTATCAGAAATTGAAATATATTCGATAGTTATAGGGAAATGTACGAAATTTGTAAAGCATCTTCATGAGTATCTCGAAATATATGTGATATTTAGAATAGATTAATTTAGATGAGATTTGGAAATAATGATGACAATTTAGGACATAAGGAATTGATACAAAAGGTCTGCAAATAATTCTTGTGATTTAAACGTAAGGAATTAATACAGGGAATTTGGGACTAAGACGAGACTTCTTTAATATTAAGACAATGGAGTTTAGTTAGTTAATTTTAAACCAAAAGACGTTTAAACTTAAAAATCTAGAAAATAATTAATATAATATTGAATTCATTTATTTAAATAAGGTTTTTTATTTTGTCAGACAGGTATACATATTTTATATTATATTTATTTTTCATAGCTTCGTTGAATTTAGGCGAGCTATGTCAGTAAAATTGTAAGAAAATAAGTTTTACCCTGTAAATAATATTTAGTGTCATCTCCGAATGAGAGAAATATATTGCAAATTCTTTGATCAGTTCCACCACAACATAAGTTGCATGCAAACCGCACATGTAGCACATAGTACATCCAAGTACATAAATTAATTTCTTAAGAGACTCAAGGATACCGGCAAACAACATGTCAATTTCTTCTTTACTTGATGCTCTCATGATAAACGAAACTGTTAACTTAACTGTTAACCGCTTTATCATTTTTGCCTCTTTCATTGTTAATTTTACGTTTCAAGATTACATGATAAGATAGTTATATGAAGTACAATAATGAATAAAGCATTTATATCAAGCATAATATTGGATAAGTCAATTTTATAAATTAGAATAACGAATATGGCAATTTTGTAAATCATAATAATGAATCATAATGATGATTAAAGCGATTTTATAAATTAGAATTTATAAAATATAATAAAAATTATTAGAATATAATGAACTGAGAATTAGAAACCTGTAAAAGAAATATTAATAAATTTAAGGATGATATGAGATCAATTGATTGGGACATAGAATTAAATCATAATAACAACTATGATATAATTTTAAGAAAAATTAAAGAATTATATGAAAAAAATTTAATGAGAAATATATTAAAGATAAAATAAATAATAAGGCTGATAAACAACAGAATCAAGAACACTATAAAGAAAAGGAATAATTTATTTAAGAGATTTATAAGAACAATAAAATTTATTTATTTAGAAAGATTCAAAAAATTGAGAAACTGTATAACTAAATCCATTGTTTGGCACAAAAAAAGATATTTAGATGAAAACTTGATTAATGTAGATAATAAAAATAATTGAAAGTTTATAAATAAATTATTGTGTAGAGATAATAAAAATAAAGAAATAAAATTAATAAAAGATGATAATAGAATTATAACGGTAAAGGGGGAAATGGCAAATTGCTTCAAAAAAATTTTTATTGAAATATCTGAAAAAATAATAGATAGAGAAAGATATATTGAGAATGTCTTTAAAGAATATATGAGCAAAAATCATGATAAAACTATGTATGTTGAGCAAATAATGTATTTTGAATTATTAAATGAAATAAGAAAACTTAATAGTAAAAAAAGGAGAATGTGTTGATGAGATTCACCCAAAAATTGTGAAGGAAAGTGCGGAATTGTTGGTTGTGCCCTTATTGATTGTATTTAATAATATTATAGATAAGGAAGAAATTCCTGATGGAAAGAAGATATCTAAAATTATACTTATTTATAAAAAGGGTAAAATAGACTGTAAAGAAAATTATAGACCAATAGCAGTAACATCAGCTTTTGCGAAATTATTTGAAAAACTACTTTACAATAGAATAATAAAATTTATTTAAAAAATAATTTAATGGATACATATCAACATGGTTTTAGAAAAGGAAAATCAACAGAAGCAGCATTACTTAGAACAATAAATAAAATACAGGAAGTAAAGCAATCGAAAATAGGGAATATAGTATAGGGATATTCTGTGATTTGAGTAAGGTGTTCAATGTATTAAATAGAAAGATATTAATAACAAAATTAAATAATTATGGATTAAGAGGTAAAATTAATAAATTATTATACAGTTATTTAAATAATAGAAAACAAATAGTGTGTGTTGGAGGCAAAACATCAAAAATGATGAGTAATAACTATGGAGTGCTGCAGGGGTCCAATTTGGGACCACTGTTGTATTACATATATGTAAACGATATGTTTAATGTTTCAGATATGTGTCATATAACATTGTTTACAGATGAAACAAGTGTTATAATTACTGGTCAAGACCTAAAAATATTAATGGGAATGTGCATCAGTGAAATAAAAAAATATGAAAAATGCTTTTATGTAAATCAAATGAAATTAAATGTAGATATATCTAAAGTAATGATTTTCTGAAGTAGAAGCAAAAATATTAATATCGACATATACAATAATTCAGTCTTAATTAGTAACAATAAACAAATTGAAGTGGTACAACAATTAGAATTTTTGGGAGTTCAACTAACAGATAAATTAAATTGGAATGCTCAAGTAAATTCTGTGACAAAAAAAGCAAGTAAAGGCATAGGCATACTAAGAAGAATAGGTAATATATTGACAGATAAAATTAATATTGACCTTTATTACCCCATGATATAGAATCATCTTATGTATTGCAACTGTATATGGCGAGATGTTGGCATAGTTAATGGAAATATATTGAAAAATATACAGAGAAAAGCAATGAAACTAATTAACAAGAATAATAGAATGAACTGAAAAAACATATTAATTAAATACATTATCGTACCATTTGAATTAATACATGAATACTGTATTTTGATTAAAGTATTTGAAAGAATTAAGGAAAACCAGCACATGGAGTTAATAAAAATTAAATATAATGAAAGAGAAAAAGAAATAGTTGCCGAAAATAAGAACTGAAACAGGGCGAAGTAACATTTATTTCAAGGGTCCTAACCTCTGGAAAAAATTACCTGAGGATATAAAAAAATCAAAAGCAATTAATAAATTAAGAGAGCACTTAATCTCATCATTGGTTTCGTAACAAATTAAATTTATAATTTACTACGACCTGGTGGAATATTGTTAACTAATTTCAAATAGATTAATTTTTATATTTAACTTGGTGCTATTAACATGATTGTCTTTGATTAATCTACTCGAAGTCCTAGGTTTGTTATATCCAAAAAGATATTTTCCTTTGACCCTTCCTTGTATGGTCAAATTGTTTCAACATGTTGAAAGAAGAATTAATATAATGTATATGATCTGTACTACAAGTGAAAAATAAGTAAGACTTATTATTATTATATTATTATTATAATAAATAAGGAACATGTATATAGTAAATCATAATTATAATTATGGCAAGTTTATAAATCATAATAATAAATAAAGCTCATGTATATAGTAAATAATAATTATGAATATGGCCTTTATCTAAATCATAAAAATATGCTCATTATGACAGACATCTTCATAATAATTCGTTCTAATATAACAAATAATTATAGATCCTATCAAACTTCAGAAATTTTTCGGAACCCCTCTCCACACACACACACACACACGCACACAGTAATAGCTTTTAAGGAAGGTTTGGAGTAATTTGAACTGTAATTGTCTTAATATAAATGGAAGTATCTATTTAATATAATTATTAAATGAGACAACAATGTCAATGATAAATTTATGGCATTTATTTATCTCTTAACTTTAACATAAAAAGTGTAATCTATGTAAAATACAGCATTCTTTACTTCATATTAAAGTAGTATGTCATATATATAGCTTATCTAAAGCAACATACACCATGAAGAGCTTTGAAAATTCCCCTAAACTAATGCTACTTGAAGAACAAGTAAATTCAATTTCGTTGAAGAACAAATATTTATTTATTGTTTATATCAAATAAAATGTATTCGTGATAGAAAAAAAGGTTTTCATTTATTATTCTGTCTTCTTATTTGCTACTCAAGAATATTTTTTATCGATCTGAAGGAAACAATGCCTGGTGAACGTAGGTGCAAACAAAAAAAATGAAATTCCTTTGAATACGTTATAAAATTCGTATTGCATTTTTCAGTTTGTTCTGTAGCCTATTTACCCTTTTGTATAATGATCAACAAATCAACTGAAGACTTTATGATTTCCCGAAAGAAATGCACAGAATTGCAATTGATAATTTGAAGAACTTCGTTGATTTAGTTACGTAGCAGCGTTCTTCAGATTCATTTTCTATTCTGGCTATATAACACGTCATAATGAAAAGCTTATCTGAAAAAAAAGGGGAAAGTTTGTGAAACATTTAAGTTTGAACTGATTGTTGCCGTCCACAGGGAAAATACCTTCGAGTCGTAGGGAAATTTGCGTAAGGGACGGAATGATACATACTGATTGAAAATTTTTTCCCCTCGTAATGAAGCTTCATTGGTGTTTTACATAACAAATATCTCAGTCATGCATTAGCAAATAAAGAGTGATGCTTATTATTGAATTAAATTACCATATCTGCCAGAGACTCGTTATTTTTCTAGCGCAGGGTGGAACTGTTCCTTTCCTATTTGTGTATTCATTCATATTTAATTTTGCTCAGTCACTTCAGCGATCGCGTTTTCCGATTCCTAGTTGGATTCTGGGGAATTATACATCCAAATATAGTGATTAGATATTAGCTGCTGGCACACAGTTCATACCATATTGATTATAAATGTCTATATGGTCGGAAAATCGTAATATTCTTCATAAATTTCGTGTAGTTTTGTCCCTCGCTGACGTTACTCCACAGCCTTCAGAAAATTTAATTATTGCTCTCTTGAGTAAGCAGCATGGAAGGTTTGTGTTATTTTCACATTGTGTGGGTAATTATTTGTTTATTAAAAAAAATCCTCGTTTTTAAGTGCAACTTATTGCCCATCTAACGAATTTTTTGTAAAAATCCCCATCACGTGTGTTTAGCTTTTAGGGCAAGATATTTTAGTTTATTTACCTGTTTTCCAAGCCACACGGAATACTTTTTATTCAGGGGTTATCTCGATTGGAAATTTAACCTTTATGTAATGGCAAGTACGAGGGGCGAATTCGCTTTCTGCACGATTAAAATGCTCCGAGTGCTTCCCCACCCCCTTTCTTGTGCTCTTTCTCGGGACAACGTCGCGACGTGGGGTCATTTGCAAATTTTAGTAAAACGGCTGCTGATAAGTCTGCCTTCTTAAAATCCCTTTATTCCCTGAAATTTCTCTTTTTTTTATGCCGATGCGGAAGCTCATAGCAAGGTAATGGACTTTTATTTTGCTATTAGCACTGTCACACTCGCTTCCGTCCCCCCTGCCTCACAAATAACTCTCAGATCTTAGAATAATGCGTCTTTGCAGATCGAAACGAATGAGGTGGGGGAAATCAGTGCATTTTTTTTTTGTTTTTTTTTTTAGAGGAAAAATGTATTTATTCAACATTCACGATTAAATATTACATGTTTCGATGTTCTTCTTTTATAGCTTATATGACACATTTACAAAAATACAAGTAACATATATGCATGTATACAAATATGTACAAGCTAAACAATTCAATTGATAGAAGCAGTTTGTAATGTGTATGGCCATTGTATGGTACATATATATATATATATCCCGAGTCGTGAACTTTCGGCGATAGCCTTCTGATACAGACCTTGTCCCGCCGTCACCAAAAGGTTAAACTGTTTTACAAAAATAACATAAATAGATCTTAAGTCTGTCATGATATCAGCTGTCTCACTTTTATGAGTTAATCATTTTCCTAGAAAATTAATGCCTAGACCTTTTATGTTTTTTCCTCTAAAATTATCAAGCTTTTGGCTATAGTCTGGGTGGTAAAACGCTCCTTGTATTAGAAAGAATCTTAGCCCATAATTCGATCTCCCGTTTTACGCTTAAAACTTTATTCCTAGAATGATTTACTGAAGCTAACGCGTTGAGAGAAAATATGTTATTGTAGAATGAAGAACAAAACTCCAATTAGGTATGCCTTTTGTGATTTTAGAGATAGAAGACCTATTTTCCATTATAGTGGGTGATCACTCCTGAAAATTATTTAAAAGTGACGAACAATTTTTCTCTCCCAAACGGAACGTTGTTAGTGGTATGAGCGATGATAGATGTTAAACATAACGAAACCCATAATTAGAATCTGGATGAGATAAACTATAAGCATTGAGCACTATATTACATTTTTACAAGCGGCGTATTGCGTGTTTGTTTTCTCTAAATGTTTTCCCGCCCAGCCGTGTCTGTTACAAGCAATTATACGAAGGGAAATGAACGACAACACGCAATATTTAATGATGTTTTCTAGACGAATTGCTGCGTTCTCATTATGTACGGACCATACAGAAAGTAAGTAAACTTTCGTTTATGTATTTCCATTGTCAAACTTCCGATTTGTGATGGAAATATTAAGCTGTTAATATATATTTCTTCGCGAGCAGTGTTAATATATATCGTACTAATTAAAAGATGTAAAGTTTGAATTCCATTAAATTTTAAATACGGATGAAAATTGAAAATTATCTAGGTATTATTAACACATCTTGCTTCTCGGAAAATTAGCATAGGAAAATTATTAATAGCAAGAAAATGTTCTAAATTATTTGTGATTATAATAATAATAATAAATTTTCATTCAACCCGATATACAATATTTCGTGATACATAGCTTGAGCAGTATAAAAGTTATAGAAATGTAAGAGAAAATCTATATTAAATTATTTTAGGTTTTGAGGTAAGAAATGGAAGAGAATATAAAGCCGTATCTTGTTACGAGATTCTCTTCTAGAATGCGGGGATGTTGGCAAGAAAAAAGGTTTTTTATAGTTCTAAATTCTGTTCGTTTCAAAACGTTGAGTTGTTGTATATCGTTGGCAGATGGAAGTAGAAACCTTGTAATAACTTAAAATACATTGTACCTCGTTTTTACGAATTAATGAACCAAAATGTTGGTTACTTAAGATTTCTATGGGTTTAACTTCAGAAATTTGCCATATACACCTGGATAAAATTTGTGAAATTATCTGTTTATCAAAATGCTAGCCAGAAAAATACCTAAGAGTCAATATGTGCAATCAGAAATTTTGATTCAAAACAATTATAAATTAACGAATTAGTTGTGATATTAAGAGTCGTGGATATGAAGATATACCATTATAGAAGATATTATAGATTCAAAATATTATATGACTTGGGTCCAAAGTAAAGAATAGCTCAAAGAGGAAAAGGAGGGGTAAAGCTTCCACTCAGCAAGTATAACACTTTTTTTAGAGAAAAAAGCATATATCGTGGATTCTTTATGGCGCACGCTTCGGAATATATTTAAGTGTTTCAGAAAAATAAACGAATATTTTGCGGATAAAAAACCTAAAAAGCACCATTGCCAATGTTGTAGTTCAGCTGGTGGTTGAAAGTTTTGAGTCTCCGTTTATGTTTTCACACAGATATCGGAGAACCTCCCCTATTTATATTGAAGTGACAATGATTTGATGAAAGTGACAAAATGTTGAACGTAGAACGAGTTTCCAAAGTTGAAGACAATACAAATACAATCGGTTCTTTGAAAGGGGCTCTATTTTATTTGTGGCAAATGGAGGATCCGGGGAATTTCTTAATAATGTAATGACGAAATAATGTTCTAAGTCAAATGTTCTCATACTTTTCATTATATCGAACCTTTTTTTTTTACCACATACCGAATAACGGAACCTTTCTAAAAATATTATTTGGAGAGAACCCCAAAAAGGTCTCTTAATACCATTACTTATTTATAAAAATGAGCAATAAATCAGCATGAAAAGTGGCATTTTTCTATTTTTGCACGGTATTGGTTACTGTTAATTAACTTAATTTTCTTTCTCGTTATAAGGATGTTCAACTGCTCATGATTTATTTTTGCTAGGTTACATGCAAACAGTTTCAAAATTCTAAATTGATCTCATCAATGTTTCGTTTTCTCTAGTCGTCAAAAATGCTGTGTCGTTTCATTTATCGAAATTATTAATTAAAATGTGTAATGAATCATGATAATTCTTGTTTAATTAATAAGTGAATTTAACATGATAAATGTGATTATGTATAATATGATAAATGGGATTAATATGATAACTAATAGTAATATAATAAATGGGATTAATAAGACAACTAGTATTAATATATAAATATTAAAATGATAAACGATATTATTATAATAAATGAGATTAACATAATAATCAGGTTTTTTAATTCGACAAATATGTTATTAAATATTGTAATTATTATTCTACGAAATTTCGAGGTAAAAGAGCATTTTCGTCAATAATTTATAATTATTACTACAACTGTGTTAAACTATTTAAACCAGCGGTTCTTCAACTGTAGTTCGTGGACCCCTGGGAGTCCGCGAAACCCTATCAGGGGGTCTGCGAGACCCTTCCTGTGTTCCACAAAGTTTCGGAAAAATTGTAAGAAAAGAGCATTTGCTCTTTAATGCTAAGAATAAATTACGAGGGAAGGAAAAATTCCTTCCTCAAATGGTGAAAATTAGTGATGAAACACTAGAAATAAATATGTATGATGCAAATTCCGGGCTTTAAACTTTGAGTTAATTCTTGGGGGTCCGCGAGGGCGAGTGATCTCTGAAGGGGGTCCGCGGTCTAGGAAAGTTAAAGAACAGCTGATTTAAACTATTCTTGTTTTCTGTATGTTTTGACTTCTTGAGTGTTAACTTCAAGACATTATGGACCATTTTATACATGAAATAAGGCAATTTATTGTATAGTTTTATTCACAAAATTTTTTTTAAATTATACGGATTTCAAAGAATATAATTGACTTATTCCCATGCTTTAAAAATAATAATTCATCCTTTTATATCCCCTTACCATTTAACGTAGGTTTTGTAAGAAAAATTTAATTAATTAATTGCATTGGAAACTTACCAAAATATTATCCGAAATTCCCAAACATTTTATGGAAGCAATTATTACGTTTTACCATGGAGATATATTATTATCTAATGTGTCAACAATTATTTCATATTGCTTATATATATTCAGCGTCGCTGTGTGTCAATACACAGTATTTTAAACAGAAAGCTGCTAGAAAAAACGCAAAGGCAATAAATTCCCACCGATTTCAATGTATTGATATGAAAGGTAATATGTTACATTATCACTTTATTCTTTCATAAGGAAACGAAATAGCGAAGCAGAATAACAAAGTAACCTTTGTTATTCCTTCTAAACAAAAGGAACGCAATGACTGCAATTTTTAAAATCAAGATCTCGCATGAAAGGTAATTTATATAAATCTTTCAGTCTCTTCATCTCTTTTCATCATCAAATTTCAGATGAAAATTATTTGCTCATACATAATTGCTTTCGCTAAAAATACCACTCCTTTTGTTTTTTCGAACAAAAGAGTAATAAAATAATCAATTAGTTAGTGGAATTGGAAACATGTTCCATGTTAAAGACTGGAAAAGTGACGAACACTACGCAAATATAACAATAATGGAAAAATAACAACGTTTTTTGGCGTAGTTGTAAGTTTAAAAGATGGTTCGACGCACGTTTCGAGAGAACAAGGTCTCTCCTCGTCTGGAACTAGCGTGCAATAAACAACAGTGGAGTGTTGCCAACTCGATGTGGTTAATACGTTGCCGGTAGCGGTTAGTGCTTTTTTCAGGAGTACAGAGTTGTTTTAGGCGGCCAACTTACAAAGTGGTAAATTTTGGTCACAAAGTTAAGTAGCAGGTGTAGTTGAAGGAGAAGCAGTGGGGAAGAGTTTAAACAGATTTTTCCAAGCCCCACTAAAACTTGGGGTTGATTTATAGTCGTTCACAAGTGATGCACCAAATCTATGGATGTAAAACGCTTCTAGGAAGTCAAGTTCAATGACCGAAAAAGGTTGGCAAATGACCGTGGCTTCTTTAAAGTTAAATTGATGGTCATTATTCCAGCAATGAACTGCAATCGATGATTTTTGAAACTCAGCATTGGTGACATATCTTTGGTGTTCTTTTATACGATGTCGTAGGGCCCGCTTGGTCTGTCCCACATATGATAAATGGCATTGGCAAAACACACGATATATACCCTAGCGTGGTAGCATCGGGATGGTGTCTTTAAGGTGAGAGGGCCGAATTTTGTTATATGGTGAGAAGATAACTCGAAAGTTGGCTCTGCGAAGTATGTTTGCCACTGTCGCACTGATTTTAGGAAAGAACGGAAGGATGACTGTGCCCGAAAACTCAACTGTAGAACTACTGTTGAGAGTGGAGCGGTGAGTGAGTTTGGTGAGTTTAGAAAGCGCGTTGTCGATGATGCTAGGACTATAGCCTCTGTCCACGGCGATGGTTTTTAAAATGTTAATTTCTTCTGTAAATGCTGACTCAGTAGAGCAAATATCTAAGGCGCGAAATACAAAGGTGTAGAATGCCGCCATTTTTTGTTGAAGAGGATGGCAAGAATTTCGATGTGGGGACAAAGGGACAGCGAAAGACTTCCGGTATACAGATGTCTCGAATTGATGACCAACTTTTTTATTAAAACGTTCAGAAAGTGAAGAGACCTTTCTGACTCAACTTCAATAGAAAATTCGAAATAACCATCAATTTAGTTGATGGTTGGTAGAATCGAGTTGATTTGGTCTGGTGAACCATTCCAAATGAAGAAAATATCTCCGACATAGCGGATCCAAAATTCAAACGTAATTTAAGAAAACATGTTGGTTTCAAAGTAATGATTGTAAATATCACACAGTAATAGGATAAGGGATTCCCCAGTGCCAACCCTTCGGTTTGTTGAAAATGTTGACCATTGAAGATGAAAAAGTTACAGTTTACACAAAAAGAGGTCAATGATATTAGTTCATCAATCTCAGGTTGCGCGAAATGAAATTCGGTTAAGCGGCATCGTATCATTCAAGACATTCAAGGGCGCCATCTACAGGAATATTGGTGAACATCGATTTGATATCCAGCGAAGCTATGGTACGGTTCGCAGGTGAGAATTGATGCGGTTTAGAAATGAAATCAATGGACATCGTATAAAAGAACACCAAAGATATGTCACCAGTGCTGAGTTTCAAAAATCATCGATTGCAGTTCATTGTTGGAATAATGACCATCAATTCAACTTTAAAGAAGCCACGGTCATTTGCTAACCTTTTTCGGTCATTGAACTTGACTTCCTAGAAGCGTTTTACATCCATAGATTTGGTGCATCACTTGTGAACGACCATAAATCAACCCCAAGTTTTAGTGGGGCTTGGAAAAATCTGTTTAAACTCTTCCCCACAGCTTCTCCTTCAACTACACCTGCTACTTAACTTTGTGACCAAAATTTACCACTTTGTAAGTTGGCCACCGAAAACAACTCGGTACTCCTGAAAGGAAAAAAGCACTAACCGCTACCTGCAACGTATTAACCACATCGAGTTGGCAACACTCCAATGTTGTTTATTGCAGGCTAGTTCAAGACGAGGAGAGACCTTGTTCTCTCGAAACGTGCGTCGAACCATCTTTTAAACTCACAACTACGCTAAAAAACGTTGTTATTTTCCATTTTTGTTATGTTCCATGTTGTCTGGAAACAAAAATACAGCAGGGTATCGTTGAGGTTCGTTAAATCTGAAACATAATTTAATTATGAAGACATATAAAACGTACATAGGTAATGTGTTCTGATATTTTTGAAGGCGAAAATTAGGGTCGTGATTAAATATCGTTCGTTTTGTGGTATGCGTGATTATATTGCTTCACGACTATTAGAATAATATCCTTCTGCCCATTCACTGGAAACCTTTTCTACAGTTGGTGAGATTATTTTGTGTTTTCTATGTCATTTGCTAAGTAGAAATGACTTGTTGTTTCTTAGTACCTTTTCACTAAATCTGCGCTTTTTCCAGAAGACAATTTCTTTGCCGACACAGTAAATTCAAGATGATCAAAACTGATTTCTCGTAAGTCCCCTATATTTCTAAAGAGTGACCTCTGACATATATAATAATTGCTTCCACTTGTAAAGGCTACATAAGCTGTGAAGAAATACCGACTTTTATATACGAGGGGTAAAACCTTTACTGAAAATAACATATTCTTATATGTGATTCAAGAGAGAATGGCTAGGAAAGGAGAAACTGTTAGGAACTAGTCTGTATTCTATTCATTTTATCGTATTTTAAAACTTAATATACATATATATATATATTACTCTCGAGAAAATCAAATATCACCACCTATTTTTTATCACTTTACAAATTTACATATTACTGCCTTTCTCAGAGGGTCAGTACAACTATCAAGAAAGTGATTATCCGAATTTCGATTAAGACCCGAAGCCTCATGGAGTTGTGTTTTCATAGTATATGCTGTATATTTTTATATATTTATTTTTATACTTTATTTTCTCGGAAACAATAGTAACGTTAATACGAATATATTTTGCTTTCGAAACTAACTAGCTTTATTTTTTTATATTTGAATGTTGGAATTATGCATATATATATTCCCATGATTCATTCAACTTGCACGACGTTGATTACATTCAAAGCGTCAATTTGTCTCTTTTCACGACACTTACGGCAAGCACATATGACGAAACTTACTTTAAATTCAAAATAGAAAAAAAAACATCTATAAGGAATTCAATACTTCGTAAAAATGCCTTTCTTAATTATATAAATATATGAAGGAAACCATTCTTATATTTGTGTTTTTTACAATATTTATCTGCGAATGTCCTCTTTAAGTTATCTACAAGTCATAGTGGAGCGGCATATATATTGCGTTGTACACATAGATCTATGGTTTCTTTTAAGAATGTATTTATACGTCGCCCTTTTTGTACATAGTTACGAAAGGTGGGTGCATTGCTGAAGAAATATTTCTACGAGACACGGCCGAAAATTCTTCCCAAATCTCCTTCCTTTTAAATGGGCATTTCGTAGCCAAGTCTTGAGTAAAATCATTCGGCACCTATCTATTCATACGACTCAACAGATTTTATCCCTCTTTCATTTTTGTGCTTACGCTAAAATTTTCTACTACACTGCTATTTCTCTATTTTATTCCAGATTCGCATTGCAGACTGACTTCGCTTTCCCCCCTTCTCTAAAGCTATTTCGAATATATCTGAAATATTTTTTTATTTACCTCACTTAACTCGGATATCTCATCCAATTTTTCTCTCTCCTGCATTTCTCTCGAATCTCATAGTTTGATATGTATATTGCAGAAGTGAATTGAACGTATTACTTGAAGTAGAACTATACCCGCAACCTCTGTTGCTTTTTTACTGGCAATAATATCTCAAACAAAAGTCCCTTATTAGATCCCGTATGTCTTGAGAGTATCATTTTGAGCTGTTCTGTTTTTATCTATCTCGTTTCCTGCTCTTCGGCAGAGTCAACAAACTCCACGATTTTCCCATCATGAAAACACACTCATATATCTCCATCTTTGTCATCGAATGGTTCCTGTACCATTCGTTTCATTGATACTTCATTTGAAACGGGACAAATAGTGATCTCCGTTTGTTTACCCGGCACAAAGGCACTAAACCTATCCTTCTTTGAAAAGTAGGAATACAGTAAACAGAAGCATTCTTCAAAACTCCTGTTTTTCTTGGGGGGCGGCTGTGCGACTTTTTGACATAAAGAAGGAAAAACACCAGCAAAATAAAACTATGAAGTTTCTTTTGATCTGGGAAGGATCTTGGTGCTGTCTTACAAGTAACTGTCTTGTTTTTAGAAGTCAACGGAAAGGCGAAGCCGCCTCGAGGTTTATTGCCAGTGCCGGCAGAAAGACGTGTTTGTTCGGCTGGATTGAGAAAAGAGTATCCAATAACAACATTCATAAAAATCCTGGATCGAGCAAGGAGGGATTTTGATAACAGATTCGTCTAGCCTCAATTTCTAAGAAGAACAAGGGAAAGGAGGATGAGAAGCGAAAAAAAAAGGAAACGCAAAAAGGAAAATAATGTGTGTTGCGAGGGGAGGTGGGTAAAGTCCACTCTACGTTCCAGGCTGAGATATCTAGAGGAAACATAATAACAAGAATCTGGTTTCCTGTTAGCCCTTTCATGTAGCATCAGCAGCAGCAAGTTTATGACGCAGGCAGCGACGTCTTTGTAGAAATGGTAGTAAAAACAAGATCTCGTAAAATACAATGTGGAGTGTATCATTGACGAAATCGTAAAAATAAATCGAGATATGTTATATTGTAACATACTTTTTTATTCCTGTTGAAACAAAATAGGCTCGTATAGTTTAAAACGTCTCGTTCCCCTCATCGATACTCAAATCCAGGTATTCGCAGCCATTAACGGGCGGTTTTTGATGAAGTTTGGGATATAGAACTTTGCACATATGTCTAGTTGATATAAGACTAATATTGTCTGCCAGGTGTAGACGCAGTATAAAACGGATGGCATATATCAAGTAAATATAATGGTGAAGTAGGGTAGCTTTTTAAATATACAGGGTGTCTCAGCACCAGGGTTACAAACTTCAAGAGGTCATAGTACTCATCAAGGTGAACGATATTTGTCATAGAACCTAAGGTCGCAAACCACCCACAGCACCAGTTCTAAAACCGTCCAGCATGCACAAATATTTACAAATAGTGCGTGAAAAGCGCCAGATACTACTCAGGTCAGCTGATCAAGTGCATAGCTGATTAGGACAACGCATGCTGCGCTTCTCATGCAGTGGTTGTAAATATTTGTGCATGCTGGACGATTTTAGAATGGGGCTACGAATGGTTTGCGACATTAGGTTCTATGACAATTATCGTTCAACTTGATGAGTACTATGATACCTTGAAGTTTGACACCCTGTATATTCGCCAATAATTTACGCTTTTAGCGATACAGTGGAATCTGTCTATAACGAAAAATTTGCCCATAACAATATCATCTGTGGTTTTGACAGATATATAGTGTATTAAATTCCACCTAATCCATAGCAGTATCTTTCCCTCATCCATAGAAAATCTTTATAGACATATTTCACTCTATGACTCGTCAAATGAATTTACTATTTTCGTAACTGGGAAAATAAAAGTTATATAAAGAACAAAAGCTATTTTTTGCCTTTGGAACTTTTCTTTAAAAATTGTCCCTTAAGGAATGCATTTATTTTATGGTTTTTGGACTGGTATTTTACGATTTATCCCCTCAGATATTTCATCGACACCTGTAATATATATCAATTTAAAATTGTAAGGGAAATATAATCATATATACAAAACCGTGTACGCCATTTTCCATCCTTTTAAATGTAATTTCATTATATGAACTTCTAGCCACATCAAAGATATGAATCTCTTTCTATAAGCTAAACTTGATAACCTGTACCTTATCAACTTAAATGTATCACTCACACATTTAGGAATCAAATTGGTGACGTGGTTTTTATCACAATACTGAATAAATGGGCAAATGTGACTTAAATCCAACAAGTTTGTTGTAAATCCATCGGAAATGTTTAAGCACATCAGTAAATTGCAAACGCTGACTGAATGTCTAAAGCTATT
>QLNU02015360.1:265031936-265138667 GCA_006491805.2 Dysdera silvatica | reverse complement strand
GTTAATTTCTTCTGTAAATGCTGACTCAGTAGAGCAAATATGTAAGGCGCGAAATACAAAGGTGTAGAATGCCGCCATTTTTTGTTGAAGAGGATGGCAAGAATTACGATGTGGGGGTAAAGAGACAGCAAAAGGCTTTCGGTATACCGATGTCTGGAATTGATGACCAACCTTTCTTATTAAAACGTCCAGGAAGTGAAGGGAACTTTCTGACTCAATTTCAATAGAAAATTCAAGATGACGATCGATTGAGTTGATGGTGGGTAGAATCGAGTTGATTTGGTCTGGTGAACCATTCCAAATGAAGAAAATATCATCGACATAGCGGGTCCAAAATTCAAACACAATTTGAGAGAACAATTTGGTTTCAAAGTAATGCATGTAAATATCACACAGTAATGGGGATAAGGGATTCCCCATTGCCAACCCTTCGGTTTGTTGAAAATGCAGACTATTGAAGATGAAAAAGTTGCAGTTTACACAAAAAGAGGTTAATGATATTAGTTCATCAATCTCGGGTTGCGCGAAATGAAATTCGGTTAAGCGGCATCATAGACATTCAAGGGCGCCATCTACAAGGATATTGGTGAACATCGATTTGATATCCAGCGAAGCTATGGTACGGTTCACAGGTGAGAATTGATGTAGTTTAGAAATGAAATCAATGGAAGCGTTTTACATCCATAGATTTGGTACATCACTTGTGAACGACCATAAATCAACCCCAAGTTTTAGTGGGGCTTGGAAAAATCTGTTAAAACTCTTCCCCATTGCTTCTCCTTCAACTACAACTGCTACTCAACTTTGTGACCAAAATTTACCACTTTTGTAAGTTGGCCGCCTGAAACAACTCTGTACTCCTGAAAAAAAGCACTAACCGCTACCGACAACGTATTAACCACATCGAGTTGGCAACACTCCAATGTTGTTTATTGCACGCTAGTTCCAGACGAGGAGAGACCTTGTTCTCTCGAAACGTGCGTCGAACCATCTTTTAAACTTACAACTACGATAAAAAACGTTGTTATTTTCCATTTTTGTTATGTTCCATGTTGTCTGGAAACAAAAATACAGCAGGGTATCGTTGAGGTTCGTTAAATCTGAAACATAATTTAATTATGAAGACATATAAAACGTACATAGGTAATGTGTTCTGATATTTTTGAAGGCGAAAATTAGGGTCGTGATTAAATATCGTTCGTTTTGTGGTATGCGTGATTATATTGCTTCACGACTATTAGAATAATATCCTTCTGCCCATTCACTGGAAACCTTTTCTACAGTTGGTGAGATTATTTTGTGTTTTCTATGTCATTTGCTAAGTAGAAATGACTTGTTGTTTCTTAGTACCTTTTCACTAAATCTGCGCTTTTTCCAGAAGACAATTTCTTTGCCGACACAGTAAATTCAAGATGATCAAAACTGATTTCTCGTAAGTCCCCTATATTTCTAAAGAGTGACCTCTGACATATATAATAATTGCTTCCACTTGTAAAGGCTACATAAGCTGTGAAGAAATACCGACTTTTATATACGAGGGGTAAAACCTTTACTGAAAATAACATATTCTTATATGTGATTCAAGAGAGAATGGCTAGGAAAGGAGAAACTGTTAGGAACTAGTCTGTATTCTATTCATTTTATCGTATTTTAAAACTTAATATACATATATATATATATTACTCTCGAGAAAATCAAATATCACCACCTATTTTTTATCACTTTACAAATTTACATATTACTGCCTTTCTCAGAGGGTCAGTACAACTATCAAGAAAGTGATTATCCGAATTTCGATTAAGACCCGAAGCCTCATGGAGTTGTGTTTTCATAGTATATGCTGTATATTTTTATATATTTATTTTTATACTTTATTTTCTCGGAAACAATAGTAACGTTAATACGAATATATTTTGCTTTCGAAACTAACTAGCTTTATTTTTTTATATTTGAATGTTGGAATTATGCATATATATATTCCCATGATTCATTCAACTTGCACGACGTTGATTACATTCAAAGCGTCAATTTGTCTCTTTTCACGACACTTACGGCAAGCACATATGACGAAACTTACTTTAAATTCAAAATAGAAAAAAAAACATCTATAAGGAATTCAATACTTCGTAAAAATGCCTTTCTTAATTATATAAATATATGAAGGAAACCATTCTTATATTTGTGTTTTTTACAATATTTATCTGCGAATGTCCTCTTTAAGTTATCTACAAGTCATAGTGGAGCGGCATATATATTGCGTTGTACACATAGATCTATGGTTTCTTTTAAGAATGTATTTATACGTCGCCCTTTTTGTACATAGTTACGAAAGGTGGGTGCATTGCTGAAGAAATATTTCTACGAGACACGGCCGAAAATTCTTCCCAAATCTCCTTCCTTTTAAATGGGCATTTCGTAGCCAAGTCTTGAGTAAAATCATTCGGCACCTATCTATTCATACGACTCAACAGATTTTATCCCTCTTTCATTTTTGTGCTTACGCTAAAATTTTCTACTACACTGCTATTTCTCTATTTTATTCCAGATTCGCATTGCAGACTGACTTCGCTTTCCCCCCTTCTCTAAAGCTATTTCGAATATATCTGAAATATTTTTTTATTTACCTCACTTAACTCGGATATCTCATCCAATTTTTCTCTCTCCTGCATTTCTCTCGAATCTCATAGTTTGATATGTATATTGCAGAAGTGAATTGAACGTATTACTTGAAGTAGAACTATACCCGCAACCTCTGTTGCTTTTTTACTGGCAATAATATCTCAAACAAAAGTCCCTTATTAGATCCCGTATGTCTTGAGAGTATCATTTTGAGCTGTTCTGTTTTTATCTATCTCGTTTCCTGCTCTTCGGCAGAGTCAACAAACTCCACGATTTTCCCATCATGAAAACACACTCATATATCTCCATCTTTGTCATCGAATGGTTCCTGTACCATTCGTTTCATTGATACTTCATTTGAAACGGGACAAATAGTGATCTCCGTTTGTTTACCCGGCACAAAGGCACTAAACCTATCCTTCTTTGAAAAGTAGGAATACAGTAAACAGAAGCATTCTTCAAAACTCCTGTTTTTCTTGGGGGGCGGCTGTGCGACTTTTTGACATAAAGAAGGAAAAACACCAGCAAAATAAAACTATGAAGTTTCTTTTGATCTGGGAAGGATCTTGGTGCTGTCTTACAAGTAACTGTCTTGTTTTTAGAAGTCAACGGAAAGGCGAAGCCGCCTCGAGGTTTATTGCCAGTGCCGGCAGAAAGACGTGTTTGTTCGGCTGGATTGAGAAAAGAGTATCCAATAACAACATTCATAAAAATCCTGGATCGAGCAAGGAGGGATTTTGATAACAGATTCGTCTAGCCTCAATTTCTAAGAAGAACAAGGGAAAGGAGGATGAGAAGCGAAAAAAAAAGGAAACGCAAAAAGGAAAATAATGTGTGTTGCGAGGGGAGGTGGGTAAAGTCCACTCTACGTTCCAGGCTGAGATATCTAGAGGAAACATAATAACAAGAATCTGGTTTCCTGTTAGCCCTTTCATGTAGCATCAGCAGCAGCAAGTTTATGACGCAGGCAGCGACGTCTTTGTAGAAATGGTAGTAAAAACAAGATCTCGTAAAATACAATGTGGAGTGTATCATTGACGAAATCGTAAAAATAAATCGAGATATGTTATATTGTAACATACTTTTTTATTCCTGTTGAAACAAAATAGGCTCGTATAGTTTAAAACGTCTCGTTCCCCTCATCGATACTCAAATCCAGGTATTCGCAGCCATTAACGGGCGGTTTTTGATGAAGTTTGGGATATAGAACTTTGCACATATGTCTAGTTGATATAAGACTAATATTGTCTGCCAGGTGTAGACGCAGTATAAAACGGATGGCATATATCAAGTAAATATAATGGTGAAGTAGGGTAGCTTTTTAAATATACAGGGCGTCTCAGCACCAGGGTTACAAACTTCAAGGGGTCATAGTACTCATCAAGGTGAACGATAATATGTCATAGAATCTAAAGTCGCAAACCACCCACAGCGCCAGTTCTAAAACCGTCCAGCATGCACAAATATTTACAAACAATGCGTGAGGAGCGCCAGATACTTCTCAGGTCAACTGATCAAGTGCATAGCTGATTAAGACAACGCATGTTGCGCTTTTCACGCAGTGGTTGAAAATATTTGTGCATACTGGATGATTTTAGAATGGGGCTACGAATGGTTTGCGATATTAGGTTCTGTGACAATTATCGTTCACATTGATGAGCACTATGATACCTTGAAGTTTGACACCCTGTATATTCGCCAATAATTTACGCTTTTAGCGATACAGTGGAATCTGTCTATAACGAAAAATTTGCCCATAACAATATCATCTGTGGTTTTGACAGATATATAGTGTATTAAATTCCACCTAATCCATAGCAGTATCTTTCCCTCATCCATAGAAAATCTTTATAGACATATTTCACTCTATGACTCGTCAAATGAATTTACTATTTTCGTAACTGGGAAAATAAAAGTTATATAAAGAACAAAAGCTATTTTTTGCCTTTGGAACTTTTCTTTAAAAATTGTCCCTTAAGGAATGCATTTATTTTATGGTTTTTGGACTGGTATTTTACGATTTATCCCCTCAGATATTTCATCGACACCTGTAATATATATCAATTTAAAATTGTAAGGGAAATATAATCATATATACAAAACCGTGTACGCCATTTTCCATCCTTTTAAATGTAATTTCATTATATGAACTTCTAGCCACATCAAAGATATGAATCTCTTTCTATAAGCTAAACTTGATAACCTGTACCTTATCAACTTAAATGTATCACTCACACATTTAGGAATCAAATTGGTGACGTGGTTTTTATCACAATACTGAATAAATGGGCAAATGTGACTTAAATCCAACAAGTTTGTTGTAAATCCATCGGAAATGTTTAAGCACATCAGTAAATTGCAAACGCTGACTGAATGTCTAAAGCTATTATTAGCTTAAAGACAAGAAATGTGCTAGTAGGAACACTGTATTAATATGTGTCCAAAGAACAATCTTTACCTAAAGCTACTGCACTTACAAATAAATCATGCATATAGTGTGTAAAATTTAAATTAGTAAAATATAAAGAATAATATAAATATTCATTACACTCTGATCTTAATTTGAACCATATTTTTAATTTTAAACAAGATTTATTCATTATTATTGGCAAGTTTACCAGCGAGAGAGAGAGAAATACATCACATTTATGGTTGATTGAGACCAGGAGTTCTTCCAAAATCGTGAAAGATACTATCTGCCTAAGCACACTAATCAAATGTATCCCATTCCAGAAAATCCTCCACATGACGAGGTAAAAAAAAAAACACATAAAAAACAGGATACTTGTAAACCATAATCTTTTACAATCCTAAGATGAAAGCTCATCTTCGTAATATAGTATTCTCATAGAACGCATTTATCACATCGCGTAATCAATGCCAAGTGCAGTAACGCATTTTTAGGACACGAACGGATATTGTTGTGCATTCAGTAAGAAACTTTAGCAAAATAAGCACTGAGTATGCAACATTGAACAAAGGATAATATGCCTTTTAGGGAACCATCTGCTTTTTTTCGCCTAGTTTTTTAAACGTTGTAATTAGACATATACTGTACACTTTTCAATTACACTAGCGATGTAAAAAAAATTGTGATAAGATTTCCTCTTGCATCTCATGGAAAATATTTTCAAATATTACAAAAAATAATCACTATTTCACTACTTTAAACTGCACCAGTTATTTAAAGAGATATATTAAAATCTGTAGTTAGAAAATAACAATAAAATGTTTTAAGCATCCTCTTTAAGTATATAAGCAACAATATATTTTTATAGACGTTGTATTGCACATACATTATGGTCAACATTTGCACCTCAATTCGAGTTGGAATTTAGTTCAAAGACTTCTCTAAGAAATAGTCTAAATTCTGTTTTCCAACCACATGCATTTAAATCTCTCTCTCTTTTATTGTCTCAATTTTTCAGTTCTAATGATTTCTGATAGTGAGATTGTTGCTCGTGGTTTCGGAAAGGAAATGTTTCTTATTTTCGATTTCCCTTTTAGAGAAAAGGGTACCATATAGACCGTATTTTACCAAGCCGACAGTTGACAGGTTGTCTGAACTTTTTAGATTTAAAGTAAGATGCTTATGTCCTCCTTATTTTAAAATGTGACTGCAAAACTTTTAAAACTAAAATATGGCAGAATAGGACAAATGAAATTTTTAAATAATGGCTAGGCGGCTCAAGGCTCCCTGCCCCTAAATAGGCGCTCATGGCGGAAATATCTATTTTTCAAAATAATAACCAAACCCCAGTTTTATAAATTCAACTAATTGGGCAGCTTACTAAAATTGTTGCTAAATTTTTAGCACATAAAATTTAAAACATAGAGTTACGGAGCTACATGAGACGAAAACTTACGATTGCAAATGTAAAAATTTAACTTACGTTGCATAGCTAATTAAGAAGCGTTTCTTAGTTAATCCTTATTGGATATAGACAAGTGCAATTAATTAATTAATTTTATTAATAATGTACCGATGAACGTTAGGGTATTACCGTGTACTGAAATTTTACGTTATCTAGGGCATAGGGTAACCCTATTTACATGTAAGCTTCTTATCTTGAATTATAGGATGTTTATTTTCCTATTCATAGCGCTTTTATTATGTAACACACCTAATAAAATGGTTTGGAACTTTGTATTGAAATAATACTAAAGAAAGCATTTCCGTTTTTTTTTTCATTATCTTCATACAGCAGAACTGCTTCTCCTAGTAGAAAAAACACTACAAAAATTCCACAAGCGTCACTCTACTGTTTCGTTTACTAAAGTTTCTGAAAGTCTGTTTTGAAAGCATATTATTGTTGTTACTTGTTAAGCAAATGAAATAGTCAAGTAAAGCAAAGGTTCACATACCACCATAAGGTACGTTCATTCAATAAGAGAGGCAATAACGAAGTTCTGTTAAAATTCAAATCATAAATCTAGTCATTCCTTAGTGTCTTTTACGTATGTTACCTGTCCGGATAGACGGCTCTAGCTGTGGGCTTCCATAAAATTCTACGAAGGAATCAACGTAAAAAACCATTGAGCCATGGGCGACTATTATTTCTAGAGTAATACTGATTTATTATTATAAATCATTCGGTATATAGATGATGATCATAGATAAGATCACCAATGTTCAATGGATATTATTGATACGCTATTACCAAATTTAGAAGGTTAATAACAGTGCGTAATTTATATTACAACTAGAATATTAATCAGGCATATAGCCCAGCCTCTCACAGGCTCCACCGACCTGCACGCTGGCCTACCCTTCTCTGCTACTTCTACATCCTTCATTTCCCGCGTTTTTATTCTCATTGGCCAATCAGAAAGCGTTATGTTTTTGGCGGGCTTAATAAATCGAATGGTATGTATTCTTTATTATTTCAACCTATACTTATCGCTCGTGTTGCCCTTCTTCTCCGTCTAAGGTCAATGCACCATGGCGACATCCTCCACTTCTTTCTTCTAATAATAAATGTGAAAGGCTTATTTTCAAAAGCGGCCGTACATCACTCCCTCCTTCTGAGAAGCTGATCAGCCAATTTTGTGTTGATCAGTTTTCCTGTGTGAAGCCCGGCTATTTACAAATTTCAACAGTTAAATGAACACAAATACAAATACGACACTTATACCACACAATATCAATTTCAATTACTGAAGAAAGACTGTTAATAATCTAGTTTATACTTATGTCACTTTCTTAACGTGATTATGAAATACAATTATTAATACATACAAGATTTATGTTTTTCTAGTCTAATTACTGTATAAGCGTGATAGACTGTCGACATTAATCATATCCTTTCCTTTCTTATGTTGAATTACTATATCAAATCTTGACAATGCCAATGCCCAGCGCGGTAGTTTTTCTGAGTTTGGCCACACCTCTGCTAAATATTTCAAAGGATTGTGATCTGACCTTATAACTATAGTAGAGTTAAAAATATAATGTTCAAATTTATGCAACGAGAATAAAACTTTCGATGGTTGACCATCGTTTCTGACAATCACTAAATTTGACACTTGCGAAGGCACAATTGGATATTCCTGTTCATCTTCCACCTGGAACAAGCTCCTGCTCCCGTGAAACTGGCATCACAATCTATGTAAAAAGGTCGTTCGAAGTTCAGTGGATGTAATGCCGGTACTTCAGCCAACTTAGATTTCAAAATTTTAATGGCTTTCTCTTCAAGTGACCTCCGCTTGACCTTTGTGGGTTTCTAACGTTTCAGTAGTTCGTATAAAGGACAAGCAGTGATGGAGAAATTTTCTACAAAGTTGCGGTAGTATCCAAAAAGACCTAATATGCTTTTAAGCTTCTTCTTGGTATTCGGCTTGGCGATTTCTTTAATGGTGTCTGCCTTCTGTAGATCTGGTAACACTTCTCCATTTCCAACTAAATGCTCCAAAAATAAAATTTTCGACTTTGCAATTTGCGACTTTCGTATATTTCCAGTAAAACCTTATTTAATCAAAGTATATAAAAACTTTCTAACATGTTCTAGGTGTTCTTTCCATGACTTCTAGAAAATAGCAATATCATCTACGTATGCTACAGCATATTCCTTGTGAGGTTCTAAGGCTTTATTTATTGCTTTCGCTATAGTTCTTCCTGAATCCTTCGATCCAAAAGTACTATATTCCAGACGTAAGTTCCGTCATGTGTCACAAATGCCGTCAACTTCTTTGATTTTTCATCCATCGGTAACGAATAATATCCCTTTAAAATGTCTACCGAAATTATATATTTTGCACCTGCAATTTTCTGAATCAGTTTAGTGGCGTCCCTCATTGGAAAACTATCTCTGAGTGTCCCTTCGTTCAGTTGACCACAGTCCACACACATGCGAACTGACTTAAAAGCTTCTCTAACGTAAGTAAATGTAAAGGTAACTATTCTGCAATTTCCGGTATTTTTGGTGCACACTTGCGGAATGCCTCTGCTCTACTTCCAAAATTGTTTCTAATGTCTCCTGATCTAAGTCCAGACCCCTGTTGATTAATTTGCGAGATTCTAAATTTGTGGTCCATTTTATTTTCGTGGTGCCTATTTCCCGCCTCAATTTCCAGTTTCTTAATTTCAAGTTGAGCTAGCGTTACTTTCCGTGATGATCGGTCCCCTGAATTGTCTCTAGAACTTGTTGATGCTTGACTGCCACCTGATTCTGATGGAAGGGAAACATAATCATTCTCTGACTTTTACAAAGCAGCGCCTCTTATAACCTTCTCCATGGTATCGTCAACATTTCTAAATCGACCTATCGGGTGAACATTTCTATTCCTTAGTCTAGCTGGTATAATGGACTGGGCACCTCTCTTTCTACCTTAGCCATTTTCAGTTTGTATATAAATATCAATTATATATTTTATATAAATTTATTAACTATGTTTCTTTCAATTTTAACTTAATTATATATTCATCATAATATTTATTGCACCATATTTTAATTATGTAGATATATCTTTACATTACTTACCATATACATATTTCCATATTTCACCCAAAATACATAATATAAGTGTTTTTCTTAATTATGAATTGTTATCATGAAATTATCATCTTTTCAACATCGTTCATCATAACCTACCTTTATGCAGTTATTCTCCTTCAACCATTTTCCCTTAAAATTAATTTAACCTTTTTATTCATCATCATCGTCATCATATTCAACTATTATCTATCCACTGCCGGATGAAGGTCTTTCCAAATGCTTTCCACACAAGTCTATCCTGGGCCATTCGTTTCCACGTCACCCCAACCTCTTATATTTATATATATATATATTTTAAACCTTATTTCACCGATCACTGGAACGTTAAATTTAAAGCACAATCTTCTTTTTTCTCTTGCCTCCCTTTTTTAAGCGCGAAATTCTTTAATACCATCCTAGTTAACGTTATTGACCTTCGTTATTTCATTCTTTTAAACACACACGCGGTCTTCAAACACTTTCTTCTTACGTAATAATTCTTTTGCAGCATTTAAATGCAAAATACGCGCACATACATCTTTCCTTCTATTTCGAACATCAAGGACTTCAAGGTCTTCCTTTCTTGAAGATGTTGTCCTGATGCCTGGCTTCCGTAAGGGCGGACCCCTTCTTGTAGACTCCGTTAACCACCCTTATGCGAGGTCCATCCGCTTGGAATTGAAGTTTTTCCTTGCATTCATTTCCATAATATTTGTGGTGTTGATCCAACTTCTGTTACGCCAATGTTGTCCGGATGGACGGCTCTAGCTGTGGGCTTTCATAAAACTCTACCAAGGAATCAACGCAAAAATCCATTGAGACGTGGACGACTATTATTTCTGGAATAATACTGATTTCTTATCGTAAATAATTCGGTACATAGATGATAATCATAGATAAGAACACTAATGTTCAGTGAATATTATTGCCACGCTATCACCAAATTTAGAATGTTAATAACGGTGTGTAATTTATATCGCAACTAAAATATTAATTAGACATATAGCCCAGCCTCTCACAAGCTTGACCGACCTGCACGCTGACCTACCCCTCTCGGTTACTTCTACACCATTCATTTGCCGCGTTTTTATTCTCATTGGCTAATCAGAAAGCGTCACGCTTTTGGCGGGCTTATTAAATCTAATAGGATTTATTCTTTACTATTTCAAACTTTACTTATCGCTCGTGTTGCCCTTCCTCTCCGTCTAAGGTCAATACACAATGGCGACATCTTCCATTTCTTTCTTTTAATAATAAAGATGGCTGGCTTATTTTCAAAAGAGGCCGTACATTTCCCAACAGCTTATTTGAACTTATTCCTCACTTCATCTAAGACAGGAAAACGCTGCCAACTATTACTACTACTTGTTGAATAGCACGCTTCTTCAACATCAACATTGTGTCCAGTAATTTCTAGGAAGAGAGCCCCAGTTACTGCGGTCGTGCATAATTTCTTCGCACGACGATGTCCGTTTCTGCAGCGGTGAGGATATTACCGAGCAAATAGCAGTGGGGAATTTTGGAACATCCTCATATGCGCCGAACAAGAATCCGTGCGGTTCAGGCTTGTTACGGAAAGTGAGAGAACCTTTAAATGTAAACGTTATAAGACTGTCCTCAAAATGATTTCTGTGTTAAGGTAGTTACAGCATACTTTGTCCAAAACCGACATTGCTGATAGCATTCGTGTCCACAAGAATTTGGCGATCTATATCCAAAGTAGACGAAAGCTATATTAGAAACTTTCGTTTTTTATATATATATAATAATTTATACTAAATAATAGTGTTGCCATGATAAAGGCAAACGTCAAAACAACTCCCACTTTAAAGTATGTTTCTAATAATAACAAAATTCACTTGAAATAACCTGTTTAACAAATATTGATTTGAGAAATGTCCTTTTTTCGCTCAGGATTGCAGATTGCAACAAATGTGCAGATTTTGCTTTCCTTTTATAAATATTTAGCACAAATCTCTTAATTCAGAAATGATAAAATCGTATATAAGGTTAAAAATTATTGTTCTGAACATATATCATTACTTATCTCCAATAATATTCTAGTTGCTACTTGGAAAACAAGGTAACTCCAAGTTTTTTCTCAGATCATATATTTTCCATAATACGATGATAAAATTTTCGGCCGCTGCTTAAGAACTAAGGGAGTAAAAAATAAACAAGATCTCTGGAAAATAAACAAAAAATTGAAAAATATTTTTGTATAAAATAAACCAGACTTTAAAAAATAGTATATAACTTCCTATATGTATATTAACGTACTTTCTCTAAGAACATGCAGCAAGAAATTTCTATTCTATCAGATTTTAGATTAAGAAAACAACTTCCCTCATGCATAAATTAAAAGTGCTCCTTTACTTTCAGTACGAAAATCTCATATGTGCTTGGTTCATTTTGAAATTATTTTAATGATGTGTAGGCAAAGGGGGCCACAGAATTTGCTAGGTCCAAGATAAGGTGTGCTGGGCGAGACCTTACACAAGAGGAACCGCATATAACGAGGAAATTGGGACCAAAGGAAACGCTCACTATATCCGACCTGCAAAAATCTTGGCCATTAAAAACCATTGAATTCTGTTCTTCGTAATCATTATACCAAACAAAGTTTACATTTCTGGAAACCCGCTAAATGTGTGCTCGTTATAACTGGGTACGACAGTATTTTAAAGCTTTTCTAAATGTTTTTGATCGAGAGGGAAGGACGAGGTGGGGAGAAAAGCAAATTATTAAAAGAAAATACATTACACACTGATCATATATTTAAACACTAATCATATTTAATCAATGACTCAAGTGTTTGTAACAGAACATACTAATATTTAATTTGAATACTGTGACTTAGTTTTGCTGGCTTACTCGGGCTTCATACCTAAATTATTGATCAGATCACAATATTGTCATCTGACGTAAGCTTATTCATGACTAAAATTGCTCGCAAACCCTTTATACTGGTTGCTTACTTTATACGTCTATAGCGCGATAGGTAATTTTGGATGGACTCGATGGCTTAACGATACATTAAAATAAATTACGTTTACATGAAAGTCTTAATTACGGAATCACACACATAAAGAGAAAGTGATGTTTACTATAACTCCCTTTTCATTTGATGAAGTTATTTCGAAATTAAAAAATAATTAATCCAAACTTGTTATAACTGCTAAGACTCATTATATTGACAGTATGGAAACTATTCCCTAAAATATTGCCTGCCTTTCATTCACATGCATACACTATTTTCAATTTTTTCTTCTTTTCACGTTAACTGTCAGACTCTCTACCCATGTTTGGGCCATAGGGCCATAGCCATGGGGTGGCGTCGAAGGCCCACACCAGGGGCGCAGGCAAGGAAGGGTGTAGAAATGGCTGAAATAATTCACAGGGGAGAAAATTTCCGTGGCTTAAGGGACGCAATCTGGACTGTTCTGCCAGGGGCACAATATCATCTACCTACGGTGCTGATAGGCTATAAATCAAATTTCGTTTTTTTTTTGTTGTAGAAACATAATATTTTGTAGTAATTTCCTGCTTTTTTTTTTTTAAACAGAGAAATTTTACACTATTTGAAATTGTTACTGGTAAAGTTATTTATCTATTTTTGTTATATGAAAAATATTTGAATTTTCGTATAAAGTTTTTCAAAGTTCCGAAAAATGAATGCAACTAATTCATGTATTGCGCGAGGCCCCCCATGGCTCGAGGCCCAACGCGGTCGCCTGTCTCACCTTACCTTAAAGCCGCCTCTGCGTATAGGTACTACTATAGATGTATCACACATTGTTTAGCTAATATAAATTACATATTATATTAAAAGTACTTATATGATACATACATTAATAAATGGTATATATATGTAGAATTTTTCCCATTGAAGACCGTGATATGTGTATAGCGATAAAATAGTTTATGTCGAAATTGGTTAGGTGTTTTTTATTTCATGCTTACATATGATATTTCGTACATACATATGATTATCACTTTTAGATTATTAGATTAGAGGTGAAAGTTTTTTCATTCATCAGTTTTTATCTATTTAATTTTTTTTGGCGCAGTATAGCCCAGATGCTCTTGCGCCATAAAAAAGCCAAACAATCAATCAAACATACATATGATAAAAACTGTCATATGACCTACGGATAAAAGACGTTCTTCTCTTTATTCTATACGGAAAATGTTTTAATTTGAAAGCGTAAAACCATCAACAGCTCTTTAATTATCCTATATCTATGTTTGATAACCGAATTTTATAGTGGAATTCTTGCATTTTGTGGTTCCTGTGAAATAACATTTCTTAATCTGTAAAAAACATTCTACGCCAATTTTAAGCAAATGGTTGAAAAACTTCTAAATTTGTAAATTCACACATAAAACTTTTGACAATTCTACATTACGATTCTTGCTAAACTTTCTAGATGCACAAAATATTTTTAGTTTTGGGGAAAAATATTTAACGAGCATTCAGAATTCCATCACGTAGGGATTCTACCGACTGTACGCCGACGTTTCCTTCCGCAAAACATTCACACCACGGAAAAGTTGGAAATCCCTTGAAACAATCGGACCACGAGAAAATCATTGAAAATTCCCCGCAAAAAAAAAGGGATTTTTCCTCGACATTCCAGACCGGAGGAGGATACGAGGGGAAAATACATCCTTTTTGTGTGGGGAGTTGCTCACGGTAGACGCTTTCTCGCCGTCAACTTGGTCGGTTGCTTCTTCTCAGCGACCACCACTGCCTGATGAACCAAGCTCAGGAAGAATTCCTCACCCTTTACCATTTTTTCCTCTCTTTCACCTACCATCGTCTTCTTCCTCTTTCGACGAACCTCTGCGCACTGCTCTGGAAAGAGGCGAAATTGGTTTTTGGTGATTTCATTTCGTGACATTCTAGGACCTTCCCCAGTAATAAAACCAAGGCTGAGGATAGAGAAGAGATGAGAAGGTGCGGGGGGAAGATAGAAAGCAGAAAAATAAGGTCGGATCGAATAAAGGTGTAGACTCGGGCTATGCACACTGTTTTGCCATAAAAAAGAGGGTAAGTCAAACTGCCAAGGATAAACTGAACCCGAAATCAAATACCAGCGATTCTTCTGTATGGGTTCAATCTTAAGAATGAGTCACTGAATAAGTGACAGCATCTTTCTACCCAATGTGGCAAACGTCAAGCCCAGCACTAAGACAAGTTTTATCGAGGACACAGACGAAATGAAAAGATCACCTGTTCAAATTTTTTAAAGTCATGGAACTAGTAATCCATGAAACTTAGTTTGCATATTGATTACATATAATGTTGTTGATTCTGCTGCTTAAACGCAGCAAATTTCTTCTTTTTAGTGATGCGTAGTTCTCCCTTACTTCTATCCTTAAACGAAATATTACTGTGTTCCCGAAATGTACTTAGATAAATAAAAGGATATTCAAATTTATACAAGTGCATTTTGGCTTTCCTTCAAGAATACCTTCGAAATACAAAACGCTGTCTGCCCTCACGTCTATCGTAATCCCACGCTCACACGCAAATACAAACTCTTCCCAGAATTCCAAACGATGTCGTTTCAAAACGCAAACCATAAAATAGCTTACCTGCACAATTTTTCTTTGTAGAATTCCTACTAAAAAGAGCCAGCTTGATATATAGCAATGTCAACGTAACTTGCCAGAAACAGTGATGTCCAACAGTGGTTTTCTTTTCTTTACGCTCCACCGAATGCAATCTTCCGCTTGTTTCTACAATACCAACCTCACGAAATCTTCTCAAGCTGAACTTGATAATAAGCTCCAAAACAAAGCAAAATGAGACAAAAAAGATTAAAAACTGACGATACGTGAAAATATTGCCTACAAAGCCCATCTCCGAGGAAATTATATTTTTATGTAGTAGAGCAAAATCAGCCTGCAATTTTCTTGAAAAGTTCCGTTTCTTTGGAATTTACCAACATGATCCAACTCTTTTTTGGAACAGTCTGAGACCACAATGATTGATATAGGGGGCTTTTATTACATTTGCCCGAAAAAGGGAACTAATCCATTGCCGTAAGTTCCCCGTTCTCCAAATAACCCTCACGCAGAAGAAATATTCACAACTGAAAGTGCAACATTTCGAGGATGAAAATACATCTTGGTATGTAGATGTTATTTTTGAACATATCTAGTTTTGTAGAAGATCTTTCTTGTCGTTTCTTTCATTTGCGAGCCGAACTTTCTTGCACAAGAATTATTACGAACGGGGGGATTCCTTTTTAATTCCTCCCATCCTCTATTCTCTCAACCAAATTGCGAAGCACGAATGCGTAATTGGTCATTCGGTATCCAAATCTTATTTATTTAGTGAAAAATTTTACCAAAAATCTTCCAGATAAAGTTGTTGAATTCAAAATGAAAAACCAGGTTGCGTAGTTCAGGACAGGTTTTCTAAAAATTAAAATGTTGGCAAATGTGCACATTTTTCTTCCAAGCCTTCTCTGTTTCATAATTAAAGCCGAAAGATAAATGCAACAACGATGGTAGTTCACTTTCTCGAAGCACCCCACCGTTATATCTACATATCTTCTATGAAGCTGAATCAGCTGAATTTTCCAAGAATCTTTATATATTTAGATATTTTAATGAGAATATCATGTAATTTCTGAATAAAATTTTAAAATTAATGGCGTAATGATGAAAGACGGTTGCTCTTTTAATCGCAATAAATAAAATACTCGTACTTGTAGAAAAAGAAAATGAACACAACACAGAGTTATTGACATTTACAAATGAAGTGTTGAAGCAACAAGGTATTTATGTTAAATCATCTTGCAACGTTTCATTCTACAAACTGATTTTGATTTTGACACATTCAAATACAATTCCCAAGAAATCGAATATTATATTTTCTTCATGTTATATATGTTCTATGATATATTTTATACAACTCATATTAACATTACTACATTTATAATAAATATTTTTTAACCATTTTAACTAAATATATATATATATATATATATATATACACAATATTCAAGATCCTGAGCTGTTCATGATTATGTGTTTAGTCGGGACGTCTTGCAAACCGTCCAACGCCCACGAGCTGAGCTCTGGCGAAATTGTCATTCAACCCAGATCAGTTTCATTTTGTGAGGGGGGTTAGGAAGACCACGTGATATATATGGCAATGAAAAGTTGTGTGCAAACTGTATGAACAAATGTCATCATACTACTACCTTCACCCTAGTTTTATCAATTAACTGTTCCAAATCAAACATGTGGGAAAATTTCTGGGGATAAACTTGCCAGAATTAGACGGTACACTTGAGGCTCGCAGGCCCTCGAAACCTTGATTTCGTGTATATTTCATTGCATATCGGCAACTCTGTTTTTAGCATTTAATATACACATCTATATATTTCACAAAAATCGTAATGTACCTTATGTTTGAAGTGGTATATTAATTAAGAAAATGTCGAGAGACATGTTCTATGTCGAAATGGGGATGACTTCTATGTAATTTTTTCTCTGTGCAAGAAATAATGATAATAATTATTATTACTGGTTGCTTTTACTAATTTCAATAAGAAAATGTTTGGTTTTTTCTAATAAATTGGCAATAGATTTTTATTTTCATTCCACTTATAATGTATGGAGATAATTAATCTTTTTATTTTTTGGAATGACAAGTATGGGAAGACAGATCGAGAGAGAGACGGTGAGAAAAAAAATTTCGAAACATATTTGCACCAATCTCAATATAAATAAAAGCAAAGGGATATTAAATTCGAATCAGAGTTTTCCAAAAAACATATTAACTTCACAAGGGTAAATGACCTGCAACATATTGTTAAATTAAACGCAAACTATCTAATTCTCCCAAAATATACACATCAGTCTATCTACATAAAAACCCACCAGAAGATTAAAAAAAACTATAAAATTGAGCTTACCTGTTATCCTCAAAATATACAGATCACTTATAGGAAACTAAAAATTCCACGTATCATAAATAATGCGAGAAAAGCAAAAATTCCTGGGCTAGGTAGAGAAACGTAGGGAGCATCAATTTTGAATTTCTACGTCTGTATTTAAAAAAAAAGTGCTCCTCTAGCCGTCCGTAGCCGAGATTGGTTCTACGAGGGATAACACGCGGCAGTTCTACAGGAAAATGGTGGCAGAGAGGAGAGCAAAGTTGGTCGCTGCTTTTTTTTATATTTTTTCCACAGCCTTCCGTTTGTGGAAGTAGATTATAGGCTCTGCACAATCAATCATTGTAAACGAAGGGCAAAAGGTGTGGGAAAAAAGAAGTACCCCAATCCCCCGCCTCCCTTCACCATGCAGATAGATCTTCAAATAGGGCTTGAGCGGGTATGTAGTCAGCACCTTGATGAATAGCTAGCCGGCGTTTGAAGATTCTGCGAAAGCTTTTGGAAAAGAGAAAAACAGGCCAAAATTCCGGTTTGTAATATTTCTTTCTCCAAGATTTTTCTCCCTATATTTTTCTCTCCCTTTCTTAACATCTGAATCGCTCTGGTGCGGAAATTTCGCATGCAGGTCACTCTTCCACGAAGATCAACGCGTTTTTCGTCGAGATTTCTCTTTTTCAAATACGGTACACGATGCTTTGCGTTGCATTTCCGCGCATTTTACGACACCGTGCGGACCTTTCTTTTGTGTATCCCCTTTTCAAAATTACAACTTTCCTTTTCAGTAGCATAACAAGTCTTTTACGCATGAAACGAGACAAAATCGTTTCGGATATAATATTTAAAATATATCAATACACTGATTCCTTTTTCGCATAAATAGTTAAAGAAAACCGCTCTAAAATCCGTACAGATGGGATTTGGACCCTGAGTTCTAGTTCTTCAAATTGTGTTCTTCATAACAAAACAAAAAACGTTGAATAAACTGATTTTTTCCACAACATCATGAATGCAAGAAATGCTCGTTTTATAGAAGAAAATCACTATAAACATTAACTACTACAATTAGTAAGGAATTGAGCAAGCCTCCGTCTATTACTCATTCAAATATCTTCGGCTTATTAAGAAAAATATATATAAATATGCTCCATCCAGCTTCCTCCCCCGATTGAAATTCAGATATAAGCAAATAAATATTAGAAATTGTATATCTTTCACTGTCACCGATAAGCTTCCGTTCAATTATATGTCCTCTATTTGGAGAAACTTCATTCGTCCCATAGCAAAAGACGCGGCTACGGACCCACAACTGGTTTACTCGAACTAATTTTGGACTAGCAATTTGGCATCGATAGATTTTCTAGCACGTGTGTCACATTAGTGTAACTAGGGTTCTGAAGAAGGAAGCCTAAAGTGCTTTCGAAAGAGCTATCAACCGTTTTATTTATTCAAACTGGGATTAGGTGTTTTATTTTATATAAATATTAGTCCATTTACTTTTCTTTATAGATAACTGCACGATATATTTTGTTTACATTATTAATTAATTTTTGTGATGGCTGACTTAGGTTGTTGTGATGGGCTCATTTGTTGATTTTTGATTAGGGTTTTTATTAACCAACAGCTTGTTGGCTGTAATTATTGCTTAGAATAAAACTGCTGTTTGTTATTGCTTATAAGTCGCCAATTTGGCGAGATTGTTATGACACCAAAAACAACAACCGGTAATTACTGTTTCCTTAAAATACTGATTCGATTCCTCTGTAGTTAGGTTAGATTCTTCAACGTTGAATCTAGGTTCAATTTCTCAACGTTAAGTCCAGGTTCGATTACTCAAAATTAAATACAGGTTCGATACATGGAAATCCATGTTAAGTTCAATTCCTCAATTCAGCAGGGATAAATCCTTATACCTTGGAATTTACTTTATTTGCAGATGAAAATGAAAATATTTGGGCCGTTTCGCACAATTTTCAATGGTACACTAAAATTTCCCAAGTAGCCAATACCTTGGAACAGTGTGAATAACTCCCGAATTAAATAATTTTTATTATTTAAAATTATTTTGCTAAAATATTCTCAAAAGGACATATCTCGCGTTGTGACCGCTTAATTGGTTACGTACAAAATAACTTACAATTAACGCTGACTCGAAAGCTGGAGATCGTAGTGGCACGAAACAGGAAAGATATCAGTTAAAAAAATATTTATTAAAAAAAAAAAGATAAACTAAAGAATACAGTTAACATTATAAGGGACCTCTTGTGGGCCTACAGGTAGACACAATACCGATTGATTCAGGGGATGAGTAAACAGCATATTCCAAATGCTTTAGTTCAATATAACAGTTACTCGAATTTAACTGCTATTTTTTAACAAGTCAGTATGGAATTTTTTCACATGATAAATTTTTGGTGAACATTCACCCAACGAAATTGATGTATGTGGCCATAGTATAACTTTTGGGCCACATATAACTTACAAAAATATATTAGTTAATTAATTGATCAACAATGGGGATAAATTTACAAGGCTCATTTAATGTAGGAGGGACAATAGAAGAAAAGAAAAAATGGTTACCATTTCTAAGGCTTAAGCCCCTCAGAAGGCAGTGAATACTTTTACATCTTACAAGTTAGGTGGTTGAGCTAGGACTGTTTTATGAGCGGGAGACCCGTACTTTCCCGGCAAACGTAGGCTGTCATTTCCAGCTGAGAAGTGGCGAAGGTTGGCGACCATATTCTTCAGAACTTTGGTCCGTTTAACATGGAAATCAGCCAACCGGCTCTTGTTAAAGGCGATGATTGCCGGTTAGTGGCAGGCTTGACCAAGGATGAGAATATCCACGTCAGAGGGATCCCCCTCTCACTGGGAACTAGTGGTCATTTTTAAGAAGGGGGGAAACTTCCCCTTTGTAATGATTTTGATTGGTCGATCCCAGTGTGGGACTAGGACCCACTTCCATATAAGGCAATATTGCTTATTTTACGACCTTTCTGTGGTCGAAAGTAAAATGAAGATACGATACTCATGGTCAGTTGAATATGAAATGCAATCTTAGTTGAAAAAGGAAATGGCAAATGTAGTAGTTGAAAAAGGAAATGGCAAATGTAGTAGTTGAATTGTAGAAAATATAGAGATAAATAGCATAAGAAATGTAGAATAGAGATTAGCTTAATAAGGGGAAATTTTATTTGGAAGTAGAAAAGGTTATTTAACATTAGTTTTCGCATTAGATAATAATAACAATATGTATAATTTTAAATATCATCCTTTGAAGTGTAACATAACATCCCTCGCTAATTTTAAACATCTTCACATAAAATAAAGCAACATTTCACGAATTATAATAACAATATTACAGAAAAATATATACATAAATAACGTTACTTGGTGGTTGAATGATTAAGAAAAAATGTTAATATTCTTGCTGAATTCGAATATTGGGAGAATCCACAGCGTAAGTTGAATTTAGTTTGCAAATAAGGTTCCCTTGGTGTTTGAATATATATAAATTTAAAGTCCACTTATCATCTGGCAGTCTGTATGATTGAATTTTTTCAATGATTAGAGTTTACGTCCACATGTTGCTGGAACAGATGCATAAGGCTCAGGCGCTCACATGGCTGACCTGAAATACAAAATTAAAATCCGGCAGAAAGTGTCTACGATATTTTTAAATCACATTTCCCCAAGAAATAATATGGATTGATTTCAGAGAAAATGAAATAGAATACAAAAATTAACTTGACTATATATGTATTATTAAATTGATCGAGTCCATTTGAGTCCCAGCATTTTGTTTTAAAAAAGATGTAATTTGGAATAATTAAATAATTTGAAGTGAATAAATAAATAATTTGAAGAAATGATGTTGTGTTGATTTTTCAACACAACATCGCTAAATATTTTTCAGTACATACGTATTTTTTTAATTTTCAATGGGAGACGGGAATTGTTTTTATTTGCCCCCATTTCCGGTGACCATGTACGCAGTAATATTAAATCAGTCATCATTGGTTATTTTTCCAATTTTGAATAATAGATATTACAATTTCTTACATACTTTTTACAAAAATATTCTATAAAAATCATAATTTCACACATATTTCTTATTTAATAATATTGAATGGAATCTATTTAAAATGTTTTTATCTTGATACTAAACATATGTTCTTATCTTAAATACTAAACATATGTTCTTATCTTAAATACTAAACATATGTTCTTATCTTAAATACTAAACATGTGTGTGAACTCTTTCCAGAACCTTGCAAACATGAGGTGCATTTTCCCTATTCTTGCTTCAATTAAATACATTAATTCAATATGCTAGAATTGACTACTCAAAACGAGAGATATTTGAAAATATAAATTTTAAATAGAAAATATGTGCATATGTAAAACAAGAAATCTAGTAATTAATTAGCACTTTCCTTGTATCTGTAAGGGGTATACCTCAATGCTATTTGAAATTATCCTGCGTTGATACAATATATAAGTTTACCTTTTTTCAAGCCGTTACTAAAAGTATAATCATTATATCAAGTTCTATCAGATTCTTAAAATGCACGTAATAAATATAAAACACTTTCAAAAACTATCAATAGTACAAAGATTTTCGGCAGAGTTATAAAATAACTTTAAAAAATAAGGTCTTTGAAGGTATTGGCGATGACGTAATCATCACAGCATAAGAAAACAACATTAAGTTAAATTGATTAGTTTCAAGGAAATTGAACAGATATGCAGCAAGTTGTGATAAGTGGTCACGATAGCTTAACTTCTGCCTTAGCCTTTTAAGGATCACAAAAATTCCAGGTTATTAATTTTAGAAAAGCTATGATTTTTTTCTTTATATTTATACAAATTTAATAATAAAATTCATTTCAAACCGTAGTTCTTTATACCAATTTCTAGAAAACACCATTTATAGTTCACCCTTTTCCTATATAATAATAATATATCACCCTATTCCTATAAGGGGAAGAAGAATAGTATAGCCGAACAAATTATATATATTAATTTTTAAATTTTATATTAATTTTGAAATATTTATTATGAAAATATAATTCTTGTACTTTGCTTTTTCACAAACCAGTCGCTAGTTCAATTTGTCATATGTCAATTACGAGACCGTAGCCAGGATTTAATTTCAAGGGGGGGTTCAAAAATTTTTACCGCATGCATCGATAAAATCACAGTACGCAAGGCTGTAGCCAAGTCCCATTAAAAATTAAGTTTCGAGGGACCGGTCTCCCTAAGATCCCCCTCATATTATCATATATTATATCTTATATATAAGATATATTATATTATATATAAGATATATATATATATTATATATAAGATATATATATATTATATATAAGATATATATTATATAATATATAAGATATATATTATATATTATATATAAGATATAGATATCTTCAGATCGAACTCTAGTGTACAGAAATTTTAGTGAACCATGTGATTTAAGGTCCTTGTTTATTATATAGAAAAACTCTTTTTATATATAAAACTATTTTATGAAAGCTTCGACATCGATATATGGACGTCCTACTATATATATATATATATTAAATATGTACCTGCTTGTGGAAAAATGTTTTGTTTAACGATTATGGGAATTCGGTGTTCGATTGTCTTTATAGGGTGAAGAAACTCCCTTGAAGTTGCTCAAGACAGATGATAAAAGTAACCGCTTAGCTATAGTTCCATACAGTTGAGTTATGCATTGAATAATGCCAACATTACAAACATACAAAAAAATTCAAAAGCAGACAAAAGAGAAGAAATTTAATAAGAAATATCAATAAACATGACAGGCCACAGCATTAAATTGCGTCGAATAGAAAGACAGTTTAGTTTTTGATACTTTTCAGCTCAGTGATCACCTCAAGGTCGCAAAGCTATTCGACATCGTTTTGGCATTCAACTTATATTACTATTTAGAAACGATAAAGATTGATCCCTTCAAAACTGTGGTAGAAAATCGTGCAAATTCGTGCATGTCCCTAGATTTTTACCAGGAGTTTATTTATACAGATCTCGGAGATAATTTTATCACTGGAAATTTACGTTTGTAATTTACATTGTCACTTATTTTTAATAGCACTATTTCCGATTAACTATTATTTTAGGAAGTGGGATGACGGACGAATAACAACTGTTTATTGTTTTTAAACTGCTTGTTATTTTTAAAATAAATTATTAAATATTGTTAAAGATTTTAGAGAAACCTATTTAGCACAATAATATCGTAATAAAGAGAAATAACAGAACCTCTATATCATATATATATATAGGAATTGAGAATTCAAAATGTATGGGCTTCTAAAGTAGTTTTAAATAAGGTCTCACATACACATGTGGCTCGTTTAATTTTTTTTCATTAACCCTAAATAAAATTGACATATAAATATAAATTAATGTCACTTTCTTCATGAGTTCGGACGCAAGTTAAAAAATTAGTTTTGCACATTATAAATGGCATTTGTGTAAATGAAAACTTATTTAAATTAATTAATTTATTAAATTGTTTACCTAATGCATTCTGTGATTCTGTTGCTGTTGACTAAGCAGTTAACAAATGATAATATTTCACAAATCTCGAAAAATATTATTTGTATGCTGTACTAATACTAGATGTACTGATCTAGCACCATTAGAATGCGATTAAAGAAAGAGAATGTTCCAAAAAACTTTCTGTAGAATAACACCTGACTATCTCGAAAACCTTTATATCTGGAAACATATATTTCCACTTATTTTTATTTGTATATTATATATGTGTGTGTGTGTGTGTGTGTGTGTGTGTGTGTGTGATATAGAGAAACCTCTGTATTTCGAAATTTTTCCACGTTCCCGTGAAATTCAAGATACGCAAGTTTTGCTGTATTTGCCTATTTATACGTACCTATTTACACATATCCAGGATGATCATACGCAATCTTTTGTCATCAGATCTCGAATGTTATTGCATTCGGTATCGGCGTCCACTGGAACCTTATTTATATTCAGTCTCTAAATATAATCGGGCGTTTCTCGATAAAACTATTTTTAAATATAATGCGAAATAAAACAAAGTACGAAACGCAAGCGAATAGTATCAATTCTACCAGATACATGAAAATAAAATATCAATCAAAGCCACAATGGGCTTAAATGATTTTTCTATGGGTGCAAGCCTCTTTTTTTCTGCGGATATATCCTTCCTTTCTCTCTTCATTTTATATTTGAACAAGGGGTTTCCTTAACAATGTAAGCGGAGTTCGTTTCGAATTGAATGCTGTAGATGCAAGCGTGTGCAAGTTTCACGATGATCCGCCCACTTAAAATCCACGCAACCGTCAAGAATGCACCACCTGCGCCACAAGTCTTGATTGATAAGACTTAGGCTGATTTTAAGCCAACTCTTTCAAAGAGTCTCAAGAGAATTGCCAACCTGCTTGGTCCATCCCGTTTAAGCAGTAAACGCCTGTTGTTAATGAAATAGTAGTAGAAAAATAGCTTAAATATTTTATCGGATGCTTCCTTCCGCCGCAATTATTTCGTTAAATTGCATTTTCAAAACTCTACAACTTCCGTTTATTACTTGCAAACCTATTCGCAAACGCTGTTGGTCGTGCTTGAAATGTTTGCTTTGTTTGCTTTAAAAAGTGAATCAAGATGCATGAAGCATAACAGGTGATACCACGCTCTATACTTCAACCATCCACTGTGTTTCGACGGTAAAATGAAAGGAAAGTTTGTCCCTTGTCGACATATGTATCGACATGTAGTAAAAGCATCAAAAACCGTAGCTTTTACCAAAGTTCGAACATACAGAGCCACAAGTTTTCGCCTTAAAGCTTAACTTCCTAATTTTATTCCAAGGGTTAACAGTTTGAATTCCCTCTATTAGTTAACGGAACACCAAGGGTATTCTTTTTGGCGGGAGTACGAGTCCCTTGGTACAAATACGAAGCCTCAGATGTTCGATAAATTCTTCTGTAACCGAACCGTATACCCTTCTGTTATTAAGGTTTCCCAGCGGTGTATTTTGACTCGTCGTATCTTATATTGCTGGTATGGTGTCTACAAACCGGTTGCTTACCATACAAAGAATACTACTTAAAGGCTTGGCCATTCGTTATAAAGACACGTTAAGGCCACGAAAGATTTATCTTTTCTTTCGAGGACACTTTCACTATAGGTTAAAGCGAAAATCCGATCGCTTCGTTTGCAGCTGAAATCCAACGGAACAAAACCCAAAAGTTTCTTCTCGCAAACTAATTGCCTCATAAAACGAAAATTTATTTCCCCTATTTCGCCGCTTTATTGTCCCTCACCAATTTTTTCCTTTTTTTTTTTTTTTTTTTTTTTTTTATTTTTTTTGCTACGCCGCTCTGTGGCCTAAAACTTCTACAGGTATCTCCTAAGAAACACATTTCCGGCTGTTTTAATACAGATTGCTTCGTCTCTCAGCTAGCCGTGAATGGTGTTTTAGTATGAAGAGGGGTCTAAATTGTTACCTACGATGCTACGGCGGAGGCTTGGCTGGAGCAAGCCGTTCCGAGTCTTTATATGGGTCTTTAAGTTTAATGATTCGTGATAAAATCCGATCGTAAGGTCCATTTCGGACATTAAGTCTGACTGCTTCTTCCAAACCAACCTGAGATTAACCGGACGACACTCACCACATCTATTTTTATTTGGAGAGAATTTGTTCCGTCATGGTTATCAAGCTAACAACTTTTTAAGATTTTTCAGCACCAGGAAAGGAAAAAGTAACTAAGTGTAGGCAATAGTTGTATATATTAGTTTCCCTCACAAATTTCAGTACGGGTAACAGAGAGTTGGACTCAACTGTTAGAGAACTTTAACATTAGCAGTTGGTCCCATTAGGTAAAGAGAGCAACTTGGGCGGAATTGGTAATAACGCCTTACAAATAGTCTCAGTGTGGCAATACAAGAAGATTTATAGTTTTTTCCGGACACTTTATGAAGTAATCTTGGCTTTTACCCAATCCCAGAACCTTGCGAACAATTTATGGAATGTTTGTTTCTTATGAAAGAGGTCCTTTTGTCGTAAGCCGTTTGTAATTTTTTCCGTTTTATCGTTCATGGGTGCTTAGTATTTGAGGATTATCCTGTGCAAAATGTACTTAAAATATTCAAGCTGTGCGGATGTTCCCAAAGCATGTTGTCTAACTGCTGCAGAAGCACATAGATTAAAATGACAACCTCATATTGAAAAAAATCACCATGGCAGACAAGTGATGCAATCTGATCAACAGTTACTATTTCAATATTGGCAAGTTAATATTATCGCGAAAGCCTCTATTTAAACGTTATGTGGTATGCATATATAATTGGTCGTAAATTTTCCCTATGTGAATTCATTTTGACAGACATATATATCTCACCGGAATTTTCGTAATTTAACCATGCCCTCTCACTGTTATTGAAACATCAAATTCCTGAATACATCAGTTTGCGTTCGCATATACTATAGCTAATAACATTTATGGTTTCATATGCGCGGTCCATGATAACACATCTCTCCCTATTGTAGAAGTCTGACATGTAATGTATTCCTATAATAGATAGTTCATTCCAATGGCGGTGCAGGCGTATTAATTATTCTAGTTAAATCGGGAAAACACACGGTATTACAGATAAGCATTTCTGCATTAGAATAGCAATTATAAAAAAATACAGCAGAATGGTATGCGCTTACGCTGCCTTGAGCTAATGGAAAGAATGGTTCATTAAATCAAAATCTATTAAAACAGTATTGGGATATTCTCAGTCTAGCTTGCATATTTACAGTATAATTGGAATATTGATGTCAATATAAATTTAAATTGATTCTTTATATATAAATTGTACCTACCTTTGAATTTTATATGACATTCGCGCTGCATAGGGATCGTGATACTTTTTGATGGAATGAAGAAAAACAAGAAAATTCATCTACGCACAAAGATAACCATTCAATTTTATGTGGGAATAATAACACGATTTCGAACAATGCCGCAGTTAAATCTAATGAGTCTCGGCAACTATGGAATGACTAATGAAATATCCGATTGCTCTCAGCCGATGACTTTGAATCAAATACGGCGCTCGAAAGTCTTAAGTCTAAATAATTAAATATGGGGGGAATTTCCAAAGTTTGGTGGAAATGCACATCGTTTCTCATTTAGCGGAAGATACCGAGAGCAAGATAGTAGCATCGCTTTGCTGGAAGAGTTTCTAGGGAAGTTATCTTCGAGCCGGCTCGCAATTCCTGTTGTAGACTGTTGACTAATTCGACTGAGTCCCCAGCGACAAGGACAGGGCACAATTTGAACCTGGCCATTTAATGCAGCTTGAAACGACAAGGAAGCCCTCGAGAGGGACACAACCAATCATACTCGTCCATCAGATAAATTGATTTCTCTAGCAAGTTTTCCGCACACATTAGTTCTTGATTAATGTTTTGACATGTCTCCTGTGTGACCCTCTTCTTCTCCCCTTTTTTTTCCACACCCATGTCCGCCGATCGACATCCCCTAGAAGCAAAGCCTTTCCAATCAGCAACTGTCCACCAATGGAAAAAACTACACTTAAGAAATAGAAATCACCAAATGAAAGGCTAGCGTAACGGTGTAGGGGAGTAGGGTGGATAGCTACGGATAGAGGAGGAGGAAGGACAGGAGGATGGTAACAAGAAGAAAATTCGTGAAAACCCATCAAGGGGGATGTCCAGTTTGACGTATGATGGGTCAAGCAAGTATCTGAAACATGTTGCTGGTCACGATGGACGAAACCAAGCAGCTCCTTTTCGTTTTTGCTTTTGCACAATTCTGTCCTCTTTATACGTTATATTTCTTTTATGATTTTATTATATTTCTGGAAAACGCTTGCTCTACGTGAGTCCAATTGCTTTGACGCGAAAAGGAACGAGAGCTGAAAACGAAAGGATCCAAGGCATTGCCGGCAGCATAGGAAAAATTGTACATTGAACTAGTGCGGGTTTCGAAAAAATGGAGCTCTTTCCCCCTCACCTACCCCTGGAGAACATTTTCAGGAATGAAATAATAAAAAAGTGGAAGCTGTGATCTCCTGGAAAGTAAAAGGGGAAAAATGGGGAGATGGGAATAGGGCGATAGAACTCTCTTTCAGAATGGTTTCCTACAATAAAAACTTCATTTCGCGTTTTTTATTCATGCCCGTTCCCATTTCCTTCATTATTTTTAATTTTTCGGGCCTACGAAATATTATCGAGCGCTGACGGAAATGAATGCGCTCGTAGTTTTTGCAATGGGATGGGGTGATGACCTACACATTTCAATTGGAACGATGAGTTTTTTTCAGTTTATTTTTTCCCCATTACTTATGGAAAGGAAATTCCTTTTTCACTCCAGGCCTATCCCAAAGTTGACTTTTAAATTCCCTGGGGCAATTTTGTAAGAAACATTCCAAGGTGTACCGAGTTCAATTTTACGCTTCAAATTTCGTATCTTTTGCAATACGTGCATAAGCCTGCTTATTTGAATAAGAATACAATTAGATTCGTGCGACAAAAAATTATGAATTTGGACAAAAGCTCAGTGCCACTCAATAAAATTAGCATTTTTATTTTAAAAATGTAACGCTCTTCCACAAAACAGTTTTCATTTGCAAAATAATTTTAAGCATGCAGTACTTTTCTAATAGCAATAGCGATTCTTTCCCTTATACTCTACTTTGCTTTGGAGGAAAACGTTGGCTTCTATTTGGATTCTTAGATCAGAAATTTCCTCTTTTCCGATAATTCACCAACAATCCTGTTAAACCGAGATGACACCTTCCGATTTCCTGGACATCCCGTATTTTGTGTAATTGTCACGCTGGATTGGAAATTGGATACAGCACCGAAAACGTTTGGAACCAAGATAGATGGGTTGTAGCCGTTTTCATCTGTTTTGTAATACAGCAGACCAGCACGCTTAGGGAAGGAAATGGGGATTCGAACCATGGCATCGAAGGGAATGGATCCGAATTTCGGTAGGTGAGAGGAGTGTCCGAATTCTGGGCCCAGCCCATCTCCTCCCCATACAGGCAGAAGCCCATGGACACAATCAATTCGTATTCCCGGCCTGCTCTTTCCAGTTTTCTCAACCGTTCCAGAATATATTCCAAAATTACAATTCCGGGATCGGGAATCGGTTAGTACTGCCCACTGGGGCCACGTTCAAAGTTCGAGATTTTCCAGAGTTTCCGAGTCGACGATGAGGCCATTCTATTTCTCAGTTGGCTTCAGCTTCTGCAGCGTGCTCAATTGTATTGGAAGGTACTTGATCCATTTTTTAATCGAATATAAAATTCAGCAAGCGTTCTGTTTACCCAACGGCCAGTTGACGTCCGTAAAACATAGACTCCCAAATTTACGAATATTTCTAACGCAGAATTATTCGTGGAAATTCGAACGGTGCGATTAAATTCCAAACAAAGGGTTTTACCATGATTAAAGGTATTTCCAACAAATACAGTTCTTTGCTGTAAATCATTATGTTTAATGAAGCGAGTTAGCTGAACGTGTATAAAGGGACAACGCAAATTTATGGATAAAATTAGATTACAAATAAATTATTACGCATAAAATTTAGAAAGCACTGCTTTGGTACAATGGCAAGGAGTTTACCAAGCGCACCGTCATCCTGGATTCGACCGCCAACGGTGCCAAAGAAAAACGCTTATCTACTAACTCCTGACTGTGTTGCGGGGACTGACTCCCTAGCAGATAAGAGGTTCGGATTCCTCAGAAAACTGTAGGTCCCGGCGCAGCATGACAATTGCTCTCCTCACGTCGTAAAACTTACAAGCACAAGTAGATGTAGATTTCAATATATCATCTGTTACAGAACTTCTTTGTTTTAATGGAAAAGCTTTGATTGATAATTCGTTTGTTTTTAAAAATTTATGTTTCGAGGTTCCTAATAATACTATTTCACTTACCTGTTGATTAGAAAAAATATATAAGCACACAATACACTTACAAACAATATTTGTTTAGAAATGAGACTACACCACCCTGTTGACTAAATATTGTGTATTATGGCTCTTTTGTTTTGTCCCATACTTACAAATTTTTAAAATAGTATTTTAATATTTCACCATGCGGTGACATTATTAATTATTTAATTGCCAACCTTTTTAAACTCGCTTTCTCATTAAAATTTGCATATTATTTTACTCTACTATATTGAAAAGAAATTCCATTATGTATTAATATGCGCAGATCTAATTTATGATATTCTATATTTCTATACATTTTGTACTTTTGACAAAATCATATCCTTTTATTTTTCTTTATATTCCACTGTACTTTTGTTCCAAAGATATCTTATTTACTAATCCTTCTTCATCAATTTCCTTCTCCGATTCGGATATTGATGGTCAATATTCACCATATATCTCTGTTTATGCTCCCATAAATAATGCCCTCTGTTCTCAGTTCTCTCCAAGCCTTTAAATTGTCCACGTTTCCCCTTCTTTTCCTGTCTGTATGTCTCTTTCCTATGATGTTCTCATCTAGTGTTAATTGGGGTAGCTTGCATTTTCCTCCTTTCACTTTGTGTCTGCAATATGCCAACTCACTCACTTGGACTTTCTTATTTCTACTGAACCACATGCCCAGTATTAATATCTAACGTCACAGAAAATTAGCACCGTGTCGTGAATCAATTCACATCACAGATGGTATGAACTCTCAGAATTGAACTGAAGTCCCATTAATAAACACTTTTTGATTTAAAACGCAAGCAACCGTAGAGACTACAGCTCCCATTTAGACATAGTATGTTGCGCTTAATTATGTAAAATATATTTCCATCTGAAAGGATTTAGAATGAAGGGAGTAATTATAAATTTCTAGATGTATGTCACATTACGATTTTTTCATTCCAACTGGTTTTAATCCTTTATTATTAAATCAAATCAAACAAAGCTCTTGACAAGAATAAACCTTTAAAATACTCGTTGCAAGAGTCTTAAATGTAAATAATTTGATTGCATACAACACATGGAAACTATTTTTTTTTCCAAACAAGACTGACGACAGTAATTCCCCTAAAAGTTTTAGTTTCTTTAAATGTCTTTTAAAAAACTGAGGAAAATTAAAATCCGTATCAATTAATTTTCTAAAAGGAAAGGTTCTTCGTTCTTTATAAGAATAAATTTCCATAATATGTATAAGAGAAAAAGTCTAATTCTTGGATAGTTGTAAATCAGATAGCAATCTTGGTGAAACAATTTAGAAACATAATGTACGATGAGGATGCATTCCGAATAAAGAAAAATATTTGTATTTTTAAAACGTTCACTTTCCTAATCGCTATATATATATATACGCTCATATATGCAAATTTTATACCCACTAGATAAACTGTTTTCCGAAAGTAATTGGTACTTTCGAAACGATGGTACAGCGCATTTGAAATGCAATTGTGTTTCAATGACTACATTTTGTAATAGAGAATAATATATTGTCTGAGTTGGTGATTATATTTCGTTTATTGCTGCTTTATATGGTTTTAATTATCGGAATACTTATAAGAAGAAAGTTATTTTTTGTTTGTAAGTATTCTGATGTAAACGCTGAATAAATTATAAAAATTAGTAGAAATTATATGATGAATAAATCATAATAAAAAATAATTTACTGCGAGACTGTAACCTATCGTGAACAGTTATTCACGATATGACAGTGGGAAGCGATAAAATGGAAATGAATACAGAAATAAAATTCATGTTAAAGGAATCTTGGATAAAAATGACCGTTGGATGCTGGAGGATGAATCAGGCTTGGGTATAGGGACTAGGATGGTGGTGAAGGTCAGCTTGCGGTCCAGACAGATGCTATCGCAAAAAGGGCGCCCGGAAATAAAGTTGTTGAACAATAACGTGGCAATATAAATGTCGACGGTGCGCCGGAGTAATATATCGTTAGGCCGTAAAAATCGAAGAGGAAATTTAGGGAAGGCGGGACGAAGAAGGAGGCTCCGTAGGGTCGAACGGGCAAATGAAACCGCAGGTCGAGTGGTCGGTGAGATAGGAGGAAAGGACCAATCACATTTGCCGGACCAGTTCCTGGAGTCCCATTTTCCGGGCCAGTTTTCCCGAGGAGATTTCCTGGAGCCACATTTACCGGACCAGTGCCTGAGCCGATTTCCTGGAGTCACATTTGCTGAACCAGTTCCTGGAGTCACTTTTGCCGGGCCAGTTTCCCTGAGGCGATTTCCTGGAGTCACCTTTGCCGGACCAGTTTCTGAGACGATTTCCTGGAGTCACATTTGCCGGGCTAGTTTTCTGGAGGAGATTTCTTGGAGTCACATTTGCTGGACCAGCCCGAGGCTATTTTTTCCGGAGCCACGTCGTCCCGGACCGGCCACCCGCGCGTTTTCTCTGGGCTTCGGACGGACGTAGATGGATGGTGGACGGAACTCGTGTGTTGTGAGTTTGTTTCTCTCTTTACCCTTGATATAAGGTGTACCGTGGTTCTGTAGGAAAAGGATAGGTTCTAGAGTGAAGTCTCGAGTAAGATAAGCGCGAATCAGGGAAGATAGTGTTAGAGTTTTTTTTTTAAATAGTACAGAAAACCCTTTTATTTGTGTAAATATTTGTATTGCATTTTGATATTGCAAAAATATTCGTATTGCATTTTGATATTGCATATATCCATTAAGTGAAATTGGTGTTTTACAGTAGGTGTTTATCTTAACTGTATCGATTTTAACGAGCAATCACGGCTCAAATCCATAAGAACGGTGCTACCATGCAATGAGCGTGAAAGCCTTCGTATATTGTAATTACAGCTCCTGCTACATTGAATATATCAGACTCAGTTTCTTATTGCCGTCCCAACGTTTATTTGTATACTATACGATAATATTGGACTTTTAATAGTAAGATTACATTAAAGATTGTTATTGTTTTCAAGTAGCCTTATGTCTATCTTAGCGCCTGGTTATTCACTGGTTGTTTACAGGTAAAACGCCAGCTAATAGTATAATCGTTTATACCACAGTCGTTTAATGACTAGAGTGAACTAGTCATTCGCGGTAAACCACTGTGGTATGATCTATGCTTCATTTATCTACACACATTATTCAATATCTAAATCAAAGTGGTCCGGACCATCTTTTTCGAAACCACAGGGTTCGGTTCGATATCCACTAAATTTTTTTGATCTTAAATGTACCACGATTCGGAGGTCACTTAGCCATTACTCCGTGTCACATGACTCGTAGTACAGTCTTTAGACGCAACATATATAAACATGAGCATATTAAAAAATATTACCGTATTACTTTTGTGGTAATTTTCATGGTGCATATACCGCAGAATGCTGCTCCACATATTACGTTAAGCGGTGATTAGCAATAAAAATGCGGTTATATTTTGTCCCCCATGTTTCGGGTAATTTTTATCCTTTTAGTTCTTGTAAAAATCAGAATAAATAACTACAAATTATTTAACCTCTCCATCTCAATTATGACAAATAATGAAGGTTCTCAAAAATTTATTAGAGACAAATGTTTTATAACGCTGTATTTATTTAACACTATTTTTCGGGTCTGTATGATTTATATATCTGTTATTTATTATTTGCTCTTCTTCTTGGTTCCCTTCATCCTTCTCGAAGTGGATACGCGTTTAGTAACATGGCTAAGTTAAGCTCGCGGGATAGTCGCAAAGAAGCTTAAAGAAATATCCGAGATCCAGTCTACTAACCGAACAAAAGAAAGTCTTAAAAGAAAATAACGTCCAAGACAAAGGAAACGACTTTTGCAACAGGGAAGGAAAATCCTGGCGCATCTATCTTCTGATTCGTTCGGTCTTTTCCTGGAGTAATCTCTTCGAAAAAGGGAAATACATCCTTTAAGACCCACTGACTTCGACACCAGGATATACTGACCGTGAGTTGTACTTAGTCGTTAACTGGACTGAGTCCACCGAGTCCAAATCAAGACATAGGAGACATCAGTAGACACTGCGACTTCAGTGAGGTCGTAGATCTTGGCGTTTGACGTTTCTCTTCTTCGGAACTCGTGGACGTTAACTAGCTCTGGTGGAGGAAAAAGATAGTAACCCAGCCAAGCTGACGTAGAATCCACATTAAAGCGAAGACAGACGACGCAGAATTACCAGATTCAGCGTTTTTTGGCGTTATGGGAGTCGCTATATAACCGTCTTAGGAGTGAGTTAGGTTTCTGAGCTCACATTCTGTGTCATTGGCAAAACAAAAGAGTGTGATACCCTGGAACTATATTTGTAAACATAAAAAGTGTTGACCAAAAGCAAAATGAGAAAACGGAAACAAATAACATGTCTTTTTGTATCGCACTTGGTAATGCTTTCCTGAGCAAACAGCGTCGTAAGTTTCAAAAGGATAATCTTTAGAAGAAATGTTTCATGTAAGCTGTAGCTGTTCATCTACCAACATGGTTATTAGGAAGATGTCAAAGTTTAACAGACTAAGACCACTAAATGTATTTTCTGAGATTAACCAGACTGATAAATACTCGCGGATGAACTCATCCCAGTATATATATAAAATTCAGGTCTTAAAATAACGACTGTCTTGAAATCCCTTCAAGCCAAGTAAATACGGTACTTTATGAATGTGTTATCATATCGGAAGATCACATTGAGAGTGATCACGCTTCGAGATGTAAATCTTAACGGCAACTTTCCTTATACAATTTCACACGTATTTGAACCTAAACCCACGTGTCCAATGTTAAATAAATTAGCTACTGAGACATAAACTAACCACTAAACCACTGGCCTTTATCAATGAGAAATACGTACCTTGTGTTTCATTTCTCTCTAAAATTTATCTTGTTCAAAATATTTCAATATTTTGGTTTAAGTAGTAATTCACTGTACCGTGAAGACAAGCTTAAAGACAGTTCCGTGTAGTATGAGTTATATGACGTGTGACCAATTGCTCAATACTGAAATTGTTCCACCAAATTTGATATGCCATAAATGTATAAAAATTATCTTCTACATGATCCAAGTTATATTATCCCTTCTAAAGTTGATGAGATTTTCAGCTTTTAATCTTTTTTCGTATCTCGCTAAGAATTAAATAAATTCTGCTTCAGATTGGAAGGAATAACCAAAACAAATAAGTTGATTGTGGTGACAATTCATACTGAGATGGACACAGGGGTGGGAATGAATTCGTTTACTATTCAGCCATATACAACAAAAAAAAAAGGAAGAGATGGAAGGATAAACCTTCTGCTTCAGTGTGAAGCTATGCCATCTGCAGCAAACCACACACAAATGTTCATTTCACCACGGTATATCTTTCTATACATAATACAACGTTAAAATCGAGCAATGTAGAGATAACTCGCTGTTTACACTTATTCGGAATAAGGCCTTAAACCTTTAAAATCACAAAGTGAAAAAATATATTTTTCTATTTTTTATAATGTATTGCAATTTTTTTTACACTGCTTCTTATAACGACTCGTGATTTTTATTTTATAATTATATTTATACATATTTCACATATTTATGCGTATTTATACTTATTTATGTATGGCCGCATATATAATTTATGCGTATTTTATACTTATATTTATGCATATTTTATACTTATATTTATGCAGATTTTATACTTATATTTGTGCATATTTTATACTTATATTTATGCACATTTTGTACTTGTATTTATGCATATTATGCTTATATTTATGCATATTATTATGCTTATTTTGAATAAAAGATATCAATAATTATTAAGCATGCCGGAACTATAACTACGAAGAACTTGTACCAAGCCACTGAGTTATAGCAGAAGTAAATCCTTGAAAAGAAATGTAGAAATTATTTTAGTCATGGATAGATCTTATGAATAATATAAAAATACTTTAACTCAAATTGCTATCACGGATAAGGCGAATTAAATTTTTAAGGAGTGTAACAGAAAATTGGATAGTAAAGAAATATCCTTAGTCGGCAAGGTCTAGTTTATGCGATTAAAAGATTGCACTAGTGCCACAGTGTGAAATTGCGTGACGAAGTGGTCAAGTGCAGATTGACCACGACTGGGAGAAGTATGCTTTAATAAGGAGGAGGAGGAGCATTAGATATGGCATCCATGAGGCTTTGTCACGAAATTTCGAAGGAAAGAACAACGATCCTTAATGAGGAGCTTCACCAAAGTGTTAACGCGTTTTATTACGCCAATTCCAGTTATAAGAGTCTACGAAATATATTTTTGAACTTCCTTTTATTATAATCATGTTATTTTCCAGAGATTTATGCGCAATGCTATTATATTAATCGTCGATGTCTGGGTGCCGTGAATGAATGTCATTGACTTTCCATTGATTTACATTATAAAATGATTTCAATTTAAACCGATTCGCCTCCTCCCCACGAAAGCACCGTACTGCTTCGGGCTTGGATGTGCGTACAGAAACCAATTTTCCCGCCGTCTTCGGGGATATATGTTCTCAATATGTCTGCAGTACCAGGAGGGAGTTTGTGAGACACTTGTGCATGTCTTCCTCGTGTGTCCGGCCTACAACTACTTACGTATAGATCTCCATCTCGTCTGCGGTCGTTTAGGAATCCTCAGCCTTCCACCGGGTCTTTCTATCACCGAGTCGCACTATTTACGACTCTTCACACATTCATGGTGGGGCTGAATCCGTTCCATGGAGGTCTCTGGCTTCCCCGCCTCGGAGCCGTCTGTCCTCCTACCTTCCAACGCGCCTTTCGCGGAGGGCACGTGTTGGCTGACTTAGGTCCTGTTTTATAAGGACATTCTCTCTCTCTTCCCCAACTGTTTCTGGTAGATACGCAGGACTTGCGTCTCTTCTAGAATTACAGAACTGCCTTCGGCAGACACTCTTCACAACTCTCCCTCACCAAATTCTCTCTCTTTACACCGATTCCCTGATAAAAGCATCTCCAATGTAAACCGAGGACAGCCTATTTATACTTATGCAAACCAATACAAAAGAAGTAGTTGAAGGATGAAATCCGCTGTACTTTGAATATGTGCTTACGAATTTTGTTAGTTTTACAGCGGAAGGACAGTCAGGGTCATGCTATATCTGGACCTACAGTTTTACGAAGAATCCGAAATTCTTATAGTCTAGGTAACCCACCCTCGGACTACAATAAGCAATTAGTCAGTAAGCATTTTTCTTGGCACCATTGGGGGTCGAATCCGACATAATGGAGTGCTAAGTATATGCCTTACAAATATACCACCGCAGGGCCTTGCTTAAGAATTCGTGAGCGTTATCCCAAATATTAGTGAATAAAGGATGAGTGAATCTCGGAATTTGTACCACGTAATTTATGGCAAAATATTGAATGAACGATCGTATTAAATTTTTATTTGGAAACTTTTCCTGTGATTCATTTAAAAATGGGGATGCATTTTTCTTTATATATATGTCTTCCTGTGCATATATGAAATGTGTATCTACCTTGTACAAAATCTCAAGACGGAATTTAACAAACGTAAGTTAAAAATTTTATGACGCAAGGTTACGTCATCTAGAATCAGTGCATGCAAATAATTTCTTCTCTTGACTAACATCATGAATAACGAAGATTTAACAGTACCGTTCATTACCAATTGGCCGAATTTTTCAACTTTTATAGGAAAAAACTACGTAGCAACTAACTTCATCTCGGAAAGCCTTGCTCATATTCAATCCACATCGAAAATCTCGCAGAAATCTACTAAAAGTACAATGCATTTTGTAGTTCGTATAAAAGCTATCATATTCTTTTCGACAACGGCGGAATATAGATAAGAAAAGTATATAACGCCCTTCGGAAACATTTTATAGTCAGAGCCCTCCAAAGCTTTGGAACAGCTTATACCGAAACATAAATTTCTGTTAGCGTTGTAGAAGTCTTTCGTACTAAACCCGCCCCTTCACCCCTCACCGCACTCAAAACCCATTCATGTAGGTATACAACGAAGTGTAGTATAGGGTTTTAGAAATCCTTTGAAACCCATTCTTTCAACCTAAACATCCCCCTCGTTCACGGATAAATTGTAAAGTTTGATAGACCCACATTTTTACTGGTGTTTTTATGCGTTTTCCTGCAAAAGCAACGCAGAATCCTAAGTACCAACTGCCATATGGAACGGACCTAATCTTAAACCGCAGCTAAAGCTAACTTCAACTGATTTCGGAAGCAGTGCAGCATTCTAGCCAATAGCCTCCTTGCAGCTCTGAGCAGAATTTATATATTACCGAAATGATCAGAAGTTAGGGCTTGTGACTGCCCTTCTGTTTAGAAAAAGACTTTGCAAACAGCATATAAACTTCAATTTTGAACCACACAGCAATATTCCCTTTTACAAACCCGTAGTGTCAGGCAATAACAAAACAGAGGTAAATATTAAATCCATTTTTTCGCTCGGACAGCATTGTTAAACCAACATTTAGAATTCCTGAGCTTTGCTTTTATAAACGCTCGAAATCTTGCTGATATATAAAAAATCATGTGTTCTGTAAGAGACCACAGTATATAGAAATTTAAAATATACCTTGTGTGATATCAGATATTATATTTCAAAAATAATTTAAAAATAAATATGTCCAATTATTCTTTTACTGTTTACACAAATGTTCCGTTAGCTAGCAATATTCAAGTTCATATTCTCCTAAATATGTTCTTGTTTTATTGTTTTTTCTGTGCGAAATTATTGCATTTTCTTCGCATCTCCTAAAAGATAAATTCCATAATCGTACTGGTTAGTTATATTATTATATTTTCATCCAAAGTACAAACCCTCAGATTTTTTTCAAAATTAAACTCAATATATATGTAATTTAAACAACTATATCCAGGCGGTATTGTCCATGTTGTTTCTCCAGTATATATTACCAATTTTAATAAACGTAATCTATGAATTATTTATAAATATTAATAAAGTCTAGTTATCCATAAAAATCATAATACCAAAATATTACAAAATTTATGAGAAAATTGAGAATGCATTTAATTCTCAAAATGCATACGTATCCTGCTAAACCTTTGTTTGTTGTTTTGTTGGTTATTCAGGTTTGCATACAAATATAGACACACGTATTTTAAAAATTTATCACCTTAAAATCTTCAGTCTTGTTACTTATTTTTTTATATTCATTGCGTATAAAGTAATTACTTGAAATATAAATAATCAACTACAAATTTTGCGTTACTTCTTCAGCGGAAAAGAATATTTTATGTAGAAAATTACTTCACACATGCGCATATCATGATTTAAAATACTTTCTTATAAGATTATTTTGTGAAATACTCAACACTTCGATTCCTACAAAACTTCATAAAAATTTATAGGCATTGAAGGTATTATTTCCAACTTAAAAAGAAACAATTTTTTTTAGGTGAAACATCTGACATAAGATTCCGAATTTCTGTATGGTGCGTAGGTAGCAAAAAGAGTTTAAAGCAAATGTGTTTGTAATTATTTTTATTGCAAAATCTAAATGAAATGAATTCTTTTTTGTTTTGTAGGGAATTTTTTTAACCTATTATAAACATTTAATAAACTTGATTTCTGTGATTATGAGAGCACAATTTTTCAAAATGACTATGAAATTTCTCTGCAAAAAAAATTAGAAAATTCAAAATTTGAAAAAAATAATCGGCATAAAAAATGAAAATATATTTATAAAAATTAATGTGCGGTGGAAAATATTTATTATTGATTGATAATATTAATATAAAGTTATTTATTTATTTTATAAAAAATGATCATGTGCAGAATGGAAATTATTATCATCATACATTTAAATAAATATTCTACGTCCTTATTTAATTTAAAAAAAATTTTAATTATAAACAAATTATTGACACAAAGTAATCGCAATTAAAATTTTAATAACGTTTTCACTCTCATAACAGCAATAATTTTTGCTATTCCTAAGTAAATACCCATGTGCTGTTAAAACAGCTTTAATGTTACTAAAACTTTAATGTCGGTTATTTTGTATTGATAATTCGTTTCGCGCAATATATTACCATTTGATTATTTATTTTATTAGTTGAATATTCATTTACTTTAAATTTTTTGTAAACACTATTTAGACTAAAGTCTTGTCTAGTTTTAAGAAATATTTTCTCAAATACTCTCTCGCATGTTTCTAACAACTCATAATTTTTATCTTTTTCAATAAATTATCCAAGCCAATTTTAAATTAATGATTCCTGTTTTTAAGCTCTCAAGAACATTTTCCCTTAAATAAAACTATTTTTTTCCCTTCATAATTTGTTGGAATATTCTAACATTTTTTTATCAACGAGCAATGAGAAGTTTCAAACAGGACACCTGTAATTATGATGCATTTGAAATTTGTTGAGAGTTTTTAAAGGTACTGTAATACATTGTTTCCTTTTTTTCTTTTCCCTTGTGTTTTTGTAATTTATATTATTTACGCTTCTATGTATATGTTAGTTTTAAATTATATTTCAATATTTATGTAAGCTGAAAGTTACCCAAGTAATTTTGTTCATTGGCGTTTGCTTTGATATTATTTGCTTTGATTTTTATTTTATTTTTTGATACCTGGTATTTTTTGTAGTTTGAATTTAACTTTGATTAACTTTTTAATTTAAATATAGCTCGTTTTCGGAGTGTAAAATAATTTTCGGAGATTTTAGTTTTAATTTCTGATATGTTGTTGATTAGTTTTATTATTTAATATTTGTATTTGTGTTGAAGTGTTTGAAATGTCTTAGAATATTTATGATATCATGTGCTAAAGTTTTAATGAAATATATTTAATAATTATTTTATATTTATAATTATATTGATATATACAGGGTGTTCGGTTACCACGTGTACAGACTTTAAGGGGTGGTAGGGTATACCAAAATAAGTAACACGTGTTTTTTCGTCTTTTCGGAAGAGGTTTCCTTACCGAGTTAGGACCCAAAAATTATTTGATGGATGGAAATTGGAAATGTTGATGCTACTACCAATCTGTACATGTGGGCTGTATTTTTCCGAATATGTGTTCTACCACACTGAATATTAAAGAAAATGTCTTTTTTTATTCGTTTCCGTCGATTTCTCCATCAGGCTCGATGCATACATCTTATGGAGGCTGTTGCTTATCGACTGAATTGTGTTTGTGCTTATAATCGTACATAAACCATGTCTGTTTTCTCAACTTTTTTCTTCGCTACTAGAAAACGAATAAAAAAGGACATTTTCTTTAATATTTAGTATGGTGGAATACGCATTCGAGAAATACAACCCACATGTACAGATTGGCGCCAGAATTAAAATTTCCCGTTTCCATCCACCAAACGATTTTTGGGTCGTAACTCGGTAAAGAAATCTCTTCCGAAAAAAAGAAAAATCGTGTTACTTATTTTGGTATACCCTACCACCCCTTAAAGTCTGTACACGTGGTAACCGAACACCCTGTATATTATATACACATGTACACTACATATATTTATGCACATATATATATATATTGTAGGAGAAAGAATACATTTAAAACATAATAATTTGCCCATTTCCTTAGTAAAAATGTAGATATCAGTATTTTAAAATACATTTTATTATTATTATAGTGTAAATTTGCCTAAATATGTGTATACGTACGTGTGTGTGCTTGTATAGGGCGTTTCTAATCATGAGCACGCCCTTATATTTATTTGCTATTTATTAACATTCCAATATTTTAAATTTTTTATCCAGTCAATCTAAGCCGTTTGAATTATGGTACAGTAATTATACAATTTTTTTTTATCCTTCTGCGTCATTTACTTTTTGTATTGCGCTCGTTACTATAATACAGTGGGAATAAACCGTATTTCATCGAAAAAAGGGGGAAAGTTTTCCTCATAAATTTCTATTGAAAAGCACTTTTCTTCAAACGTTTCTGATATCCTGCGATATAATTACTTCTACTATGACAGTAATGTTTTTGCGCATAAAAATCCAAACTATACTACCTAGACTATTGTGACACATCCTCCATCCGCTTCATTAGGAATTAATTTTGCCGGAAAAGAATAACAAAAGAGGTGTGTGAGCTTTTAATTAAACACAGGCAGGTTTTCAAGCAATTATATTAAAATAATGCCCCGAAAAAAGGGAAGTTCAATTGTGTATGGAATGAGGAAGCAGCTTGCTGAAAGTTACCTCGTTCGTTGAGTGATATTTTCATCGCGCTAATTTCAAGGAAACTGAATACAAAGGATTGTTTTCTAGCGTTGCCTGCAAACTCATTAACTAATTAACCAAATCTCGAGAGAACAGCTTCCGTGCGGTAAAATAATGACTTTCTACTGTAAGCAGGAATTCGTGCCTAACTGGCAAAAGGAACCCATACTTGGACTAAAGTAATTAGAAGAAGAAGAATCGGTCTCATCTAAAAACAAGGATAAGAAAATTGCCAAAAGATCTGGAGCCCAAGACTTTCCTAATTTGGGATAAGGGGAGAAGGCCTGCGATAAGGCTACTATGATTCGATCTATCCTTTTCTGCGCGAAATGGAAACAAAGCATCGATTTCAAGCTAGTATGGTGCGCTATCGGTTATTGGCGTACCTGAGTTTTGTGATGGGAAGATAGCAAATAAAATTAATGGGATAATGATCGAGTAGATGATGGACGGAAGGGCCGTATGAATCGTTGATATGGTTAATTTTGAAATAGATAATCAATAATTTCAGGCGAAATTTCAGTTTCAAATCTATTTCACAGACTTTAATTTTTTCTGTTTCAAACTCGGGGAAATCATTCACCTTGCGGCATTTTTGTTAACTTATGTTTAAACGTTCTCTTTAATAAAAGGTATATTTTTTTTTGTGGTACTTTAAATTAGTTTTATTAGGAAAATACATTACATTGCATAAATTTACTGCCTGTTGTTTCTTATTTTGCCGCCATGGTAGACTTTAAAATATACAGAAGAAAATTAGTCCTATTCAGCTCCGCAGCGTAGTATGACTCTTAAGTGAAAGGACGTTATCCTGTACTTACTATAAGAAATTATAATTTTTTTGGTCGGTATGGTAAAAAGGAGTACTTAAATAAATTAAATATCGAGAATAAAAATAGTCATTTAAGTTTATATATATATACCGCTTTATGTCCACCTGTACATGGAATACAGCTTTCTGTCACTTTCCTAAATGGTGAAATAATTTTCTAATCTGCGGCGATGATCTCTTGCAAGGTTAAAGCAAAGGACATTTTATTATGATAAAAGGGGACTTTTTACTGATTTGTTAGCCCTATACTAACGCTGTTTTACGTCCTAATTTTTACGAGACCTAGTAAGAAATATACTTCTAGGACTTGACATATACTGTTGGGTACGGGGCGGTAATGGGATACTTTTGCATATCGTAAATCTTAACTTACGATGGAATAACTAATGCATAACCTTATTCTTCGGGGAACCTCGAACCACTTGTTTTTAAAAATGAGGCTGCTTTCAAGCCCTTACTTGAAACCTTAAACCCGTATTACTGAAGCCCATTAGGGATTACAAAAAATCGCAATTAACGAACTGAAAAAAAACCCGCTTCCAGTCGGAAAAAAAAAAGCGCGCGCTCAAAACTGGAATCATTCTTTGGAAGAGAGTTGAGAAATTGATAGGCGTTTAAAAACGGTCGCATCCTATGACATCGACTATAATCTCCGCTGCATCAATATTCTATTAGTTGTCGCGGCAGATTATTGCACGCCAAACATAATTTTTCCCGACAAACTGGTAGAGAGGAAAAACTCATAAAATACGCATTGCCCAGCAGATGTTTACATCGATGGGGCGAGGCTTTCCTTTTCCTTTACTTCTGGTAATATTTCATTGGTCTCCCTACTAATGCATCGGCCTGTCTGAAAATGTCGTTGAATGGGTTGTAACAAATGGGAAACCGGCGCGTTTCTCAATGCTGTAGTTATGACGAGACCCTTCGCTTTTCCAAGTGCGTGAACTGTCAGCTGAAATAGGCCTAATTACGCATTGCCCAGATAAATGGCCAAACAATATGCAAATTAATGACACCTCTGTCCAGCCCTACTATAATAATTGCTTTTGAGAAGTGTTTCACCGAAGCTCAGTCTAAAATTTATGCGAACTTAATGCCACTAGGCGTTTTACGATCGCAGTGAATGCAGCCGGAATGCTTTTATTACTGTCACAGAAAAGGCAAACTCACTTCGAGAATGTCAGATGTAATTCAATTCAAAAAGGAGCGAATACAAACAGAATTATCGATCTCGTGCTATTCTCCGCGCTCGCTGCAACGTTACATTCGGAATGAGTTGATTCCGCCTCAAATGCGTTATTGCTACTCTACCAACGCGCGTCGCTTGACACAAACCTTTTTTGAAACTTAATCCAGCAATTAGTTTTCCTGTACTAAAACTGTCGTTGGATTCGCAGTGGGAATTTCAGTAAAGATGGTGCATTTCGCGTTTTTTGAAAATGCGAGGCAGCTACCGAACCAATTAAAGGAATGGCCTCCCTATACGACGACCTGAATTTTTTTGGATAGTGGAAAGTTCATCGACTAATTTTGCATCATTTTTTTTTATTTTAAAATGACCCTCTGACATTACGAGGTGCCAACATTTGGTTTGCATTGAGTGATCGGTAGAAATACCGTTTTTCGTTATCCATGTCCCATGCGTGTCCTACAAACGCCGATTTTTCCTATCGCCTACTTCCCACTCACGCAAGGGATTGGTGCATCCAGCTTAACGTGAACCACTATACATTTAAAAATTAAAACATCCATAATTGTTCTTGAGTTTAGATGAGGATTTAGTTGTTTTGCAATTATGCTTTCAACCATTGTATCCCAAAGACAGTGTCTTTGAAGGCTGCTACAACTTCAAAATAAAATAAAGGCAGTTTAAAGCCTTACCTCCTTTATATATAGATCAGATAAAAGCCAACTTATAATGGCTAGAAAAATGGCTTTAGGCTTCGATTGGAGGCCATCAAATATTGCCCAAACCTTCAAAATTAAAATCTCCACCATCTCGAGTATCAGTTTTCGAGAACCAAATAAAAAGAGTTTTCAAAAAGCAGAAAATTTCATTTTCCGATTCCTTTGCTAACACGAAACCATATCCGATCGATCCTAATCCAATAAATTCCACTTAGAACAAAAATAAATCCTAAGTTTCTCATAATACGGGAGATCCATAGAGATTTTCCCCAAATCATCCTAGACCCCTCGCTATCAGCCAAAACCTGTAGATTTATGTCACGAAGGGTACCCACTGCAAAATCCTAGACACGCTACCCATCATTACGACATACTGGTATTACTATGGCATCAGATGTGACGTCATCATCGAAGAATCGACCTTAGTTAGCGCTACACCCCGTCCATGGGATACTTAGCAGCGTTCGATATACATAAGACGTTCTTATTCGCATTCCTCATGCTCATGAATAAAGATGTTATTTTCATCGATCAATCCGCCCCCTCCCCCTCCTCTCTTGATCGTTAACACAAACTAAGAAAACCTAGCTTTGCCAATAATCCGTTTCCTTACGCCTGGTCCGTGTCCCATTCAAATCTCGTTGAATGTCATTAAAAGACCGTGTGAAGTAATTACAAGAGGTCTCTACACAAATTGTATAAGTAGCAAAAGTAATATCATTTTGCTGGCTTCATTGTATACGTAGTTTAACCTTTACAAGAGAGGAGAGACCTTAGCAGAGAGGGAGATAGTTGCATTTTCATTGGATAAGGATGAAGAAAGAGTTTTAAAAGATAACGTCATCAGTTACTCTCTTACTGCGTTATTTCCGGCACTCTTAATGGACACCTTTCTCATGATTTTCCTATTTGGTGTCAGTTTTAAATAGTCATTTTCTGATTTGGATTTTTGAATTCTAGAATTAATCTTCGAATTATTTATTTGCAGATAAATTATTATTGATTGCCTAAGGCATGCGTTAATGGTTTCATTAATATATTGTAGAAAGCAGTGTCACACAAATACAAAAACCATACCATCGGCGAATTTTGATAATAAAAAAGTACTACATAATTAGCAGAAACGAGCAGGTCGATATGCAGCTTAACCATGAAGTCAAAACTGTAGACATGTATGTGCGTAAAAAGCCAAATACACGGCTTAAAGGTATTAGTTCTTTGTGCAACTACAGTAACCTTTAAACCCAATAAAAGGTGATCTATAAATGCAGCAAAATATCAAGTAATGAAGCCTTGGTTGAAATTTAGTGACGTAGGTGTAAGAAGATTTGAACTTTCAAAAACTTTTTTGAAGAAAATATTGGCGATTTTGGAGTGATTTTGAATATTTCAAAAGTTAACAAATGCTTCTCAAACGCTTACGAAAATACTGGTAAATTTCTAATGGAGATATACGTATATAAACATATATCATATAGTAGCCTTTGAATAACGCTCCTTTTACGTTTTCCATTTCGGAAACACTCAATTTCACATATCTACATTCTCACCACCAATCCACTAACTTGCAATCCAGGATTTAGAACAGCGCATCATGTGTTCTAGTGGAGAAAATCCAGAAGTTGGATAATCTCTCACTACCCTTTTCATCCTTTCAGTATTTTTTTATATTTTAACATTTGTTACTTATTTGTTGACTCCAAAACTTTACGTCAACGTAATTTGAAACAGCTTGATGATAAACTTATATAAATTTACACCGCAGCCTTATCGCAAGCCCCGTTTAAAGATTTTACCCAACTGCCATTTACTTTTATAGGGTATTTCATTTAGTTACAACGGCCAGCTGGATTTTAAGTGTTAGGGCTATTAGGTAGGCGCCCTATAACTCCATTTAAACTCTACCTCGGTGAATTTTACCCTGGTTTCCAAGGGGTGGGCATGAACTATGAAAAATACGATCGGTGCTCGGTAAATAATCGGAGTATGAAATATTCCAGATAATTTTAAATCACTGTAGCAAATTTAGAATTACAGTGAAAAGGAAACAGGGCTGGAGTGTCAGATTTTCTTGATAAAAATAAATCTCACCGTCTATATAAGATTGGAGGAAAAATTCGCCAAAAAACACTTTAAAAGAGCGTTACAAATTTTGAAAATTTTCCTTCCGAACCCACCGTGTTTCTACAAGATCGGACATCAAATTGATCGATATTTTTTTCCTTTCCCCCGTAAGTAGTTGAGAGCCTCAATTGAAAGAGAATTTTAATTTCAGGTTTATGAAATATGACGGTTGAAGATTGCACCGTTTCGCAAATGATGCAATTTCTTTTTAACGGAGGTGGTTTTGGAGTTGGGTCCGGTTTAGAGAAATAAAATAAAATTGATGGCATTTTTCTTGTGAGGCAGGTTTCCGATTTATTTAGGTTCTGAGCACCGTTAAGACTATTCCTAAGGTTTAGAAACCGAGCAGCCGTATTTCCATCCGAATAGAGTTAAAATGATAAGCAATTTATTAGGGTTTAGTTTTTTAAATGTTTTGCTCGGTTTGAATATACTTCCTTCCATCCTTAGAAGCTTGGTTTTCCTCGAGAATAATTTTATTTGTCCAGAAATGTAATTTTCTGTTGATTGTTTATTCTACAAGGAAAGATACAAACCGCAAATTCAAGTGGTGAAAACTGTTGAATTTTTGGAGCATTCACACCTAACCTTTCCCAATTTTTATGTCCTTACGGAGAATAAAAAGTCTCTTTCGGCTGTCTTTTGAGAGATACATCGGGAAGAGCTCATATTATAAAAGATAACTATAGTACTTTGTTGAAATTTGAGTCCGATAATGATTCGTGTCTGATATAAAAACGCACATGAGGGAAGGGTCTGTAAATTCTATAGGGAATGTTAGATCATATCATTAACAATTACCACAATCATGAAAAATATAAAAGTTTAATGATCTCCAAATATCGTCAACAACTTGACCTATTGTAACACTGTGTATATGCATGAAAGTGTCAGCAACAATTTGATTTTACTCTACTCAACACTTGTTGTAGCAAGAAAAATCAGCCATATTTAATACTTATGTCAGATGTGGCGAAATCAAAACAAAACAATTTTTGTACCATTTGAAATACGTTGTTTTCCTTAAATTTACAATTTGCATAGATGACAACATTTATGCGCAGGAATCTTAGTTAAAAAGTTCAGTCCTTTCTGGTAAGTTGATAGCAATGCAGAAGCGTGTCATTATGAGTTAAATTTTGATAGAAAAACATTGATTTTTCAAAATTTTCTTTTTCGGTATTCATCTTTAAATTCACTCCAGTTTTCGAGATATTTTTTGTTGGGCATTGTTGAGTGCTTAACATACCTAATTCTATACTTGTGACAGTTTATTTGTAAGACCTACAATTTCGATAAGTGTATGAACAATAGTGTGCAATGTAGAATAGTGTGAAGTAAAGAGTTATTTCACGTATGTCATTTCAGAGCATTTTAGTGACGAGCAAACAGTAAATCTATCAGCACATTGCCAAAGTCAATATGCCAAAATGTGACTTCACTGCTGCGAATATGTTAAAAAATATTTTAATAGCAATGTGAATATGTTAAAAAATATTTGTACTGCTATGACAAATTACAGTTTTATGGCCCACAGAATAGCATTTATCTAGTAATCACTCTTGTTTTGCGAATCATTGCGTTTGCGGAACTATGATAATAAGTAATTAGAAAAAAGGCGACCTGTTTCTTCTGTGCCTTTGAAACTGACACATTCTCTGATATATTACAAAATGTTTACAAGGTATTAAAAACGCATACACATTTAAGTGACAGGCTTCAGTCGCAAAAGAAAATTGTTAGCGGAAGTCGAGAAAAGAAAGGTATTCCAGGGCCTTTAAACGGGAGAGAGAGCGCGAACTCTATATCGGAGCTAAGTCGTCATTTTTCTAGCGAAGAAAATCGAGCCAAACAAACAAAAAAAAAATAAACCAACAAAAAAGACCTAGTTCTGTTTTTCGTTATATTTCAAGAGACCCTTCTTTCTTTAGACGCCAGTCATTTCCGATCCCTAAGCCAGCGCAAATTGTCTCAAAACAGTTTCGTTCCCGGAGAAAAAAAAAATAAATCATCATCCACACAGTGTCTCCAGAAGTGGGTCTTTAGTATGATGGAACCACAGCGAATAGGCAACCATAGTTTCTTCCTTTGCTCGAGATTGGCCTCTAGGAATCACAACTGAAATCTTCTGGTTTTGTGCTTGCTGTTTTTCTCTTGGTTGCTAGCAGAAAAGTCTTGCAGATATATGGGCCGCTAGCAAAATCAAAGGCGACCAGTTTGCAGGTAAAAAAAAAATTACGAAAAAAAAAAAATATTTTTCTTTTCCCTTGAGGTTCTTTTCGCGCTGGAGATTTAGTGGCAGTAATAACAGGCTGACTGGGGGCCATAGGGGAAGGGTTATGACCACGCAGGGTCGAGGTAAGATGGCCGAAGGCGGGTAGAAGGTTGGACACAATATATGAAAGATTTCCCCTCCGCGATTTCGCCCAAGTCGCCTTTATCCGCCGTTTGCCCAGGGCTTCTCACTTGCCCCTCTCTTCTCTCCACCCTCTCTCTTTCTCTCTCGTATATTTCCCCAAGAGCAATGGACGTTGTTTCTTCTATTCTGAGTACCCCCAACACCACCCAAGTTCTGCGGGAATTGAAAAAGAGGGCGTCTGCGGGCGACCGACACAATATAAAGATTTTCTTTATATGTCATATCGTCTCTACCTTCCCTCTCTCGTTCTTTCTCTTTCCACAAGAACCATTACGATTGAACTTGGGAGAAAAAGTCGGCGCAGGATATGAAAGGCCTTTATGGGAGTGTATTGATACGACTTTGCCGAAAAATCTTGCATGGCAGTGAAAGCATTCAGGTGCGATAGCTCTCGCTTCCAAAAAGAAAAAAAAAAACATAAAAAAGATATCTTGTATAGCCGATATGAAATATGGCGTAATTTAACCAAAGTAATTAAAAGTTTTATTAGCAGTGGGATATGTTTCAATGTACGTCATATTTAATTTGCATTTATCAATGGGAAATATAAATATTTCTGGAGTAGAAAGGTTGTATTGTCTTCAGTTGACAAAGAAGAATGCAAATGCATTAAATCTTCTAAAGAAAACATTTTAAAAACTCATTTATTTAAATTTCTATAAATCTAAGTCTAGTTAAGATGGTCACACTGCTAACCTTCGGGTTGAAACAATTTTTTACTCCTATTTCTTAAAAACTTCTTGACATGCGACAATAAAGGAACTAATTAAAGTAATAAATGTGAAAAAATTCTATTTCACTAAATTGTTAGTGGTTTTTTTTAGCCGAAGCGGCATAATGGAACTTAATTGCTGTTAGAAACTAAGTTTTGTCACTTAGGGCAATTTATAGCTTAGCAAATCACATGGGGAAAATTTGCTACATTAAAATGCACTCTCATTTCACTCAATTCGTAAGTAATCTGCATAAATTAATCCCTAATTACTTATTTAGCGTCGAGCTGTGGCTCTGCTGGTAAGACAAACTGTTCGACAACGTCATGCTGCATAAACGAATTGACATGACGACAGTCAAAATATTAACATTCCCCGGTGGATTCCTGAGACAATGAATATCGCAGGGAAGAATGAAATTGACATATTTTCAACGCGTTAATACCCGAGGATTGCAAATCGGATTATATTTATTTACATACCTTGTTTTCCATTCCTTAAAAATGCAGCAATGGTTTTGACATTTTATTAATTATTTATATTAATTTTATTCATTTTTTTTACATTATACATTAGTTATTAACACATCATTAGCAGAATCTTATAAGAATAGAAGAAGAAGGTTCAATGAGAGATAGATATATGCGTTTAGGTCATTTGGGAGTTCAAAGAATAACGTAATTGTACTTAGCAAATTTGAAATATCCGGGCACCAATTTGCCGTTAGATTTTTCTATGAAAGACAGGTGTTACTCATTAAACGATTTTGCACTTTGATGATAATTTGTTCAGGATTTTAATGTAGGTTTTATTCATAAATATTAGATTCACTTTGTATAATCATAAAGAATGCATCATGGAGATATCCTAGTTTCCGGCATGAGGATCATTTTCAAAGGATCAAACTTTTTGGAAATGATTTGCCAGGTCGTCTTAATAATTGTATTTAGTGATGAATTGGGCGGGTACATTGAAAGGCTGCTTGCAGAATATACTCACTCCATTATCAGAAAATTTGATTTGGATTGGGTGATGATGATCATGCGGAAAACTTGAGACACACAATATTTCGCCATACTTTTTTTTCCCGATTGTCTCCCAAGGAGGGCACAGACCAGGCTGTGCATTCACCAACAAGTACCTCCACCGCATTAGGCAACTCCCGTCGCCTGTGTGTCTCCAGTGTCAGGAAGGTGCTGACGAAACACTGGAACACATTCTCTTGCGGTGTCCGGCCTACGGCTACCTCAGGGAGGAGCTCCTTCTCGCCCGCCGCCGTTTAGGCCTCGCCTCGCCACCAGGTCTGTCCGACCTCCTGGATCCCACCGGATCCCCCCGCCTTCGCGCTGCCTCCGTGGCTGTGCTAAACACCTTCCTTTCCGGTCTTGGCCGGTTCCTGTAGGTTACTCGGCTGGCCCATGGGGGTGTCTCCGGTCCTGCTGCCTGGGCCGTGGCCGTTCCCCGTGACGGTTCCAACGGCTGCTGGTTTCGGTGTGCGTTGAATGACGACTTTACGTGAACGTGCATCTATGAATGCCGTGTTGATCGGCAATCCATCTCCCCCTCAGCCGCCTCGGCGGCTGATTACGCTGTTCAAGCGTCCTGTCTGGGATTACAGCGCCGCCCCCGGCGGCCACCCTTCCCAATGAAACCCTTGCAAAAAGAAGAAGAGACACACAATAATATAAATATTTATTGGGAGGTTTAAAACTGTAGTGAGGAGACAATTTCTTGTTTCATATCGTTACCTTGGATGCTAATCAGACCCCGACTTAAAGCCGGACATAACGTTAAGTTGAGCTCTTACATTCCGATAATTAGCAGTTACCGTAGTTAAGGTTTCATAATCAGAGCCAGAGAGTGGTGTTTTCAGTCCGAAAGTTTTCTTGGAATAATTTTCTCTCCACGTGATTATTTGATCAAATGCTGACGTAATATGTGTCTTTTAATGTTGTTGGTCAGTTTGACTCCGCAGAGGGATGAAAGTGGTATGATAGATGTACGCAGTGAGTTATCTTGCTTAACGGTATTTCCCATAAAATTAAAATTTATTGGAGAGCGTTTGAAGTTGGAGATGCATTAACTGTTGAAAATTTAACCAACATTTCTTAGAAATCTATTGCAAGTGTGTTTTATAGCTAAACTGGCCTTGTGAAGAAATATTTGGCGGAAATACGGAGCTACAATGACCAGGGGGATAGACTATCGTAAATTTTATACAGTGGGACTGCGGTTTCGAATTATGATACGGACAATATTATAAAATTGGAAATTGGAAAAACTGTGAAGTGAGGGGAAGTAAAGCAGAAGAGAAAAGCAGATAATATGAATTTGCGTCGTGAATTCATGGAAATTGTAAATATAGATAATTCAGACTCAAAGTGTCACTGTATTACACGACTTGTACATCTGAGATTGTAAGCTATTGTTATGTTTTAAAACGTATGTTTAGTAATGATAGTGGCTTCAAAGAACCATTTTTATGTTTTTCGCTATGTACGAGTATTTGTGTATTTAACCTTAGAATTGAGATGACTTATCACATACTGGCTTTACAAAATAAAAATTCCATTGGAATATATATTAATTAACCGAGAAGTCAGAGACGTATATTTTTAATTCGAAAACATTTCTTTTCAAATAAAGGGAATATTTAATTTCTCTATTCTTCCAGGGGACCTCATTTTTTCTAACAAAGCTAACAATTTCCACCACGTGATAAGCATAAAAGCATTTAAAGAAACCAGATGTTGCCCACGACACTCACAATCGCACACAATACAAATACAAACTGAACAAGGTCTCAAAATTCTCTTCTTAATAAACAGAATTTGTGACGCAAGATTGGAACTCGATATATATATTAAACATCGTTGTCAAAAATCTTAATTAGTTCTGCTGTATTAAAAAGAGTTGCACTTCCAAATTTTGTAACAGCCTGATAGCTCCTGTCTTTGAAACGAGTTGTAGTTTTTTAGAACTTTTTATTTATTGGAGTCTATTGAATGCTTACCACGAAAGCATATTGTGCGTTTGGGAAAAATGTCAATGCAGGTGAGTCGTTGCTATAAACATGCTTGCCACATCATTTATTAAATTTCTACTTCAGAAACATAAGAAGCCCCTTTCTTTTCTTCGAGCTCAGGATGCAGAGCTATTGATGCTGCGAATTCTTTTGTTCTAGCCCCCAAGTGTGCGCTCCAATGCTTTCTTACGTTTCTTTCCCTGGGTGTGTTGTTTGCGCTCTGAAATATTTTCTTTAAAGAAAGATAGCGTCTAATGAGTCGCACCTGCGGGGTCTTTGAGAAATAATGCTATAGTTAATTTCGTGCGTGGGAAATATTAATATTTTTCTCGTTCTTGGTTTTGTGATTGATGTGCTTTTCGAAGAGAGAAAGAGAGAGATATGAAAGATATAATTTTCGAATGGAAGGAACAAACGGTATATAGACGCATATAAAGATTTCTGAAAGTGATTTATAAATAAATCACTTTCAGAAACTGCATTTTTGCTGAATCAATTACAGTTGCCGGTTCTTGTAAACCAAGCGACGACTCTGATGAATTATTTTGTTGCTTGCGACGTAAAAATGGTATTTGGAATTATAATGCTGACAGTAGATTAGTATGATATATGGATCTATGAAACGTTGACTACAGAAATAGACTGATTCATTTAGAAAACACACATCTTCCGCATCGATATGTTGTGCGTCAATGATGACCTGATCTATTTCATTATAGACGATAATCTTCCTTTTACTTGAATCCAGGGAACATCAGGTTTTCCGGGCAGTAAAACGACTACTAGTTTCAGAAACAGATAGATTCGAGTCGGGTTATTTTGATTTATTAAGCACTTTAAAAAAACGTTTAGTATAAATATAATTCATGCACAAATTTATCTTCTCCGCATTAAACAAATGAGGATCTATGTTAATGATAACCGATAAAAGGACACGACCATCTCATTGTATCCTTTTCATGAGCGTTAAAAATTTAAACTTAGAAATGATTAATCTTAAGCGTTCTAACCGCGTTTTATGTAAATATTGACGAAGAGTTTATCGAGTCATCGTTATGACTTAAACTATAGCAAAGAAGCTCTAGCTAAAAACACCATGGAAGTTCCTCTGGCAAAAAAAAAAATAATTCGGAGGTTTTATGTCCCCAAATAGGTTTTATGTCTTGACGGCGATGATACGTATAAATAGTTGAAGAGTCGTTAAAAATTTAGATATGTTTCATGGCGGAAACTTCAGGAATACCCTTTGCATATTTTACAAGCTTAAACGGTCAAAATAATTATGAAAAACTCTTCGAAAATCAGTGTTTAAAAGGATTTTTCGATAATCCTAAAACGATATTGCCAGGAGAATTACCCCGGATAGAAATGATGGCAGCGTTTTATCTCCGGTTTACGAGTCCCGGGTTTTTTCTTCAAGTTCTAGATCATAAACTTGCTAATGAGAAATAGATTTTTAATACCTAATAACGTTTCTTTCTAAATTAAACAAAAGAATTTTACGTCGATAATTTAAATTAATAGTGTAGTGGGCATTATTCGTTGGCAGGAGCATAGAATATTTTTTCTCCTCGTTGTGAAAAGTAGGTGGGATTTTCTGCTACAACTTTTAATATTCCAGAAAGAATAAAAGATTAATGTCCACCCTATCGGTGGATTAAAATTCAAATCGAGGCTTCCAAAGTTTAATTTTTCTCGACAAATGTTTAAACGCACATTCATCATTAAAAATGAAACAGGTGTAATTAAGTATTGTCATTATGATAAACTATACATCCACCACGCTACTTCTAAAATTTCTGTTATAATCCCAAGACTTTTTTATTTAGTCTCGCCATCTTCTATATTCGTGATGAGTTTTCCTTATACATCTGTTCTATATTTCGTTTATTGTTCTCTTATAATGGTCTTGAAGCTTAAAATAGAAAAGTAGCAAGCTCTTTCAATAAACTATAAAACTTTGGGTTGTTTTTCTTTTCGCTATTTACCTGTATAACAGCAATAAACCGCCACATGTTTATCGATTTCCAGCCAAAAATTAAACAAAATTTAATAACATCGATTGTGTGGTAGTACATTTTTGAAATTGAAAGATGTTAGTTCGTTATTTGCATCATTTTCAAGATATATTTCAAAGCGCACTAGACCGAAAACTAGACATCCTTGAATGAACGGAAAACAAGATCGTTAAACTGTACACTAGAAGATGTTTAGATGTGAATCGATAACTATAAGCGATGAGAAACCTTTCTGAGCAATGTAAAATTATCACGTTCACATTCCATTGTTTTCATCATAATGGAAAACTCCCGTGCGGAAAAAATTGGCTTGAACCATATGTTATTGTCTCTCTTTCCTGTGAGAAAAAGCACGTTGTCTTCGCAATAAAAAGAGCGTTGAGCATAAGTCTTTGGGTAATGTTTACGAATCCCAAACACTCATCAAAGCCATCGGATAATATTGCTCTCCTCTTTTCGCCGTAGAAGAGATTCTTTATTCTTTTGAGAACTCATTAATTCGCAATTCAAAGCAAACCGAAATGAAGCAGAAATGTAAACACTAGACTCAACAATATAGCAGAATCGATCAAACCCGCAATGAAGTGACACATCCCCCAACCTTTCACGTCAGCACCAGCAGTACCATCAAACTCGGCGACAACGCCTTGAAAGGGACTCAATTTTTCTGGAAACACTAATCATTCCTTGTTAGCATCGAAGAAAAGTGCGCGTTTTCTTTCGATGTTTGTCAGACAATCGAGAGAAGCTTCGCCAAAAACTTCTTTGTGTGCGCCCGCAAATAAATTTAGACCCCCAGCAAAATGCAAAACGAAAATTTGTGACAAAGACACAGAAAATGCTCCACGTTCTCAGGAGGAATGGAAGATTGAGAATAAATTATACATTCGAAAAGTTATGAAAGCGAGAGAACACATAAAAGGGGAGATTCCCTCTGCAAACAGAGATTCGAAATCTGGAAAGATAGATGCTATAAATATTTATTAAATTTTGAAATCGCGCGCTGACGCTGACAGACAGCGGAGGAAAGAAATTTTCCCAAGTTTCTAGGTCTTTGTAGCCCACTACGCCACCCGCTACCCTCTTTAAAGTAGATATTCTGGAAATCGGGAACAAAATGTACCTCTATTTCGAAATCCGCTTAGAGAACTTCGCACGGTTCTGTTAAGAAGGGAATCAAGAAACTAGTTCCTAGCTTCTGAAATCTCGAAACTTTACTGATCACGATGCGAGTTACAATTTATACATGGCAAACATTTTCATTGTGTTATTGAGGAAACGCTTAAATGGGGAAACATTCTGCTAGTTTTAATTATATTGCCGTATCTTAGGTCTTAAACTTGCATTTTAAAAAGCGTGAATTTCAAAATTCCCGATTTTATCGAAAGTTCCCTCTTACTGTTAGGTATATATTTTTCAACATAACTGTTCAGCAATTTCTCTTATACGTTGCTGAAGATTACAAAATTAATAGTTAGTTATATGTTCATATATTGGTGGGAGGGGAATTTTCATAATCAGGTTAGAAAATGTAAAATAGTGCTCAAAACGAAATTATACGCAACTATTTCATCACTTTCATTATAATCGGAGCTTAAAATGAAATAAATCTCTAATTGCTCTTGTACAATTAGGGTTCAGTTGGGGCCAAATATAGGGGGTTTCCAAATTAATTCCTTTCAAATTAGCATAACTAACACATTTTGTAAAAATATTGAAATGTACAGAGTAGGTTTTAAGATCTAATCAATCAAAATATTGCATGTTATCATATTATAAATTGCGAATTCGACCGCAGCACGCAACATGCATCCATTCTTTCTCTGACTCAATAATGTAAAAAGTTTCCAGTTGGAAACAATGTCAAGGTAAGGTGAAAATCAAAAACGACTTAATTTTACTGAATTCCTTCGTGGAAAAGTGGAAGTAGCATGAAATATTCACATAATAAAAAATAAAATAAGTATTAAACGTTTATTTATTTCATTAAATAGGTAGTCACGTATATATATATATATATATATATATATATATATATATAGTCGAGTATATTTAACGAAGTGCCATCGTTCCTCTGAAAAACTTCGTTATAAGGAAAATTCGTTAAATAGAAATTAACATAAATGTTGAAACTTAATTTCGATAAAATGAAAAAGGTTAAATTTGGACAGTAAAAACTAAGTTCAGTAGACTCTTCTTTTCTTACGAATTTAAATATTTTTTGTATACAAGTACGTACAAATTAATAGCAAAAAAAAATAGAAAAAAGAAAAGCAAGCATCTTGCATCTGTATCCTCATACAACATATTTGAAACAGAGAAATAATCACTAATTTTGCTTTGTACAAGTTTCTTATTAAAAACGTTTTATTTATAGAAATTCTCACACTTTTGTAAATATCGGAACACGTCATCTGTAACATTTTCTTCAAACTGCAATCCCCATCGTATTGTTTCGAATGCTTTTATCACTCCATCTTGTGAAGGTTTTTCAATAGTCTTTTTATCTTCATCATCTCTTACTGTAAATTCTTCATTACATTTTTTAACACTTTACAAGATTTCATGCTCAGTAGGATATTAAGCGGTCACGTCATCTTCATCAACGTTCAAAAAATCAGAAAGCTCTAAATGTTCTTCAACACTCCTATTGTCTTTCGGCTTTTGCCATTTTGCATTTAGTAATTTTCCAAGCCCATGTCAGATTCTGATTCATTTTCTTCGATGTCAGCTTTTAAGCTGGCTTTCACAAAGCAGTTGTGGATAGCGATGCAATCACATCACATTCCCAACGTTTCATCATCTCCGATATAGAAATTCTCAAATTAATAAAATTGTCTATTATACATTGGTTCTCCTTTATGGCTAGGAAAACTTTTTGCAGGATACGTTTTCGATTCTGTATTATGCCTTGGTCTAATGGCTGATGTTTCGAAGTTGTATTGGGAGAAAGTAAAATGAGTTTTATATTCTTCAATTTGCATTCTTTGGGATGTGCAGGACAGTTGTCTATAATCGACGCCATGTTACTATGTCGTTTTCTCAATCGGACATACCATTTTAATAGCCACTTATTAAAAAATGCAGAAGTTATCCATGACTTTTTATTGAATTCATAATCCACCTCTGAAGTTTTTGCACCTTTGAAGCATCTCGGGGTTTTACTTTTTCCAATAACTAGCGGTTTTAATTTTTCTTCGCCAGTGATATTCACTCGAAGCAAGTAAAAGATAAATTAAAAAAATCAAATTCTTTATAAAAAGAACTTCGTTATATAGAAATTGTTTTTCGTAATATGGAGGAAAAGCTACATGTCATTGTCATTCAAAATGAAGGTTCCGCCTTATATATATATATGTACTGCTAATGGTTGGTTTTACCGTACACATAATATCCATATATTGCATTTGTAAATTGAAATATTGTACTGAATATGAATGTTATATGAAGGTATGCTTTTAATGAAGTGTAAAAGAACTTTAAGGATCACTCAAACCAATATACATAATTTAAATTTGTTAACTAAATTCACAAATGGAAGTCCAATGATAGTCTTTTATAGTTATACTTGATATTATTGTATGTTATGAAAATGTAGTTTTCATAATTAATAATAAAGAGACAACATTTTCGGTTAAATTTTTTTAAAGCATGATCAAGTTTATAGAATTATAATTAAGAGAATAATATGGATGACAAGAAGATATATTTGTTATTTCTTTCTTCGCAGATGAACCGTCCAATACAAGTCAAGCCAGCAGACAGTGAGAATAGAGGAGGTACGAAGAAATATTTTTTTTTATATTCAAGTTTTACAGTTCCTATATATTTTGTTTTTCTTTATTATATGAATAATTTTCTAGAAATATTCTTTATATTATATATTTAAATAATTGCTGACAAACAAAGTGACGATCATACAACTGACCTCTATCATAAATCCGCATATATAGTTTCATAAAGGAATTTGAAGGAGCTTAATATATTTGATTTCAGTAAGGAACTGTTAGACAGTGCTAATCTATTAATTAAAATATACCATATTTAAATTTTAAAAGCTTGGACGAAACGAACATACCGAAAGGGTGGGTCTTCAGTCTAAAAAATAACTAAAACTTCCTTGTTCGAAAACCTTCAGACAGTTCAAAAAATCGTATAACCACCTGAGTTTTATAGGGAAAAATATTTATAATATCCCCTTTACAAATATATATGTATGAATATTGCTTTTACACATAATTTTAAAACTTGTTAATTTTTACTTATTATGAAATGTATTTTGCATAAAAATCCATTTTTATTATGTAGACATCGTCTTTTGAAGCCCAGTAATTTCTTTCTCCTTCACTGTAAGCATTTTTCATTGTACTAAAAATAGATATCATCTGTAATGGATCCTTTCGTGTGTTTTCATTACTATTAGATACCGTGGCAAGCGTTAGGGGTTTGACGAGAAAAATCCGTTATTAATGCTACAACTAGCTAGAGCCCAGGTCGTGAAATATTATTCCTTTATAACCTATAAACTCATATTTCCCAGTTCTGAACATTATCTGTAACTTGCCAATAAAAGTTTTTACGAGATGACTTGCTTGAGAGAGGAAACAGCCCAACCCCCACGCTGGCCATCTGAAAGGGCAAAGGAAGAGTCGTGGGGGTGACCTGGGTTAAGGTTTGTTTTCTGGTTGACTGTCAGCTAACTTAATTAACGAAAGGTTACGTTCCATAAAGATATATAGCTCAGAAGAGGTACGTAACAGCAATAGCGGCTCTTATCTTTAACTGGAGCTCTGGAAACGACTTTATATTAGGTTTATCTTACTCTCTTTATCGTTTGCAACTAGCCTGAGCTTAAGTCCTTACCTCCAACTGAACTATGGCTCTTCGCATCTCGTCACAGTACTTGCTCTAAAGTGTAGAAGGGACTGTTCCGCAAATTCTTCAACACCTTTCCTATAGTTTTAGTTTGTTGCTGAATTGCTAGTTTTCTTGAAATGGATAATTATTCTTATCTATTAAGGATTCTTCAATTTGAAAGGAGGATGAAAAATAAAGGGTATAAAAATATTTTCATTAACAAAATTTTGAATATGTTTCTTGGTATCTTTTCTTGTTTATTACGGTTTAAACTACCGTTACATGAAGGCGATTAAAGGGTTTTATTCATTTATGTTTCAAGAGTATACGTTTGTTGCCATTCCATTGAGCAAAAACTGAAGAGTTCTATGGTGAATACGGATTTTATTTGGACGTCGAGATCCTATGATTGTCTTTAAGAATCCACCATTCAGGATATAGGTATCATATAATGGATACATTTCTATTTGGGGCTGAATGTACACCATGCAGAAAGATTGAATCTGCTATGCCGAAACCCAATAATTTCGGAGAGTTAAAAGTCATTTAGAGCCTTTATAGCTTCTGTGTTTATAGAATTCTGACGCTGCTATCCCTAAAGATGCATCTATATATACCTAGTCAAAGTCAACATTTGTTGACTGAACAGCTCAGTAGATTTTTATATCATCCACTGATTTTCCATATCGGAGCAGACTGCCAGCATGAGGCCAATTGTTCTCCCAATTTGCTTATCTCGAGCGCTATAATTGCATCTATGGCCCTATTCTCATGTCACGGCGCCTGGCGTCGGTTTAATAGTAGTTACCAGTGTGAAAGGGGGAAGAGGGTATATATGGGGGGAGAGAACCTGGGGCTTAATTTACTGTGGCTCCATGTTCGTAACTAGGAACTTAGTTGGGGCGAAACGATTCTAATGATAAAATGGGAGCTCTCCTACGGCCCTGCAAACCCGCTTAGCGAAGCGAATTTTCAGAACCCGTGCCATAACTATAACCACGGTTCTGAATATCCTGATATTAACTTGATGCACATTGGGCCGGTGCCCCTGCAGTATGGGCTCTCCCGCAGAGAGCTGGCTTTGCAGGAGAAGCCTGCGATCAGGCGAAGTATCAATCCTCCCAGATAACTGTAATTATCCTACGATAAAACGCCTCTCACCGAAAAACTTTCTGCTGTTTAGGGCTTTCGACCTCGTATGTATGTTCCAGGTTACTCGCAGTAAATGTCTTAGCACTCAAATTATGAATAATTACAGTGGATGCTTGCAACAAAGCATGGACTGATTATCTTTTATTTTGAAATTAAATTCTCTTGTTTACCCAATAACACAGGCGCTACAGAAATTTTCAAATTCGGAAAGTTTTTGAAAATGGTCCTGTGCAAATGAAATCTAGCTTCCGTTAATTTTTTGAATTTTTTCTACTCTCTCTCACTCTCTCTATTCTTTTCACTAACCGTCCTATTTTCGCTGTTCCATAACCGCTCTAATAGTGTCTCTGCATCGAAATCACATGTCAGTAGATATTTTCAAGACAGCTTTTTAACACTCATATATTCTAGTACTTTAATGTGATTTTCCTTTGAGGTTTTCTAGGCTTACATATATAAAATATAATTGTAGATATCCTCCTATTTTCAGTTACCTCTAATGCATTAGAAATATTATACGTACAGTAGTCTCCAAATTAAAGAAATGCGCATAATAATATTTCATGCAGTATTTTTTATTTATTTTATTTAAACAAAATAATACTTTGGGTACATTAGCATGCATGTTGCCCATTTGTGTTCGCATGTGTAACACATTATACCATGCACCACTGTACCACACCATGCACACGTAAATTTCCTTTGAGTACTTTTAGTTACTCAAATGTTAAAGAACTTTTGTGTTTCTGTGAACAACATGTAGCTGGAAACGGAGAAAATAATAAAATATTAGAATATTCAAGTAATAACATTAAAAATTTAGGTAGAAATTATAAATATATAAAGTCTATGAATAAAAAATAAACGATACATCACTTTAGGGTTTCTTGATAAAAAAAACCATTCTTATTGGGATTAAGTCTGACGTTTCACGTCTCTTATAACTCATTTTAGAACATGCTTTTGGCTCATAAAGCTTAAGAAATTTTGCCAAGTACTGTCAAAGCTGGATTTTTGTTAGCAATCTCTAGGTCACCATTCCATTATTTCCATCACTAGACCATGGCACTATAGCAATAATCCAGAAATCGCTAGTTAATGTCTAGCCTGAATATATGGCAAGCTTTCTTTGTTTCGGAATATTATTATCTAAATATTGGCTCGAATATGAGTTATGAAACAAATGTCAAGCGCATGTCCGACTTAATCATAATGAATAATTCCTTCACATCCCTCTTTTAATTACTTCAGGTGACTTCTTTGGTGAAAGCCATTCTAATTTTATTAGAAATTGTGACAATTGATTTTGCTGCTACTAATAAAGACACAAACGGTGTTTAGTTATAATACTAACTTATTTTAATACAGTGAACGCTCTAAATAGCGTCATCCCACTTAACGTTCTCCCTGTTTAAAGATATTTTTTTCCTGCCCCTTTAAAGGCGTTAGAGACGTGTGTACTAATACATAACAAATATTTTTGCCCACGTAGAGTAAATTAGCCACACACACTCCCGCATACACAGTTGGCAGGATAATTAACAATATAATAATAAATCATGATTTTCTAATACATTGTAATTTTTTTTAAAAAATTGGATCTTCTATATTTTTGAACAATTCAATATGCTTTTATTTCTGTTTTTCTTCTCATTTTTTTTCAGGGACTTCCTCAAAAAAATAATTTTTTGCTTGCTTTTAGGAAAAATCGTATATGTATATATAGAATTTCTCTTTTCTACTGAGTATTGGAGTCACGTGTCATCGCTTAATGAGTATTATTAAATTAAGCTATTCCCTTGTGGTTTATGGACAACCCGCCGGCACCTTCTCCCCCTACTTCTATTGACTCCGAGCGTTCGCCCAGTTTCCCTATATTTTCAGAGAAATTTTTTTTTTATCTCGTAATAAAATTCGTAACATATTTCATTTTGGCCAAGAATAATTATCGGAATCGAATAGTTATATTCTTTAAAGAGATGTGACAATTATTAATAACTAAATACATGTAACGTGTTTCTTTCTATAAATATATTCATGCTATATGCAAGTTTTAAATTTGTATGGCCCATTCCTTATTTCGATTATCTCAAATGAGGCCAACGTATGCTTAGAAAATAGGCAACAATCAACATAAACTAGACAAAGACACATCAGTTTCTTTCCCTTTAAAGAAAATGCAAAACTTTGATTAATTACCGATAACAAGCAAAATATCAGGTACTGAAACAATGGCACCTTCTATACAAAGTTTCTTTTTATTTACTACAAGTATACAAACTTTTCGTTCATTACTTGTACACAAATTTTTTGTTAAGTATTTGTATACAATGTTCTCGTTTACCTCTTGCATACAAACTTTTTGTTTACTACTATATAAGATTTTTGTTTACTACTTGTAAACTAAGTTTTTGTTTACTACTTGTAAACTAAGGTTTTGTTTACTACTTGTAAACTCAGGTTTTGTTTACCACTTTAAAAAAAATTTTTGCTTGCTAATTATATATAAAATTTTGTTTGTTACTTGTATACAAAATTTCTTTTTTTTTTTTGGCCTATCTGGAAGTGACCCTCTTAAGAAAAACTTTAAGTCCCTAGTTTCTTTCATTTCTACCTTAGTAGCCAAAAAAAACCTTCTTTACGAATTAAATTTAAAATCAAATTTAATTCCTTTAATTAAGATAATTTAATGCAATAAATCAATAAAAATTTTTACTATATGTACCATGCAATGTTTCCCGCAAGTTGAATAAAAAGTTTTTATTTTTACCGAACGTAGACTTCGGTGCCATTCACAGTATAGAACATAATATACATCACCTATACAAGTATAAAAATATATTATCATGTTTCTGCAGATATTTTTCCAATTCAAATATCAGTCACGCATAAAAACTGTTCAGATATTGTTTTAATGAATATGCTATGTTCATAAAGGTGTTTTTTAGTCCATGATAGTAATTGCGTTAGTTTTATTTATTTATTTTTTGCATAATTTTTAAGTATTGTCGAGGTATCCCCCTCTGCCAACTGTTTTGGATAATTACTACAGTTTCATTACTCTCTGTTAATTTATATTGAAACGTTTCGCTATTTTTTAATTTTTGTAGCATTTTTCTATTCTCTTATTTTTATCAATACAAAAGCATATTCCGTACACTATGACTTAACTAGGAGTTTCAGATTCACCTCTGAAAAATCAATATTTGAATCCTTGTGTATTCTAAAGAAAAATTTTTTTACCCTTACCCTATTTTCCTGTTTAATTAAACATTGCAAAATGTCGCAGAAATTATTAGATTTCTTGAAAATGGTAAGAAAGTGATTTTTAATGCATCTAGTGATAAATCTGTGATAAATTTCCGAAGCATGCTCGCCTTCAGCGCGAAGAAATGGGGGTAACAGCACTTTGCGCTGATCTGGAGGAGTCCATAATGAACCCGACCGCACGAAATAGTTTCCATAATTGAAAAAACTGTAGAGAAGCCGTTCACTACAAATGCACAACTGCGAAAACTGCTAAGATACCTATCGGAAAACATATTAACCGTCTGTGGGTTACATACAACTCCCAATAGAATTCCTACAGCAAAAGTTTCCTTTTCATTTGGGCTCACCTTATATTAATTCTCAGAATAACAATAATAGCTCTTGAAAACTATTTATTCGTCTTTTGGGCCTTCACTTGTCTTTCCCTCTACATTTAAGAAGTTCGAGTCCTTCTGTTCTCCAATTTCTTTGAATACCTGAAACTTAAGGGATAAACAAGTGAGAACAATTTAAAATTAGCATTATTATTACAACTTTTATAAAATGTAACATATAAACCATCAAAATATAATCTTTTTGGAAGGTTCGACATCGATAACTCCAGCTGAGAAATGTTTATAACAGCAGTGCTAAGTCCAATGAGTCTCTGTTGTTAACATATAAGACATGCAAAACCGAATTATAATAATTTTGCAGGAGATATGCGGTATTCAAATATGTAAAATATCAGCCTATCAGTAAGCGTTAAAACACTTATTGAACCAGAACAAACCGTACATTTTACTGACATATGAAACTCTTTCACAATTCGTCAAAATTTAATTACACGTGCATTTTTAATCAATGGCAGAACCAAACCAAACCAATACTTGAGTTGTGGAGTACCAATGCTTCCTGTATCACAAAATCATTCGTTTTAAAATCTTGTTTTAAGTGAATGAAAATAGGGAAGTAATAAGGAGAAAATATTTAGAGGGTACACAGGAGTATGTTGAAAGATATCATATCAGTATTAAATGGTTTGGGATGGTAGGAAGAAATAATTTGGCAAGGGATGTGTAAAAGTTAAATAGGAGATTACTTTGTTAATGGAAAATTTGTTACAGACATTTTAGCGCAATTACTGCCAGAATTTGCACTAAAATTTAAAAACGAAAATTTATAAGAGATATAAATATTTCCAATGAATTCGCTGGGTCCAAATAATTTTAAAAAGACATTACGTTAAAATATCGTACTAGATATTGAACAGAGAAGTATATTTCTTCATGAAATTATTACTGTAAACTTAGACATTCCAATTGAAGTCACTGAACGTAATTTTTTATGAAGAACAATATTTCAAGTTCTAACATGGATAATACCTTATAGAGTTCTTACCAATTTGCTTGAAATATACAATATTGTTTCAGACCACTATTTACAGGGTAACTCTTTCGGATTCTTATTTGCAAATTCACCTATGCGGAATTATTAACAGGGATATGTCTGATACGAACGAATCGGTCATTTTGACCAAGTCTTTCAAGTGAACAGGATACGGATCGGTCTTTCAAAATGAACACTCAGTCAGCTTCTGACGATTCGTTCGTTTCGTACGATTTAGCTCTGTATGTTACTTTGCTTGTGACTGACTCGCTTTTGTAGTTAATCGCGAACGAAAAATATCACAGACCTATTTACAACTGTTTCATCCTACGAATATTTTTTAGTCCGTGAAAATGTCCATATCGAATATTTATTTCGGATATTCCTTTTGATTTTAATTTTCAGACTTCGTTTCAGTGGCTGTGAGAATAAAATGTGAAAGTGGAAATATTAGCGGAGAATATTATATATGCTACTTACTTAATTCTAAATATTTTTAAAAATTAATGCTTGACAAAAATTTCGTATCGAATGATACATGGGCTGAATTTTAACCAAAATTTCTGTAAATGAACGATGGTAATTATTTGTCCTTTGCATTATGAATCGAAATGAGTATAAATTTTGAACATACACACACACACACACACATGCACATACATCTATTTTTTCTACCCCTCTCTTCAAACAACGAGAGGGGGAAGAAATGATTTGAGGCGCAAACGCACCTTAAGTGAACGAGTGACTGAGTTAGGAAAACAAGTGACCGAATTAAAAGAACAAGTGACCGAGTTAAAAGAACAAGTGATCGAGTTGAAAAAAACAAGTAACTTCAATCACTGAGACCAACTAACGTAAATCACCAATGTAAACAACTTTGCACACAACTAACTACTGATATTTTAAATTGCTGAGAAATTTTTATTTTGATTTTATTAGCGACTAAAGTAACCCCAGCACGGGTAACCTCGCATGCACACGATTTGGTTATGAATCGGTCGGGTGTTGCCTTAACCGCCAATAATGCAAAAATAACAGTTTCACAGTTACTGAAAATATAAATAACTTCACATCATTAAATTTACGAATAAAACTCGGATGAGAATCACTCTCCAAATGTTGATCTGAATCCATTTCCTAAATTTCAAACAAATTGCTGAGACCGCTATCAGGTACTTTCCTCGTAAGAACTGGTTTTATCACATTATTGATCACATCATTGCATTGCAAACAATTTAATTTATAATACATGTAGAAAATATATGAAAATTCTGCTACAATATATAAAGAAAGAATAATTACAAATATTTTCATTTTTATACTGTGGGTATTTTAAGTTTTTACCTTAGAGAATCTATAAGTGGTTCTGTATATTCAAAAGGAGGTGTAAGAACAGACAACATGGAATTTTATTTATACCGTAAATAGACATATGCTTTATGCTTTTATGCATTAGTTTATCTTTATGCCCTTGTAATATTAATATACCTATTTTAAGTGTATGTTTGTAAGGAAAATATTTTAACATAATGCGTTAAGGTATAGAGTAGTAGATTGAACACACTAATATCTCACTTTTATCGCATACGCAAAATTCTTGTAAACTGCAAAATTTCTAGTTTTAATTATACATAATATGTATACTAAAATATATATTGCTATAAATATATAATTATGACAGCATTTAAACGTGTATTAGGACACAGTGTTTTAATTTGTAAAAAGATAGCGCTACTTTGTACCCCTTCTTATAAATAGTTCTGTCTCTAGAAACAAAAAATCAAAGATCGTATTCTATAAAATTCGCTAAAATTATACGAAAGCCTTCAGTTATACAGGACAGTAAACATCACAAAAAATAAATGAAGCAAATGAATATTTAAATCGAAAACGTAAACAAAAAAGCAACGGAGAAACATATATAAATCAAAATTCCTTCGTTTCAGAGTAAATGTGTTTTTATGCACAGGATTTTGTTTGCCAAAATTTGCATCTCAGCAGTTAAATATTACAACTATGCTCTGATAGCATTTCATCCACAAAGATACGCATAAACCTAATGAAAAATTTAAAAACCAAAACATCTTCTGCACCTGAAAATTAAATTGTTTCAAAAAACGATCAGGAAAAATAACAATAAAATTTCGCTATAATAAAAGTGATTTATTTATCCAATGACATCAAAATACGAATAAATTTCTTGAATTGTTTCCTAGATAAATTATATATTGAACAGGCGGCGCAATATTTTAAAATTACGTTGAATTTTCTAAATTTATAAAGCAGGTAGTTGAAAAGATTTGAAGTAAAATCATTATATCTTAATTGGAAATCTTCTTCCAAATTGATTGAGATTTCTTGATTTGATTTAAAAACTTAATTTAGAAGATATAATTTTGATTTCTGCAATTGCCTTATACATTTTGCGAATGGCCTGCCGGTAAGAAAGGAAAATAAAAAAATTGACATGAAATAATCCTCACAATGGGTAAATCCAAGTATCCAACAAAATTCATTCCATTTCAATTGTCTATTTCAAAGTTTCCGGTTTAAAAATAGATAGCGATTTTTAAATAGCCTTGTTTGAAACAGAACGAAGTCATTATTTTTTCCAAACGCTTAAGTACCAAAGTTAAGGAAGCTCTCTTCATTCAGTTCTTGTCCTTGAAGCTAAATAACGATTACAGGTCAATAATAAAACTTGAAGCTTATTTCGAGATGAAAAAAAAAATAGAAAATTGCCGACGTTTTTATGGTCCATTGTTCCCGACAATCCGCTAGTCACTGATTGATCTTAATAGATATAGATGCCATGCAAGGAAGAAATGAAAATAAAAACCTCACAGAACTGCAGAAAAATGAAAACAAAAGGAGCGACTTAATGTATTTATGGGTTCGGTCTGTAATAACGGCAGAAGTAAAGGCTCACAAGGAAATAAAACTCGAAGACATTAATTTAAAATTCTGTTGGCCCACCAGGATTTCGCAGTATTGTGGCCTTTATCTCTGGGCCAAAGCAGAGAAATAAAAAGGATTAATGTGCCGAAAGAAAGTTTGGGTTTTTCGAGGTCTTTACTTCACTGTTTTTTATTTTTATTTCTAGGGGATGCTAGTGGTAGTATTGAGAATTCGGACAAGAATTTAATATTTGAGAAAACTTTATAATACCGTAATCTGTTTTGATTCAACAACTTCCTGGAAATGAGATGTTGGAAAGAAATAGTAACAGTAAATGATTTTTTTTTCCTTTTAACACACACTCTTTCTCCGAAGTTTAAATCATTTTAAGTTGCTTTTATTCTTTGTAGTGTCACTAATCAGGCATCCCAATGTACCATGCGACTAATATCGTAATTTAGTGGAACTGAACCGAAGCATCCTCAGGGAGCAGAGGGGAGGAGGTTTTTCCTTAAGCTTTGTACGAAATACAGAGGAAATGCAAAATTTAACATTGATCTTAAGACACCCTTTAATAAATCATCATTTACCCACTATTTTCAGCAAAGGTACAAAACAAGTTTGCTCTCTGTCGAAGAATTCATGAATATAGCTATTAAAAATCACCTAAATGTAAAGGATACGTAACGCCAACCAAACAAAATAATGCAATATTTTCCTCTTATTTCAAAATGATGCATGTCTCCAAAAGGATATTTTTACTTCAAGAGCATGTCTCTGAAAGTATCAAATTTTCGCCTCTGCCACTTCGTACGAATTTTCGGGCTCAGCAATCCATGCAACAGTCTAAATCTCTATAACCCATTCCCCGGAGGGAGATTGCTTACCCAAACTTACTAGCAATAGCCCGAGGAAATCGAAAGTATGGACCGGAAATATTTTTTTTCTGCACTAAAATACGGGAGAAATGAAAAAGAAAGAAATTCGGAGCGGACTGGTCAGGTCTTTTTTACGCACGTCTTAAATCCTTCAAAAATCCGTTACCACGACAAATGTTTCAAAAACCCACATGAGATAAACTATAAAATAATATGTTTGACACGCAAGAAATGTATTGCATGATACTGGCCAAGTACTGAAGCAACTATATGTAGCTAGGTATATATACATAATATTTAGCGAAATAAGGATAGTAAAGATTGCACTTATACAAGATCGTTGGTACAAAGGAACTTCTGTCAAAACAATTCCCCAATCATCTTAAAAAAATATTGAGACGGTTCGGCTTCTTCAAATATACGAAATGACAGTAATCTGAAGAGCAATTTGACTATCAGTAATAGTACCGAAGCGAAACAATAGTATTTAAATCTTTTTTTTTAAATTCTTAGTTTCGAAGCATACAATAATAGTTAAATTTCAAAGAGTAGGAAAAATACTGTCGAAGAAAACGTATTTCCCCAGTAAATTTGTCTCAATCTCCAGAGAGTATCCGTCTCTTTATTGTTGTTCTTTCTTGTAAGTTTTTCTTTATTGTTCCATTTTTTTCCATATTCCACTCCTTCTTCTCCTTTGTGGGTTCTTCCTTACGATGCAAGAAATTATTTTTTCTCTGTTCTCCATTTGTCTCAGTTCCATGCTTCGCTTTTGTATGTCAACAGGCAGGTTTCTCTGTTTTTTTCTGCAAGAAAAGGGAATCCATGGACATATTTCATAGCCAAGAAGGCTATTCCTGCGTATCAGAGTGTCTTATTTTTGTTGCGAGAACAAGAGGACCTATTTGGATTGATCAGCCGCATTATTGAAAACGATTACAATCAATTATAATGCTTAAAAATATTCTATATATTAAATTAGGGTAGTGAACACACATCAACGTATGTATACTGTGATTACAAATTTAGTGGACACTAAATCTAATGTTATTTAAATCGATTAGCTCCAATTTTCACTACTATATATTTTTGTTTGCTTATGTAATTTTTCGGCAGAAGAACAGTAAGGGTCATACTGTGGTGGATTTCCCTTGCAATGAAAGTGTTTAGCGTTCTCACTACAAGAAGACAGAGGAACACAAAACAAAACGTCCTCGGGAACATTGGAAACAACGGCGAGCCCCCTCGTAACTTCAGACTTTAAAATACCAAGATTAATAAGAATAAATAAATAAATAAATAAATGAATGAATGAATGAAGGGACAGACAGATAGACAGGCTTGCAGGCAGGCAGACAGACAGACAGATTGATTGATTTCAAAAAATGAAATCCTAGTAATCTTGGTTATGCGCAAGTGTGCCGTGGTACGAAGGTCACATCATCACATCAGGCCGATAGCAGACGTTGCACACGATGCCGTTCCGTGAAGTCTTGGGACTCAAATACAGCTTTCTGAAAGAAATGTGAAACACACCTTGATATGTTTACATGCCAATTTATCCTTTTTATATGTACCCTATGACCAAAAAATCCGCGCACCAAGAAGTAGACGCCTTGCGTTGCTGCAATTGACACACGTTTCCCTTGCATGTCATTAAAATATTTTCGACACCCAATGGTAGCAAAAGAGAAAAGATCACTTACTGACCAACTACACACTGGGGTTTATTCCCCAGGCTATAAGGGTTCGTATTTTTCGTAAAATTGTAGGCCCCGGTGCAACATTACCTTTCCTGTTCTTGCGTCGTAAACACAAACAAAGAAGAAGCAGGAACCATTATAATTGAATGAAACTCTACGTTTATGATGGTAACGGCAACAGTGTCAAATGATTGCAATATTTCATCAACTGGGAAATTTTTACGGAACAATACTATATAAAACCTTTTCATAACCCCATGGATAAATATTCCCTTTTATTTCAGTGCATGAAACGTTGGTACATAGGTACACGTTTATGCACATGTTGAGTACATATGGCGATTTGTAACTTAAATGATGGTAAAACATCATCGTTTTATTTTTAATGTTCAATATTATTCCCTCAAAATCTCATTTAATATTTAATTTGTGTATTTGCCTACATTACATATTTGCGTAGTTAGGCGATTAGCTTATAATTTCTAGTATTTATTACAACAAATCGTTACCTTGCAAATGCCTTCTACTTTTCTTTCAATGTCTGGTGGTTAAATATTGTGATAATGTTTAGAAAAAAACGAAAATTCAAACATTTGGGAATTAGTGGTTGTTAAAGGTTTAAACCACTTGTTTGCTGTATGATTTCACCTTCTTAGAAATGCCATATTCCGATGTAATTTCAATTAACCTTCTGTTCCAACACGCGCAGCCTTTGGGGAAAAAATGACGCTTGGGAAATACTGGTATGTAGGAGCATATATCTTACAGTTTGTGTGTGGCATGTCAGATGTTTCTGGAGGAGAAAAAAGCAATATGCATGCAAAACAGCAAAGCTATTTCCATGCAGCTTCACGTAATAGATCTCAAAGAAAGTAAAATAGCCAAAATCTAGCTCAGATTCTCTCTCACAGGAAACTGACAGGCAGTGCCAGACATGTGTATTGGGGATATGATCATCATATTAATTCAAATATACTCGTTTTTTCGTAGGGAATTTTTTGCCGAAAGCGTAAGTAAACGATTTTGCTTTATGTATGCGTTGCGCGCCGGAATGGACGTATTTTGTGGAAACAAACATAAATCTGCAAATAACGGAAATGTCGAAATACGATCTTTCGACTAAACAAAATTACATCTTATGTCTTATATACTTTTCTTGTGTGCAGTGCCTCAAAGAAATAGTTAAAATTCTTTCTGTCTAACAACTTTACGTTCTTATAGTGCAGAACTCACTTACCATTATTATTAATCTTTACTTTATAAATCGTTTTATCCGTTGGTATCATTAATTACGCTACAATTAATTTATAATGGACAAACATGAGGAACAGGTTTTACAATGAACATAAATTAAAATTAGAATAAAAAAATAGAAGAAGAACTCGCAGAGAAAAAGACGATGATATATTAAATTATTTACGGTATTTCACCCAGTAACATTTTTCAAAAGGCCGAGAAAAATATAATTAAAAAAAAGGAGCGTAATTGAAACGTGTACGTAACTTTATAAATACTTTATCTGGACCGCAAATGCCATCGTTAATTTAAAAGCCTTTGTTGAGAGAGTGTACTCTCCCTTCTTTACCTAAATACGGTGTAGATAAAAGGAAGGATTCCGCTTTACCGGTGATGTCGCAATTAGAATTAGAAAAACAATAATTAGGCAAATCTCTTGCTAACTCGCAACTAATACACAACACGGAATTGGTATTTCATTAACCGAACCATATGCAATTTTTGAAGATGGCAGATTCGTAAACTGCAGTTAACGAGATCAGAATTAGATATCCATATTCACTGGAATTGAAGTGGTTTTGCTTTGAGGATTGAGTAAAATTATGGAAGCCTTTCAATAGCTCGTTCCAGTATCTCGAGTACAGTTGAAAATGCCAAGATCTCAAACTTAAGTCCAACATTTAACAATAGCCGCCGTTTGGCGCAACAGACTACAAATACGTAATTTTGTTTGAAAGCTGAAGCACTGCATTTCTTTGAAGCGGGCCATTTGCGGCAGATGGCATACAGAGAACGGGATGTCTTGATGACTTGAAGCGGCCCCAAAATGGCACACTGTTTGCATAATGTGCCAAAACAGGACATAGCGCTTGCTAGGGCCCATTAGCTTACGAAACTGATTCTTTTCCCACAACGCAGCTTTCAGCAGACAAAAGTTTGCTTTGTTCGAAATATGAACAAAAACGTTCGCATCTCCTCCCATTTTTTCTTGTCTGGGCTCTGGTTTTGCCATTTTTTTTCCTTGCGTGTGGGTACATCATGCAGTTTCATCGCCGATTTCGCCACGGTCTGTGTCAAAGCAATCGGTGATGTTGTTGACAGGCTTTTGGGGTCATAATGATGATAGATTTGTTAACGGGTTTTCTCATGTCTGTTATGACATTCACATTATGGACTTAATGTCTCATGGAAATGCTTTTGCTTTTCTTTAATCGTTTCATTCCTTTCTGTCGTTCGCGCACTGAGTTGTGTGTGGATCCATTTCACAAAATATTCAACAGAACACAATGCTTGAACAAGCTTTGTCTTGAAACAATTTCCTCCTACTATATTATTTTAGGCCTAATGGTCCAACAACTATGGCTGTTCTGTAGATTTTGCAACTGCAGCGTCAGTAGAAAGCACTAGTGATATAGTGCTGCATACACCGTTAAGACTGCATTCGCTTTCAATAGCACTGAAACGAGAAATCGATTTTAATGTCCAACCGTTGTCATATCGATAACGCCATGTTTGAAGCAGTAATCGATATTTTACACTTGACAGATTTTGCATATGCTAATGGTTGTCCTTCACCGAGGAACTTTAGACTATATTTACGCTCGTTTCTAAAGACGAAGCCGCGCTTAAAGAAATGAATTCGTGAAAGATTGTTATTTGTACACTTATATAATGAGAAATACTTACTAAAATTGTGAAATTTATCAGTTCGTAAATCATGTACAGTCTATGTAAACGAACATTTTGTCTTCGTACCGCTATCTAATACTCTTGTGAGTCGTAGATTTTCAACTACTATCTTTTTAAATGGCATTGCTACTAATCGCCAACGAAGATCCGACAAATTAAATTATAGAATAAACAAATATAATATAAGAATTATTTACCCAGGATAAAACGAAACTAGATATTTTTACAATGAAAAAAAGCGAAATTTCTTATATAATCTTTTTTACATAATATTATCATCATCATTAGTATAATTATTGTATTATATTACTATTATATCATAGTATTAGATTATATTATACATTATTCTATACTATAATATATTATATTACCCTTCGCAGGTTTAACACAAATGCCAAACTGGTCAACACATAAAGCAACCGGCGCATGAGTTTTGGAATTTCATATATTAATTATATACTGTATTTTATGTCATCGTAGAAAAAGCCGATATGCCACACACAATATACAAAAGGAGCGGAAACGTATTTTTACCTCATAAAAGTTAAGCCAGAAGTCGCCTATATATAAAATGTTTTGAGTATGAGAAACGGTTTATCAGCATTCATATAACTGAAACATATTACTATAACATGTTAGTTAACAAGATAATACAAACTTTCATCAGGATATTCCATAACTGCAATATATTATTTATTTATAACATGAATATGACATATATATTTTCTACCCTACGCAGCATCATTCAAATACGACTTTTATCATAGCCACACCATTGTAATGTACTTCATATACGCCATTATCCGCTTTGTGCGTCATTAAATTTAAATTACTTTTTTTATTATAATTAACAATTATATATATTGTAGTATGCCAATGGTGACAATTATTGATCATCACATGAGTTAATCAATAACAACTTAATAATAAATATCACGTTTTTCATTAAATGCGTCTCCCGACGTGATATATATACCTTTTTTAATAATACTATATACATATATTACAATAATCAAATATTGTGATATCTTATATAATAATCTAATATTATCATTTACACTTACGTAATCTCTTTATCCCAGTATTTCATAAAAAAATTGTTCTCTATTCTCTAGTTATGCAAAGACGATAAGCTTTCTATAGATTGATGACTATTATATTACTAATTACAAGAGATCACTTCATAAGAGACTTTCAAAACTCCCGCCATTCATCTTTGCCACTACAATTGACGGATACACTAAGATATTTAGGCAGCACATCATTATCCGAAAACCACGTATACTGTAAGAGAATTGTGATTCCAATGTATATATATGGATGATTTATAATATTTGAATTTTCATATACAAGTACTGCAGAAATACTGGCAGTAAATAATGCTCATTTTCGGTAGGGAACGTAATTAATTTCTCTTAGATTATACAACGCACCGGTCACTAAGCAAAATTTATATTTTAGTCAAGTTTTCTTAGAATCTGCCTTTTGTTTTAAAAAATAAGTATTGGAATTTCGAAATTTCACTAAGCTAAAATATTCATAAAGGTGGGCAACAGTATCGCAAATTAAATTTGAAGCAGTCTATTTGTTCTTTTTAAAACTCGAAAAACTCTTCAGCATTATCTCAGAAACGAAACTTGAATTTTAAGCTACCAAAAGAAAAAATACCACCAGTATTTGAAGCATTAGGAAATAATCAGTTACTCGGGCATCAGAACTGATAGTACGAAGATACGCTATACATTGAACGAGTTTTAAGGACCACCTATCTCAAAGGCATCTTTCTATTATTTGCAGTGTAAAAAAGTGCTCTCCGAGAGTGCGCTTCTGCACAACGTTTAATAACATATATTGTACTAGAGTGAAAATAATTCATTCCTCGTAAGTTTATACGCCCGAGGAAAAACAGAGAAAGTCCACATTGCTCGTCTTATCGCGATGGTCGACTGTTGTGCAAAACAGCTTGCCCCTATCTCCTCATCTTCGTGGATGCTAGATCTATTGACGTCTCGGTATACTGGTATATGTTAAAGGGATGAGAGGGGGAGAAAGGCGTGATCTGGCCATGGTGGCTCTCCGCAGATGCTGATAACATTGTGAAGCTGGGAGAGGAACTGACAGCTTCTCCAAGCCTAGCATCCCGCAACAGAAGATAAAGATGATGATGAACAGGGACCTACAGGGTCTCGGGCCTGAAGGAAACGTCGTCACTTGGCTAAATCCTTTACCCATGAATGGAGACGGCAACAATATCTCGAGTGGGTAGACTCTTATTCCGTCTTTTATTCGACAGAATTTATTGCGAAGTTTGGCGGGGATTTTATTTGGAGTCATTCGCACCTGATCTGTGAAGAAAGCTATGAGCTGATTTGAGGTAAATGCATGTCAATTTCAATTGTGGGCCCGAAATTAAATGAAACTTGAAATCGATCCAAACAAGCGTATTGCTTTACGATATTCGCATCTGATCATTTCTTCGGTAAGTAACACTTGTTATTATGCATCTTTGCATTTTTCAATTTGTTTCGCATAATCTTAATATAATAACACATATATTCATGCAATAGTATTTTTCATATTTTAGTTACCTTAATTTAAAATCTTCACAATTAATGTAATATTTTAGCGGTTAATCGTTGTAAACATGACCAAATATCTGAGCAGGTGATCCTTGATATTAAATGCTGATTTGGAGCTTTCGACGCTACGAGTTGTCTGTGAAGGGCGGTTAAGCTTATCGCACCCATATAGATATTTTTTTTACCCATATAACCTGTAAAACATAAAGTTTGCTCTTTATCAAATAATAATAAATAAATATTTATAATATAAATAATAAAGTAGTTAAGTACTTACTCAAACATAAATAATTACGTTTTTTATAAAATATATAATCTCACTTCTGGAAAGAGCAAAGCTAAATATTAATCACTTCAATCTAATAGACTCTGAGTATGTCACATAATTCTACTTACAATTTTTAGTAAACAGATATCGCAGTTTAAATTACATTAATATTTATCGCTCATACGGTTGTTTCATAATGCGTTTGTTGAAACGCAACAGATGTTTTCTTTCAGCCTAATAAAAGTAATTACAAGTATATTTCTCCCAAAATGTGTTACTCGATAGTAAACGTCCAAATAATAAATTAAAAATACCCAAAAATACATATTAAATACTTTTTAAATCACGAATGTGTGGTATCTTTTAAATCTCAGCGAAATTTAAAAAAAAAATATCCATTTCTTATATGTACCTAAAGGGCAAATAACGCAACATAACACTAACATACAGTTAGCCGTTTCGTGCGGAAGCATAAGGAGCTAATTTTCACCTGTATACAGTATAAATTACTCTTACGTCATGGTCCATATATCTGTATAATAGCTTCGTTTTTTATCGTCTACGAGCAAAGTATACTGTATTTGCTGGTCTTCAAGAAGTCCTCTTTTTTCCCACTTCAGGGTTTGCCCAATGGGTCCGTTTGGTTTTATAGGAGGTCCATTTGTCGTTAGTGCATCTGTCTCCGTTAATGGCAACCTTCTCATCGGCCTGCTCTTTCTCTGCCTTCATTTTCTTTCTATTCTTTATCTGTAAGAATCTTTCGAAAACGGAATTAAGAGGACGGATTAGCAATTCAAATGCGATCAGCAGAAAAGTGCAGGGAACCGTTCCTATCAGACACTGAACTCAGAAAATAACGAAAAAGAATTTCAACTATTTCAACAAAGAGGCAAACCAAGTTTTCCCAAGAACATCCTTTTTTATTGCGCGTAGTTTTCTTCTTGATCCTCTGGTATTTAGAATTTTGAGAACTCTACGCCTGATCATATATATTTTTCGTACTTTGCTCTCCTTCAGTGCAAGGAATTACTTTTATTTTATGTTGCTTCCTTAACGACTTTTTAGAAAATCGGAATCAGGGATTTTTGTGTCCTCCGGCATTTTATAGAAGAACGCGTTATAATCCCATATTAAATCATTGAATTTAGACAGTGTTTATTATTAAAATTCCTTACCTATATTTAATTTTCTTTATGCAAAAAATTGAATACAAATAAATTCAAGATATCTATGTATTCTTTGTTTATCTCTATTAACTAGAATATAGATTATTTTATATATCACAAACATATAAATTTTGTATTTACATATATCTGCAACTGAACTTTTATAGGGGTAGAAACAGGATTTGCAATTTAGTCATGTTCAATATTCAGTCACATCATTTTATAATTTTATGTCATTTATTCTTATATTTAAATATTTCTTGGCATTAAATAAAGGGAAAATACTGAGGTATATTGCTTAGATGATACGCCCTAAAATTTAAGAAATATGTGGAAAAGTGAGAGGCAGGAAAGTCACGAAAATGTATAAGCGTTTGAATTTAGCATTAAAATCCAATTGTCCCTAAAATAAATTGCAGCAAAACCCAAAAATGGATAATACGCAAACTTTGACAGCGGATAAACAGATGGTATTAAAGAAAGTATTATTTAGTGCAGAAATAAAAGAAATTTATCATATACAGTCTACCCATAAATAGTGAAATATATTTTTAACGTATCTTCAGTTTTTAACACTTGTTGACTTCATTTTCGGGGACCTGTTTCATTTCATGAATATTGCAATAGATTTTAACACTTATGTACTGATTTCTTGCCTTTTTAACTTGAATAAAAAAGCTTTTATTCAAATTAGCATAGGTAATCATAGCAACAAACAAGAACTTAAACAATGATTTAAAAGACGTGTCTCTAACGCCGTTTCCAAAAGACAGGGAAAACAAAGAAGTGATATGCTATTTTACTAATCACAAATATTCTAATTGTGCCCCGTTCAGACATAAAAGTTACTTATCTTCTGTTAACTCATTTTACATTTCATGGATAGATTTACTTTGCATAGAGAAAGTGGGAAATTTAAAATAAAAATAGTTACGTCCGAAAATACTAATCATATTTTATTAATATTTCCTCAAACTCAAATACTATTAGGCGATGGTCAAGCTATAATAAATGGCCTGACCCTTCTCTAGATTTAAAAACCATCTTTTTATAGGAGCATATCCAAATTTAATTGTCCTTCACTGTGTATCCCTCAAACTTATGTATGTAAGAATAATAAATTCTAATACAGCATGCATGAAATGATGCATATAAATGTCTTGTAATTTTTTATTTTGGAGACTTAAAATATGTAAATGTTTCGTATATTATATGCCTATACGCGGAGAAAAAGGAAGGTATTATAATAAAATAAACACAAGTATATAAACTGGTGTCCAAAATTAAGGTTATATTCAATGTTATTTCAATGGGAGAGGTACATATTTTGCTCTGTAACTTTCGATATGCTTTATTTATGAAAAAACGCTTTACAGAAAATTAAAGAGTTATGAACTCTTAATATAAGTATAAAAAAATCAAAAATTTTCAGGCATCCTATGAAGAAGAATCCGCGATTGAAATTGGTGCGAACATAAAAAGTCCAAAAGGAAAATTCGTAAAAAATTGGTTTAGAATGACAATTTTTCTCACATAAACATGCAAAATTTTTAAAAAGCGAATGTTGGTGCTTCAGTAACACTTTTTTTTTATCCCAAATCTGTTTTTTACGAGTTCTTGTTTTTCATCTTCAATTTTAGTACCAATTTTGATCGCGGATTCTCCTTCATGGGATACCTAAAAAATTTGATTTCTTTGTAATTATATTAAGAGTTTATATCTCCTTAATTTTCTGTAAAACAATTTCTTATAAATAAAGCACATCTAAAGTTTCTGAGCGAAATATGTACCTTTCCATTGAAATAATATTAAGTGTGTGTGTGTGTGTGTGTGTGTGATACAGGGAAAAATATATACAGGGTGTAAATAAAATCTTCCTCAGATTAAGAATGGGTTAGAACTAAGAAAATTAAAACAAGTTTGTTTTTTTTGTATTAAGTCAATAGATCACATGTTAGAGTTTTTTAACTTTGCCGCGGATTGATGGCGTTTTGTGTCTACTACTTACTAACGTTTCCGATCATCAATATCAAAACTGGCGTCTGTGAAGGAGAAAGCTCAATGCGTATTGTGTTTCCATGAAACTAAATCTACAACTTCAGTCCAATGAAAGTTTAGAAATGAGCATGGACGGGCTATATCAAACGTTAAAATCATTGAAAATTGGTATAAAATATTGAAAGAGGCAGAAAATGTAACGGGATCTTCCAGGAACTAGTATACATTCCGTAAGTGAACAGATTTTCGATCCCGTAAGTGATGCTTTTAAGACTAAGGAACTTTCTAGAGACTAAGGAACTTTCTAGAGACTAAGGAATTTTCTAGAGACTAAGGAAGTAAATCAGAAGTGCCTCACGTGAACTAAGAATACCTAGGTATATAATCCATAAAGTTTTGATTCAGCGGCTTCATTTGTGCATATAAAGTTCAAAAGAAAGAATAACTCAAGTTTTAGCGTCTGTTAATCATGAGATTCTAGAAACTACATGGAGAGAAATTGAGTACCGATTAAATTTTATCCGTACAGCAAAAGAAACCCATGTTCGAACGTATAAATGTGTTTAAAATTTTTTTGGGCGTTGAGGTACTTTTTGCTTAATTAATTACGTTTCTAATTTGCTTAATTTCTTCGTCGTTAATTTTTTTATTCAGGGAGAAAAGACTTTACAGACACCCTGTATATTTTTGTAATTATTAAACATACCCATAGAGCCTTAAAGCGAAATAATTTATGATAACTTTATAATATATATATTTAAATTTGGAATATACCAGACATGCTGGCAGCACTCTTAGTTATTTGTCTACTTCCGGAATTTGTTCTTCAAATAAATTTCAGTACTATCTTAATGTAATTTTCTTATATATTATTTGAAACTGATCACGAAATAATGAGAGAAGAAGGGGTAGAAACTTCAAGGGACCCTTGAGACAAAACTTCAATTCACTCTAACCATCCATTGAAATTGACAACATCTATGTCCCATTCCATTCCGCCCCCAGTTTATCTTCACAGATGGACGTGATGTTGTAATCCTTGGAATTTATATTCTCTTTTATACCTTCCAAGAATTTCGCACAGTTTCATCAAATAATCAACGCGCTTGTTGGCGCATTCAATTTCGAGATAGTGTGTACGTAGTTCCTTCATGAAAGGTGGAAGTTCAAAAGCGAGAAGGGTTTGTGGATGACTTTTCAACAAGTACTCTTGTAGAAATGATCTGTTTGCGTGACAGATCCTAAAATTAATGGATAAGTACCTCCCAATACTATTCCCTTGGTACCGAACTAGGCAGGTTAACTTCGCATTGCACAAGCCTATTATCTCCCGATTCATCAGAGAAGAGTTTTCCGTTTTCGGTTTGGGTTTTTCCTTTTTTTCCCCCGAAAATAGAACGCTCTGGAATTTCAACTCGTTTTCTTTTTCGAGGAGAAGTTGTTTGGGTTTCCTCGAGTTCCCACAGCAAAGTCGATAAGATTAATCGATAGAAATCCAATTTACAGTAAATGGTTTTGGTAACATTGTGGGTATACCTACCTAAGGATAGGGTTTTCTGCACTTGAAGCTGCGTGTTAAGAAAACTAAGTAATATAACCTTTATCACGAATCGTTCTATTTGTTCGATGATATTTCATAATTTCCTTTTTTTGAACTTCTATTGACGCATCGTTTTTTAATGCACTTTTCCGAAACCGTATTTCTGAAAACTTTCGGTACATTTCTTTAAGGTTTGAATTCCTCAATCCCAATCGCATTTCTATGCAAATAAAAAATGTGTTTAAATTGGTGAATGGTTTGGTTTTCTAAATTTCATGAAATATTATTTAAAAAGATTTTACATTACAGACAAACTTGTCATTGCTTGAATTAATTTAGTATAGGTTAGACGATAATGTTCTAAAGTTTGGAAAAATCGGGTTTTTTGTATGCATATACTCAATATAAACTATATTATCAAAAGTATTCGAATACTACACGACATGTGCATCTGTAATTCACGGATGAGCGTTAACTTGCGCTCTGACTTGCGTTTTCAAAATAATAAAGCTTGAATCTTTATTAGCGATATCACTGTATTTTATATCAGTAATACTGACTATATCATAATGTTTCAATAGATGAACTTGCAACTACATTAGGTATATTCAAATATGCGATAGGTGATATAATTGGGAGGTAGAAAAACGATGATGTCACAATTACAAAAAAAAAAAAATGTTTTGAGAAGCTGAGCACACAAAAGGAGCATATAAGAACTTTCTCAGTCAAGACTGTTCAAAAGCCTTTCTCGTTCTCCTTAAGAATCCTCTTTGCTGGTGTTGAAAATGCTTATCCACCTCTGTCAGTTCCGTAACCATCGGAAGGGAGTTGAACAGGGTTGACTATCATGGTAGAGCATCTATACGCAAACTAAATACCACGTCCATGAAGGTAAAACATCATTGATATAAACGTTGACTTTTCTACCTTTCCTGAATTATGAACGACTGGAAATAAATGATGAAGCGTGACGAATCACGCTGTTCGTTACTTTGATCTGAGGAAAGTATTTTGGTGTGGAGGAAACCTGGAGAACGGGAGGACATTGTGTGGTTCTAAATATCGAGTACAGATGTGGGTCTACCATGGTATAGTATTGTTTCGGCTAGACGGGACTTGATGCGTTGGTTGATTGTTGTTCCCGAAACCTTGAAGTCGGCTCCGTACTTATGGGCATTTTGGGCTTTCATGCCCTCTCTAAGTTGTAGACGTATTATAGAACTGAGTGTGTACTTTTTTCAACACGGCATAGTTTTCTCTCACAGAACGATGGGTTCAGGAACGGTTTGTTGAAAATGAGCGTGATATACAGAATTGGTCTACTCAGAATCTGGATGTAAACCCAACTGAATATAAGATGAATCCGAGCTATGACCGATCTAAAGGTTTACTTCCAACTCATCTCTGGCGGTTGCTTTGTTTTCATAATTGAAGAGCATTCTTTTTGGAACCTATCGAAATTTTGAGGAAAGCATGCTTAATAAAATTGCCGCTGTAATTTAATCCATATATGGTGTCCTTCTAATTACTAAAATGCAACCCAATTCCATTTTTTCAAAGGAGGCAAAATATTTAATTATTCCTGATAATATTGCCCATATCAATTTAAATTATAATACGCTTTTATTCCAAAAAAATGTTTTTAAGATTTATAGATTTTATTGCTTTTGCTTGATAGATGAAAACAATTTATCCAGTTGTTATCGTTTTGCAATTTTCAGAAGCTTTTAATTTCCTTAATTTTTCTTGAACGTGTCATTGAATTTTATTATATTTTCTAATTTTAGTTGGTTTTACTAACGTTGTATATTTGTTTTAGCTACATAAAGGCTTCAGACAAATAGCTTAACGTGAATTGTTCTACAAAAATTACAGTCTACTTTCCACGAACTTCTTTAACTTGGCACTGTCAAGTTTACGATTTTGTTGTCGCCCATTATAGTTCACAAATTTAAAAACATATCTGTAATTTAAACCTACTATTTCTCTCACATTCTCGCTTAAAATTACCCGCGATATGTCTACCAAGTCTAGTAATTTTGTTTCCGCGTTTATTATTTATATGAAACATACATAAGTCAGTTTCTTAAACTCGCAGCTTCTGTATAAATTTTTGCTGTTATTCTGCGATAACGTTTTTCATTTATTTTTTTCTGTTAACAGGAACATTTTTCTTATAACATTTTTATTCTTTTGTTTAATTTTCCGATTTTTTTTCTTTTCTCCCGTGTTTCGATTGCTAGTACTTGTTCTTGTCCATTACCTAGCACCCATAATTGTTTTTCGTCTCTTCAATCCAATCAATTTCATGAGGATAAAAACTTTTTTCGAAGGATAAATGTGAAATGCTTTTTCAAATCAATAAAACAAAGCGGAAGATTTTTTCTTGTTTATTAACCTCTGCTTCAAAAACTGAATAGCATCTATCGCAATTCCTTTCGATTTTCTTTTATCCACGTAGTGTTCAGCCGGTCATAAACGTTACTCAATTTTGGAAGCTCGACATTACTTTTATTTATTCTTTGCACTTAGATTTCGTACTCATTGTTATCTATTTCTTATCCTTCCTTCAGAATGGAAACAAATGTTTAATTTCATGACGAGATCACTTTTTCGTTAAACAAAGACACATATCGTGAAATTTATTAGGGTATTCCTTAATCAATTTCACAGAATTATTTCCAATTCCAATGTCAATTTTAATTTAAATTTTGCATTCGGTATGTTTACTTTTGATATAGCTTTTATTTTCCTTAGAAACGAAATAATGTAATTATTTTGTTTTCACTTTAAAATTTGCATAGTTTCGAACTGTATTTGACTCTATCCTAAATAAAAGTAAAGAAGAAATGAGCTTTCATTCTATTTTTATATCTCAAACACTCATTTCCAAATGACACGCTGCGGCACACTGGTATCTCGCAGTAGACAGTTGGATGTGCCACTAATTTTATGAACGTTCATTTACCTTAAAAAGAAAAACAAAGCTTAATTTTATACAGATTTATTCTATCCCGTATTAAAACAGACTATTTCTGTTACTTGTTTGAAAATATATTAATATATATTTTATAATTTGGCGAATTATATTAACAATTCTATATCATTTGCAGTGCTTTGCGGACCGAAAAAATTGGGTATATGAGAGGGAATATTTCTGTGAACATACATAAATAATGTAATGAAAAATATACATTGACACGTTAAAAACAGCAAATTTGTCTAAAACAAGATTAAATTAAAATATTTCTTTAAATTTCAAAATTATTTCTATCCCTTTAAATATGTTGCTAACATATTTAATTTATATGCAAAATTGGAGTTAATTTTTTTTTAAATCATTATTTTTCATTATATGCCCATTTCAAAACATTAGATATCTCTTAATCTTTCTAATGATTTTATTGTACAAATGAATTAGAAATATATTATTTTTTGCATATGCAAATCTTTAGACCTATTTGTTATTTCCAATTTTCAAATTTATTATCCTAAGTACGTAAAAACACGTAATTAAAAAGCGTCCCGGGTTCTCTTAATTTTTCCACTATTGTTATGTGTTCATTTAATTAATTTCGTATAAGAGACCTGTAAAAAGTCTTTGCATTTCTGACTTCGTTAATAACAATCAAGAAGAAACTTGCCCGAAATACGTGAAATACGAAAAGTAATTATCAAAAACTATTATATAAATTTAGTCATCTTTGCAAAGAAACATATTATATTTCAATGTAAATCTAGCATAAACCTTTCTTGCTTTGGATTTTGGTAATATACGGTAATATGTATTCCTCTTATAATAAAGCATTAAATATGCAAGTAAGTTGCTAAATTGTTCAAAATCGTGTTTATGTATCACAGAATATTTCACTTACAATAAATCAGAATTTAATCTGCTTTAAAGACTTTTGACCATTGGAATAATTTTGCATTAAAATTTTTATGAGGATTGGTTGAATCTTTATGGCGCAAGGACAACCAAGGTTATTCCGTACTATATAAAAAATATTTTAACCTTTACCCAAGAATTTCTTTGTTTTATGCCACGGAAATTATCTTGCCTTTACATAACATAGTGGAAAATACAGCGAAAGTTAATGTACAACAAATAATAATATAAGGAAAAAACTTTGTGAGAGGTTTTAGAAATTTTCGAATACAAGATAACAGGGCGAATAGGAGCTTTGCCAAAAATCCACTCCTATTTGCGCGTTTAAAATGTCATTCCAATTTCATGGCTTCCATCTCCATCGTAAATGAATGTTTCTATCCATTTTTCTGCCTTGTTTCATCATCGTATTTAATGAAAATGTAATGCTGAAATTTTGATGATCATTCGCCCACACAAAAACGAATTATCGCCATCCAATGAAATTAGGCTTTTTCCCCTGCCAGTAATGAAATATTTGATTCTGACATGTTATATCCGTCGCTTAATAAATTGGAGATTGCAGTGAAGGGAGAACGACCATGCTTTTTAGAGAGAGGCCATTAATATAATATTAATTAGTAATAAATTACTCGAAAATTAATCCCCGGCACTAAAATTATTATCGGTCTAGTCTTAGTGATTAAAATTTACAGCCAGCCTTAAAACACAGTTTACATAATCCGATAAAAGTAAATGATAATTAATCAGAAAATACTGGGTAATTAACCAAGTAATATCTACGTCTAATTAATTTGTAGTATTTTTCTAATTTCCGTGGTCGCATTATTCAAAATTATTTTGACGCATGGCATATATTTCTTTGCTCTTTGTAATTGAAATTTTGTTTAGGAATTTCAAATTGTATACATTCAATGAATACGGAAAGTCGTATCTATGTGAGTTTATATTGCAGGATACTTTGCAGTGTGCCAATGCTACAGGTGGGAGAAGTGCTTTATACGCTTTCGAAATTGTCCCTATATAAATAAATAATTTTATATCCTTATTTTTTAACTCTGTGTAAACGAAACATATATAACAATGCACGAAACGAAAGAATATTTATTGCATATTATTAATTATTAATACAAGGACCACCCCTGTACCCATCCAGTTACTACATTACTATAATTATAAACATACAGGAATAAGCCTTCGTTAATGCAATCTCGTTAATTTCTTCCTAGTATCTTCATATTTTTGCACTTGAACTTCCCGTTCGGCATTATCCAGTGTAACGTATCTAATAGAGTATATCAAACACTCAATGCCAAATATATTATGAACACATATAAATAGAAAAATAACTTACTACGCAAAAAGTAATTGTATACGAAATAGACTAGAAAAAAAATCAGTTGCATAATTTATTACATTTTGATAATTGTTTGTGACGAAACAAATTTCAACGACTCCATAAATCATGTAACTGCGTCAATTTCATGACTGTAATGGATACATTTTTTTTACAATTTAGCGCCTTTTTAATGAGAAATAAAAGACCGTTCTAATTATTTATTAATATGTTTTTTGTAGACCAGGCCATTAGCTTCTAACTACATGACTCGAGAGCGCTTTATAAACCTTAATATTCCTTAGCATAAGAAAGATAAAACCTACGTCACCATAGTTAATAGTTTGGGCATATTCTTGGATATTTTAACGATCTACGGACTCTCATTTCCAAAGGTACGGCGCGACATCTTTCATAACTCCCGCAAGCTTTATGTATATTCACAGCAGCTTTGTGAATATTACTGGCAAACCACTCACTGATCTTGTATATTGCCGACGCTCTCACTCGCCGCAAAGCTCACTAAGGTAAAATGTGCTTTATCACGGCAACTTTAGATTAGCAGCTGTGAGGAAATTGCTCTGTAGATTTCCCTCTGCACAGTTTTGATGGGTATCTAGTAAAGAATAAGATAGTGTAAGAAATACGATTGCCTGAGAATATCCATCTCATATTCGTGCATTCTATATTGGTTTCCTATATTTACTCGCAAACGGCAGATGTTGTGGCAGCAAAAACAGTCATTTAATCGTAGTTTCAATTCCTACTGCTTTCTGCTACGATTATTTTCTCTCTAAGTGGTGGTGGTGGACGCGAAATCGAAAAACTTTTTCAAATTGCATTATGGAGGATTATTATTGCGATTAGGAGTAGCCCATTTTTTATGTTACTGTAGAGAAAGGACTAAAATCAATGTGCACATATAGATTGTTTGCAAGGAAGATGATAAAATTTAAAAGGACTCCACTCCCCCGATACCTCTCTTTGAAAAACATCAATATGACAAATGTGCTTAACTTGTTTTTTGAATGAATATTTTCCGGGATGAAAAAACGAATTATACAGCGAAGTAGTTGTTTTCTTTATTTGGTTGTTTATATTTAGTTGTTTATTTTTATTACTTACCTTCGCTAGATCAATTTAAGACTTCTTTAGTTAAACACAAAGGTATCCAGTAAGAATTACTATTTCATACCTGACTAGCTTTCACACGATTTCTCTAACGAAATTCGATGCATCTTTTTTTTCATATGCGGGTAGAACCTCTGTTAACAGAAACAAAGGGGGGGGGGTGCACGTTAAAAAATATTTCAGGTAAAAATAAATTGTAATTTATTAAGTTAAAAGGTGGAAATACGCAACAAAAACTAAATGGACACTCCAATAATTAAGTATTTATTAAAATATTATATTCAATATGTACTATATTATGTAATCCCCAGAATGCTTTTAATTACTTTTTTTAAAAAAATCTTTAATTTTCCTTTGCTTCTTTATTCCACAACGTTTTCGCCCAGCTACATCTTGCCATCTTTTCATTAGAAGAACGTCTGAAGGTTGTGCTTCATTAGATTGTTCAATAAACTGCAATGCACTCTGTAAAAAATATAGTACATGCTGTAATTTATAGGAAAAGCCTGTACAGTATTTCAGATAAGCTTTCCTGCACTAAACTAGTAGAAAAATTCTTACCTCTAAAGTACTAAAGCTCTCGTCGGCGGTGATACGGTTGCCGCTCTCTGAAACGTACGTTGCTCTCTAAAAAAAATCGTTTTAATATAGTACATATTTCGGTTAATCGATATTCCTGTTAACGGGGGTTGTACTGTAGTATCTGCCTTCAAATTCAACCTCATGAAACTTCATGAATCGCTATAATTTCTGGTTCAGATCGAACAGATACACTAACAATGCACCTACCAGCGCAGTAAATTCGACTTCGTATCAAAAGTCGGCTTGGTGGTAGCTGGAGGTGTCAGATGAGAGGTCCTGGTAGTTCGAACCTCTAGTTTGGCGATTTGAGGGAGCTAGGATCAGGTACACTTATAGATCCAGCTTTCATAAAAAGTGCTAAAGAATCCGAGAAAAACATTTAAATTCATTTTTTTATTTAATTTTCAAGAAGCGTAAAATATTCACACGGGAAATTATTTTTATAGGTATGGACTTTTGACACAGGACATTATAAGATAACTATGGTAAAAACCATAAAAGCACATGAAAGATTCACAATGCGAACATTTAATGAAAGACTGGAATGGACAATGCGGTTTCTTGGAGAAAACCCACCTGCAAACATCATAAGTTCTCCTTTCCACGAAAGTGTCCTGTTGGATGTCATTTCGTAATAGAAATAGAAATATTTAAAACTTTATTAGTTCTTTTAGAGAAAAAAAATTAAATAAAAAAAAAATGAATTTAAAGGTTTTTCTCGGATTCTGTAGCTCTTTATCACTTTTTATGAAAGCTAAATGCATAAGTTTACATAACCCTATCTCCCTTAAATCTCCAAACTAGGGGTTGACACTACCATGACCTCTCTTTTGACATCTCCAACTTCTACCGTGCCAACTTTCGTTACGAAGTCGAATTTACTGCGCTGATAAGTGCGTGTGAGCGTCATTTCACAACAACTCGGACACCAAAATGGAATCCAACAAATAATTCAAATTAAATTCATTGAAAATCGCATTTCTATTACTTCAAGAAAAGCAAAATTTCTATTCTCTCGTTTCGCCAAATTACAGACACTTCTAAATCCGAACTTCTTTTAAACTACTCCCAATAACAGCACGCATGAGTTTTCAGGCGCCGATTTCAGACAATCATTATTTCACTTGGGCGGTTTGTAAAACAACTTAACTCGATCAAAAAATCTTACTTTAAAATGACGAAGATTAATTCCTTTAATCCGTTATAGCAGTCATTAATTACATAAATAATAGGAAATTGGAGTGATTTTTGACAGAAAAAACGAATGAACGCAGGAAAATAATAGTGGTACACGTACTATCGAAATTTTACAAACCGTTATTATCTAGAGATGGTTACCAACAACAAAACATCAGTATATAAAATTTGACTCGTATTGAAGTATAGTTTCCTATTCTTTTCTTAACCTAATTTCCAAAATTTCCTTTTACGATCTCAAAATGTAAGCCTCGGCTTCGCTGAAACCATAGTGATATTTTTTTAAATTCAATTTTATTTTCGACTTTATTTTTCCAAGCTCTATTTTTTGAATCTGCAATTTGGAGGAGATGTTGACGCTAGTTTTCAATAGTACATGTTTTTCAAAGTGACAGCCATTTCTTTTCACGACATATTATTTGTTTATGGAAGAACCGGATCTGTTTACATACCATTGCTTGCCATCTTTCCAAAATGACAGTTGCCACGTATAATCTAATTCCTATTTTTCTGGATATCTACAAAATGACTTAGAACTTTGTTTTTTCCTTCTTTCAAAGAACTTATTTCAAATATTTTCAGTGATGGAAGCTTTCAAACTTCAAAACTACGAAAAGAAAAGAAAGTCAATTTCGTCCTTACATATATACTACCCGTGTTTTTAAATTTCGGAATATGACATTTTCCTGATTGCTACGATAGAAATTTCATTGCGCAAAACATTTTGACCTGATCATTATTTTTTTTTATTGATAAGGCTATCGGTTATTCTCGTTTCATAAATGAAATAAAAGGTCCTTACCGACGTTTAAAGTAAAATATTAAATCTGAACACACCCCGCTAAAAGAATTCGATTTTCTTTCAATTCTTCTTTGAAATTTCTGGCTTTTTTAATATTCTTTGTGAAACCTTATCTTCTTCTGTTAAAATAAAGTCAAATATCCGTTTTATAATCCTTTTCTTTGCGTTAATGTCAGGCATTGTTCTTCCTTCTTTATACGTGGACAAAAAAAATCTGTTCTACACAAAAGCATGCGGTAGATATATTTCTCTTGTTACATCTTCGTTGCATTCGCGTATTATTAAACTTTTTTTCTTTCTATCGATATAAATTTCGTGTGGCGCTATTCAAATTTCAGAGACAATTTAAAATTTGATAAAGGAAATTGATACAGCTCAAATTTTCCAAAAGAAAGAAAATCTGTTCCGCGGTTAGTTAAAAAGTTATTCGTTTCCTTGGGAAAATGATTAAAAAATTTACTTGCATATATATCTAATTCTATTAAATTTTCTTTAACATTTGATAGTCTGTTAAGAAATGGAAAACGAGAGTTACCGTCTCCGAAATACATTTAAATAATAATTTTCGAATACATTCGGGCGATACAAAATACTGCTTATTTCTATAAAATAATATTACAGAGAAGTTTTTTTTTTCTACGTATCATTCGACCTTCTTTCCTAGTTGGTTTTGCAAGTTTATCCGTTAAACTCCATTTAGTTAAGAATATACGTAAAATATACGTAACTTTCCTTTTAGCCTCCGATATTTGGCTACAAGCAAATCTGGACAAGCATCCCTTTAATCATATTCCTATAGAGCGCCATCTATTGGCTGCATTTTCTGAACGTAACTCCTAGTAAATATCATTAACATACAATATCGAATCCATGGGGGAATTAGAGAAAATCCTGCCCTTCAAATCCATAAAAATGCAGTGGAAATCGGTTATAACGAGCGCCGATTATAACGACCAACCGCATATAACGACCGAATTTTTACAAAAAGTTTGATCCCCCCACCCCCAAAAAAAATAAAATACTTCTCTGGATCTGCCTCTGTAACATACGTAACGTCCCAGGTATATCAAATTAGATCAAATATTGCTTATTAAATATAGAAATGAGTATGACTATTGAAACCACGTAACATGCGGTTGTGACAAATAATTTGTCATGAAATGAAGAGAAATATGAAGAAAATCACCATGAAATTTTCTTACAGATTGAAATAAATTTTCGATTTTATCTGTTGCTTCGATTAGATAGGCTTAGAATGAAAATGCATAAATATATACATCTTTTTCGCCAATTCTGACTATTGTAGATTTCTTGCCATTTGGTGTCTGATAGTTTTTTAAACTGTGAAATATAGGCAGATAACTGTCCATTGTTTTGGCATAGGGGGCACCATGTTATAGGAGACTGATGTGACCCCAATATACGAACCCTTAATATGTATAATGTAAAAGAAGAATTGTAAATTAGAAGGCAGGAAAAAAAAGCGGAAAATTCAGAAAAGCATTTTCACTTTTCTTACGTTTCTATTTCATTTCAATGTACTTCCACTACCTGAAACAGTATATTGTACCAGATGATCCAAATATCGATATGTAATGATTAATAACTTCAAACTTATTGATCAATGTTTTCACTCAATAATGCAAAAGTATCTGTGTTCGAAATTACAGTTCATATTTATAAAATAATAACAGAGTTATTACTTTATAAATACGAATAACAGAGTTGTTGATTTGTAGTTAGAAATTGTTGATCTCTCTACTGCACAGTTACACACTTCTGCATGTTTCTCGAATATGCAAGGCATAGGATAGCCTTTAGGTACTGCGAGAAATACTTTAAATATTGCAAACACTTCTGGACACAGATCAAAACGGCATTTATGTACAATGAAAAAATTTTTATAGGATCTTGAAAAGTAATTGCACTTGATATTGCATATGGAAGTGAATTTTGTATTTGATTAGGAAACATGAGTTGAAATAGACACTTCTTTCTGACATTTGATTTCGAATTATTCTGTTTTGCTAATTTTAATTTGGTGAAAAATAGGATTGTAGAATTATTTGTCAATTTTCCAGGTTGTTTCGTTTCACAAAAAGGGTGTGCATGCGTGTGAATATGTGTGTGTGTGTGTGTGTTTGCTATTCAGATGGGAGGTAACACACGTCCTGAACATTAGCAAAACCATGAAGAATTGGCCAGACCATTCTATTGGTGTTTTACTATATCTCTAAATTTTGGCAGGCTGGAAATTTTCTATCTATAAGACACGTTTCATGTTTGAGCCAGGGATATCATTTCCTCTACAGACAAATCACTAAATCATGCAGTTAGCCTTGCAATCACAGAGCTGGTACTTTCAAAATGTTTGCATGATGAAAGAGTCTTAGAGTTCTCTGTTCTATCATGAAAAGGTATGACTCGAATAGGCGATGGCGATAAAAAGTTGTCAACATTGGGTAAAGCTCACGTGTAAGAATAAATGTACAACGTTTTGCACATCTCGTACGAATTTTCCCATATTCTCGTTTTTTCTTTTCCTCATAAATAATAAATGTACAAGGACACTGGCGTCTTAATAAAATCAATCAAGCTATTTGCTTGAGAGGGAAGATGAGTTTCGGTATAAATATTGTAATGATGGTTTTGTGGACACAATGTGAACAATTTAAATGTTAAAGTGCAAAATTTAACGATCTTTCCTTGTACAATGAAAGAAAATGAGACTGATGTTGCAATGTGAGAAATGCTGGGTACATTCCAGTACGTGTAATCGTTGAGATGTGTAATTGTTACTAATTATACTTTTGCTTTCTGTGGGGATGGCGAAAATGGGTTAATTTCATTGGGTGAAAGAGAAAGAATAGTTTCGTTCTCTGACTCACCTTCAAGTGTGTTTCAAACGGCTCCGTCCATTCGCATTTTAAATATTTACAGAAACTTAAAATAAAAAATAACGAAAAATTTCCCGAAATTAAAACCCGGGCGCAAATACGGGCGTTCAACGCTGAGAAAATTGCAAAACTTGGCAAGTTTGCCCTGGCGATAATGATCTTTGGGAATATAATTGAAAATAACTTTGTTTTCGCACCGTATAAGTGCTTGTTTCTGCATTCAAGCCCACTCGTTAAAATTCCCTAATGTTAGAGCCCAAATTCCGCTAAGCCTGATATATGCAAAATTCCGTGCCTAGAATGGAAAATGGCCGGTTTCTCTCCTTTTGATTGCGAATTAACATGTTTTGTACATATTTGGACAGACTTTTGCTTGATTTTCAAAAGCAAGAAGATCCGGTCTTCTTCTACACCATTTGAATGCAGAAGATCCTCCAGTTTTACAGAACTAACACTTCCACGAAAGGGATGCTTAGGATATTTCTTTTAAACTTAAAAACGATTCCTTTTTTATTTTCAAATTTTGTGTATATGCAACATTGAAGATGTAATTTCTTTTTGTATTTGAAGGTTCAAAATCCAGAAGTCATATTAAAATAAATGAAAAGGATTATAGTAGTGTTTATTTGTTTTTCCCAAAGCAATATACATATTTTTTGTAGGAGTGCTATTTAATGGGGATTCTTGCCTGTTCATGCTGGTATTGGTTTACTGGTTACTATGACTTCGTGTAGCGTTTCTAAAAGCTTTATTAGCCACGCGGTGTCGTAGTAGAAACACGCTTGATTACTGTTCGAATAACCAAGGCAATTTATTTATTTATTTATTTATTTGCTTATTTGCTTGGCTGACTTCCTTCCTTCCTTCCTTCCTTCCTCCTCTCTCTCTCTCTCTCTCTTTCTAATATATTTTTCCTTAAGTACGGAAATCTAATAAGGAAAAATGAACCTTTATTCATTGTCTGTAATTATATAGAGAAACTTCTTTTATATCATTACTTCCTTAAAGTTAATTTTTGACATAACTTTAAAATTTCCAATTTATTGAAACCTGTTTTAGATTTGTTTTTTATCCATGCGCTGTAAACTGTAGCCACGTGATATTAAAAGTAAAGATTTATTTTTTGAAGGGCTACTAACATGATCTCATTATATCCTATAGATTTTTGAACTTATAGGATATATGATTAGTTACCGCTGAAAATTTGTTTCTTACCAATTAAGCGCATTTTGACTTAAATGAATTAAGCGCAAATGCATGTTCACAAAATTAAAATTTGAAGCAATCGATTAAACTTAAATTTTTAGGATTCATTCCCGGATTTGTAGATAATTAATTAATAACGTTAATTAATATCCTGATGTCCTAATTCCAAATATGAAGGAGAGAAACAGACCGTCAGCTTGAATAAAGTGATGTTATTCGACTCCCAAATATTATATTTGCTTCTGAATTTCAATTTATGAGTGTCATTCCTTAATTAGTAAAAGGTGCGTTTTTGGCAATAAATGTTTAATTATTTTAATCAAATATATTTTTCACATAATATGCAACCGCCTGCTTTTACCCATCTCTAAATTAAGTGCAATTGACAAGCATGCAGATGAGTTCATGTACGTGAGTGAAATTGGGAGAAACCTTATTTAAATTATTTTCTTCCTTAAGACATAATTGTTTCTTAAAATTGACGTCAATTTTTGAGAAATAATTAGTTAAAGCTTTTTTGAATTGGAAACAGACATAACTATTATTATAAATGTATTGCCAGTAAGATCAAATTCATTAATTCACCATACTTTAAAAAATCTGCTCAGTTTCGTGGTTGCTTCGTGACTTGTTATTACTCACAGACTTGTTTTAAAAGTCGTTTCTCCATTTTATTTTTCTTTCTTCACCCACTTCTGCTATTTTTGGAAAAGTGCAGCCTGAACTCAAACAACTAGCCGATCAAGTTTAATGCAATAATTTAGGAGAAAGGGCCTCTCCCGGAAACCAGACTTTTTGAGGAAGCAAAAATCGTGTCCTGGAGCTCCAAACTTGAGAAGAGATATAGGAATGGTCCATCACCTTTCAAAAAACTAAGGAAAGAAATAAAACCTTGCAACGAAAGAAAAAGACATGGATAATGACACGTAGGAGATAAACGACTCAAAAAGACCTGTTTTTCTTTAGAGGTCTTTTCCGTAAATGAAAAGGTGTCAGTTCGAAACGAAACAATTTGCTGATTTTTCCTTCGTGGGTTAAGGTTTCCATTTCTGCCTGTAGTTTTCGGTTTCTCGACTTTTCGCAGTAGTGGAATACAAATGGGAAAAAATCGCACAGGAGAAAGAATTCGCGCAGATATATCCAAATACTCGCATTTTTTTACACATCTAAAACCATATGAATAGAAATAGAAATAATTTCATTACAGGCCCGTACTTCCAAATTCTCGTAGGCAGTGAAACACTATTAGTTTAATCAGCAGAACACTAATTTTTGATTATGATGCATTTATTTAAAAAAGGCCATCAAAAAAAAAGAAAAAAGATAAAAAAAAAAATAAAAAATGCTCAGTTCTAAGCTCTTTTCATGAAGAAAAAGAGCCTAGAACTGAGATTTCGATATAATAAGAGAATTTAAGTGTTATATCCTGATAAGGACTAAGCAGTAAAAAATAATTCATACATTGTTGTATGTTTGTCAGATCTCAACAGAGCTGGAAATGAATAATAACATCTAGTCGTCAAACATATCACGTCCATATAAACGTTTTATGTTGATATAAATCTGGAATATTTTTCAACATAAAAGTACCAATACCGATTAATAAACTGCTACGTTTTCTTCATTATTTAGGTATTTTGTCAAAAAACCACGAATAAATTTTAAAGTTTGTGGACTTCCGCGGGGATACTAAAAATAAAACATGGGATTCAGCAAACCGATTTTATGTAAAGTCCAGAACATCTTGGACTTGGTTGAGATACAAAAGAAAAAGAATTTCCTAAATGTTTCAGAATGATGGACGACTTTGGAGTGGATACCTTTCAAAAAAAGATCTCAAATCTAAATCCCGTAATGTCGTGCTAAGCTTTGTCTTTCCAAGTATATCGGGTTTTTTTCCAACAGTATCTTTTACGGGGCCCCCCGTAGCATTAACTATTCGAAGATACATTAAATTGATTGCTTACTCATCCAAAAAGAGTAAACGACTTCTTTCGATGAGAAAAAACGCATTCTGCTCTCAAAAAATTGATTGAGAGTGACAGCTTCTGCTATAATTAATAGCCGTCCTTTTGAGGTTTTTTACTAGTCTTATCAGAAGAATGGCCAGAAAAACTCTATTGGCAACCTACCAGATGTTTACGTCTTTTAATTATCGTTAAGGTTTCTCATTTGATTCACCCTTTTAATTAATCAGCTTTGGTCATTTCGACGAATACCACTTCATTCAATTACGTTGGTGGTAAAACGAATGCTCGTTTCTTACCCTAAAAAATTTATCCTTACCACAAATTTGGCTGGAGTGCCTAGGGCGGTGAAAATCTTTAGCAGCGAAAAGAAATGAATAATTAAAATAATTTATTAAAACCAAATGTCTCATGCAATACATTCAAAAACTGAACGACATCAGTCATTGGGATGCTAATTGTAAGTCCATTTTCCATTAGATGAACAAGGAAACGAATCAACATATATGTTCGTAATTTAAATTTAAAAATAAGTTATTTCATTTCAAAAATGGAACATTTCGATGGTTCTTCTCTAATCTTGTGTGACGATGAGGTAGAAGGGGTATTTTAATGTTAAGAATTGTCCAGCCTCTACAAAATTCAACATTGATATTGATCACGGTATATGTCTTTTGGAATAGGGATTCTCTTTATATTCATATATAAACATACGCACAGACAGACGGACAGACGGACAGACAGACAGACGGACGAACGGAAGGAAAGGGGAGAAAGAATGAATGAATGAATGAATTTTATTTTAATATTTTTTAACATTTTTTTAATAATTACGTCCTAGAACATTTATCCATTGAAACTTTCGAATTGTAAACGATGCTGTTGTATTTTAAACAGTAATATAGGCATATTACGGGAATTTTAGGCATAGTATATTGTGATATACAGAGATAATTCTCTAACTTCATGCACTCATCATAACACTTCATAACACATCATAGCACTTCATAACACTCAATGCACACGATATTAATTTTCATCATTTATCTACGTTATAGGAATAATTCCGAATGTTTTGACCTTCGAATTACCATTAAAATTCATATTCAGAAGTTTTTTCAATATCTGCAAAACCGAAAATTCCTTTGAGCAGCAAAAAAATTTGAAATGGAGTAATGATACGAAAAATTGTTCATTTCCCTTTCTCGCAAGTGATAAGCAGGCTCACCGAAAAGTACAAAACTACTTTCGAAGCTGGAAGAAAAGGAAGAGAAGAAGTGAACGAAGAAAAATTGTATCGAAAAATCGACAATCAATAGCAAATACTAGTATGATGTGGTTTGCTAGAAATAGGAGAAAAAAAGTTAAGATAAAAAAAGTTTCTTGGCTAAGTTGGTCCCTTCTTCGAGCTCGACAAAACTGGTCTACATTGTTTCTTGTAGTTTTACATCTTCATTTCAAAGAAACTCTTCAAAATAAATGAAAAACCAGTCGGAGTCGTAGTTTGAGTTTTCAGAATGAATTTTTACTGGATGTCAATTGATTTTGAAAGAGAAGAAATGAAAACTTGTAGAGAATACGGCTACGAAGCAGAAACATACTTCCCACTCAGGAAACTTTAGTAAATAAATCGGCAAGAATTTCGCGACTTTGTTGAAACCGGTACTTTTGAGAAGCAGCCTTACTGTGTGTGAGTTCCAGCATAAGTATCCCTTAGATCTTAGGCAAATACGGTCTTGGTAGAAATAAAATTAAAAGGGAGCGTTTGAGAGTTTATCCCAACATGTTCTAGATCTGGATTTGGGGAGGCTGTTCCATTAGTCTCAGAAAAAGTAAAGTTTGAACAGAAATTTCCAACAGCACTGTTTTGATAAAAACTCATCGAAAGGACGAGTAACACACAGAAATGTATATCCGGAGCCAGTTTACTGAAATCCAGCAAGCAGATCTGTTGAAATTATTACTATATTGCTTCTTCTACATCACTCCTGAGTTTTGATCACAAATCGGAAAATTATGACTTGTCCACGCGAGTATATTTCCTTTCTTGTGTTTTTACTACCTGCATGTAAAATTTCGTTGTTGTGTAAAATTTTATGTACAGAAATGCTAATACATTAAACATTAAAATATATGCAATACATTTTTTTCGAATGAATCTTGTTTTCTTATTCCTTAATTTCAACGTACTGCCACACATCCTGGGAAAGAGGATTGTTTGGTACATCCAATGATTTGAAATGCTATCGTATACAGAACGATATTTCCTAAATAAGTGGACAAAACATATGCTAGTAATTTTTTCTTCAATTGAACTCAAAAATCAGGAAAACTGCCTTACGTCCATTCAGCAAGGAATACTTCGATACAATATTGCCTAATATATTTATAAATACGTAGCAAACAATTTATCGATTTTAGAGAATATATATCAAACAGCTCCTTGTCGATTTAATTTCCCATTGGGACTTTCTTGTAATGGTTACTAAATTTTAGCATTCTTCGGAGACATCCAACACCTCTTCAGAATCTAAATATTTGCATTTCTTCGCAAATACTGAAAGAGCGTCACAGGCGAATTCCTCTCATCGTAATCTCTATTTACATAATACAGCATTTACAATCTAGTAGGAGGTTTGGTTTTGTCGTTTTAACTTCTAAAAGACCCCCAGATGTTCTGCAGCGAATGAAGAATCTCGATTTTCCAAGGCGAAGTAAAATTCGCTGATCTCAGAAAGCAGTTGTTGATGTAGACCAAGTTCCAAGATCAGTTGTAGGTATGTGCAAACAGAGATATAGCGGCATTTACGCGATTTAAACCTCCACTAAAGGAGGTTTCTGAAAGTTGAGCTCTTGCGAGGATCTCTTTCTCTAGAAGTAAAAAAAAAAAAAGTCGAAAGCCCCGAAATTCAATTTGTACTTGCAGAGGTATATGCACGCTTCAATAAAGAAACGAATTTTTGGGTCCAAAGTTAGCAGGTGTCAAACACTGATAAGCGTTTACATGGAAGGAACTTTGGTTCAAATCCGCAAATGTTAAAGTATAATTGCACAGAGTTCAGAGATTTGGGCGTCTGGGTAATTGAAACGATTATTTAAACAATTAATTTTCGAACAATATACAAATAGTGCGTTTGATACCATTTTTAGATCAGCCTGAGCTGTTCACGGGCATTTCAGCTTATGTGATAATGTGCAACAAATCGTTTCATTCAAACGTTTAATTGCAATACTTTTTTCTTGAAACTGGACAATCGTTCAGAATCAAGCTTGTATTCAAAATTAAATACAGGGCATAAATCTCTCTGAACTAGCCAATGGGATTCTAGTTTTAAGGGACTAGGCAAAACTTTTATAAGGGGCAACTACTTTTTATTAGTGGGTGTTAAAGTAAACGCAATAATCTTACGTATACGAGAGTTGAGGCTTATCCCACGAAAACGGCTATTTTTAGCGGAATAAATAAGTTCCATCCATTGTATCGTAAGCCAGATATTTATTCAAACCGAATTTTCCCTACTCCAAACTCTTATAAGGTTTGCAGTAGGAAACATTTCCGCTTTGAAAGTCAAGCAGGGACTTCACAGCAGGATTTAAACATGAATTCAGTTAGCAATCCTAGTATAAAAAAGCTGGAATTACGCCCCTTCGGCGTTTCCACTTAAAAAAAAAAGGACGTGTGGTCAAAAAACAGAAAAATCAGCACATCCTATTGATCTCTGCTCCTGGGGTTGAAGCAGAAGATTCCCCGTGTCTAGGTCCGATGTTTTCTTTACCACGTCAGATCTTCTCTCCATCCTCGGGCTGAGCAAACACCACCCTCCAAGATTCGTTTTCCCCTCCCTCGACACCGTCCCTGATTATTCCTCAGGAAATCGAATTTCTAGAAGGTTCGTGCAAAGAGTATTTCATTTCTTGTGGATGTGACGTCAACAGTGGTATCACGTAGAGATGGTATAGGGAAAAAATGCCCTATAGGAACCCGTATTCAGAAATATTACCTTGCGATGGAATATAGAAACATTCGTTTATAATTTTAGCAACTATCACTGCTTTTATAAGAGTGTTTTCACATATACAAAACTTGATGAGTTCATTCAATGAAAATTATTAAGTTTCGGGGATATTTCACTTTCCGCACAAGACCAACCTATTGAAATCATATCAAATTCAATCAAAAAATGTATTTATGTGAATCTATAAAATACCTAATACAAGATTATTAAAACTTTAGACATGTACAACGAAACGCTCCATTATTTTGTATATCCTAGTGATGATTGCTGTTAATATTTTTTAATTTGAGTGGTAGCACATATTATTATTATATTATTATTATTGTTCTATTATTATTGTTTTATTACTATTATTATTATTATTGTTATTATAATGAATCTGATGTTCTAAATATCTTTAGCACAGTAACTACAGTATTTTATTAAAATATTTATTATCATTATTAAGATTCAACATTTGCTTTGACATAACTGAATTTAATTTAGGATTAAATAATGAAGTGTATTGCCAATAACAGACAGTTCCTGATTTAGAAATGTGGAAGTGCTGTAAAGGAATTTTAGCTTAATCTAAATTATATTTTTTAACATAACATACAAAATTACTGAACTTTATGCCGGATTGAGCATTTCCTTATTTAGGGACAAGATATATTCTCCTGATGTGTAAAGAGCGAATATTTCAATAACATTTCCAGTGAAGTTTTTTTTTGTCTATTTTATATTTTGCCCATTTGACTCCTTCCTGCACTCAGCATAGCTGGTGCCGATGGGAAGTCTTCTGATATGGTATTTCCTTAAAATTTCCTTGTTTTCTTCAGTATAGAAAAACATCACTTTAACTTCAGTGTTGTCTCTGACATTGTAAGAATGATTTTCAGCAAACATCATAACACTTCACCTAACAAATTTTGAATTCTGCTTCTTACAATCAATTTATAAAAATCTAAATCTCCAGAGACATTAGAAAATTCTCTTCTTTTATAAATATCAGAATGCTCCATTTTCAGTTTTACTCTTTTTTTAGCATAGGACATACTCATAACAGCCCATAGATTAACTATAGAGAGAGGAGCTGGGGCCTTCAGTTTTTATTTGTAATATTTGCCTTTTTTTATTTTGGTTTATATGAAAAACAAAATGGATTTTGGAAGCAATCCTCCACCATTATAAAATTTACCTGTACCCCCCCCTGGAAATGCTATCACCGTCTCATATAATTCCTTGAAGGGGAAATTCTTTCAAAGGTTAAAAATTTTTGGACGACAACAACGCTCATTTCCCTAGACAGACATTATATTACAAATACCTCTGTGGCCACAATGTTTAATAATAAATTAAGTCCACAATATTTTCCTGTAACTTCAGGTGATTTTTCTGACGTTTCTGATAGGGGTAAAGCAGATATTCCCAATTCTTCTATGGCCTACATCCTTATGAAATGTTTGATTTGTATTTACAATCCTTATAGACGAAATAGCACATTTGAAATTGAAGAAAAGTCTAATCTTTTATTATTGTACCATATACCATACTGGAAGTGAGAAAATTAAACTTAAAGAATAAGTTTTTAACGCAGTGAATATAAAATGCCAATATAAATTGAGAAAACAGATTATAATTTATTCAAATCAATCGCAAATGGTAAATTGAGTTATTGACTCCTTCCATAAATACACAACTCAAGCTTTGTCGCGCCCCCTTAAAATTTTATATCACACACCAATTTGGGAACCCCTGGGAGAAGATATTACTTTTGATGTCAATGCTTTCAGTAAAAAACAAGTGTATAAATCAATTTTCTGCAAACAAAATACATTCTGGAGGAGGCCTTTCTCTCTTCTTCGAGAGAAATTTTTGTGGAGGAGAGTCTGCTAACAAGCTATGGCTTTATATTCTCTTCCATTTCTAACACAAAGCCTAAAATAATTTAATATAGATCTTCTCCTACAATGCTATAATTTTTATATTGCCCAAGTTACGTGTCACTAAATATTGCAAACCGGGTTAAATAAAATTTTTTATTATAATTATTACTCACACTATTCAATTTCCTACCAAAGAAACAGATGTTAAACAGTTGTTTATTCCGAGAAAACGAACAATTTCTGATTAAAAAATTGAAAAATAACAGACAGAATAATAAGTTCAGATATCAGTAACGCGCTCCATTTTATAGCACCTAATTTCTTTGCAGCACACCGTTGACATAGCAAACATCATCGTCTCACAACCACTCACCGGTTCTACCCATGTCCACCGAGGCCTCCCGTTCGAAGTGAGACACTGCTTTCTTTGCAGCCCAAAAAATTATTTCCCACATGTTTTGAAGTTAACTATCGAATTTTCCATTTGTTTGTTTGTTTTTTGGTTTTACGGCTCAAAGACTACAGTGGTCATGCTGCGCCGGGAATTTTCCATTTGTACTTGAGGCCTTAAGAAATCGGAAGCATTTAGTATAAACTTTGTACTCGGAAATAATGAATAGACAATGAATAAATAAAATTGTATATTTTTTGCAAAAAACTTACAGGGGGTGCTGTAACTCTGCAGCTCTCATGCATGAGCTGCCACTGTGTATTGCTACCGTAAAATGTTAATTGGTAATTCCAGTATATTTATTAGAACACGTTCCTTTCTAAAGTTTCTAAACATAACTTTAGTTAACAATAGCAATTTCTAGTTTCAATAACCATTAAAGATAGTATTTATAGTGTACTCCCATCCTAAATTTAAGCACATTAGCAATCGTGAATGCTTTCATATAATAAATTTCTTGTTAAACCGCATCATTTTCGAAATAGAAATAGAATTTATTTTTAAGTAACGAAATAGAAGAGCATATGAACATTGCGTTAATGCGTTCGGTGTACTAAGTTAAAAGAACTATTTATTTCGCTAAGTGCTGAAAGTTGTATTTTCCATTACAAATTCGATAGAGTATTGAACTTAAAATAAATGCACCTATAAGTTCAAAGGACATAAAAACATTTAAAGAGATTATAGGGCTTGTGGTAAATTTAAGTCGATGTCTAATTCGCTGATAATTATTATTCCTTTGAAACTCTTATAGTCTTTTGTTTTTACTGTTAGCAGCGAAAAATCTGCCGAGTCTTTGCTTTGATCTTGTCAATTTTGACCGTGTGAGTTAAAGACAAATATTCGTATCTTTAGGAATGAATTCCTATTTTTAAGCTGTTAGGATTAGGAGGACTGTTTAGGAATAAATTCCTATTTTTAGACTCTTTCGAAATCTTCTATTTCCATGCTTCCTAAGGTATCAATCAATGATATTTTATTGAAGAAGGAAACTGTCTTTTATTTAATTTTAAAATATGTGTGTTTTCTTGTGGGTAGCTTTATTTATATGAATTAGACTCATAACTGTTCACACATACGAGTTTACATCTGCCGGCATTTTACGAATGAAATAATGCTTTTTTTCCAATTAAATAACAGTAAGCTCAAATGTATTTGAAGTACCGTGTAATCAAAAAAGTCGGAAACAACTCCGAATAATAAAACAATCACATTATTTCATAAACTTATCAATAGGGAAGAATGTTTTTGTCGGTGAAGTAGTGTTGGTTTAGGGGTAAAAAAAGTTGACTTCTTAAATCAAATTGAGTCTAATATTACTCGCTAGAGTTAACGCATCAAGAAAGGATATTTCCCCATTCTATAAAAGAAAGTTATATTGCGAAGTTATCCTTTTCAGGCCTGATATGTCTTCTATATCTACCCACTGAGGAAGTTATATAAAACGATCCAGGGTATGCCATATTTCCCAGAAGGAACCTCCTTACTTCGTTTCTTTTTTTTTCTTTTCCTTGAGGAGGAAATAGATCTCAGAGGCTGTTATCGCCACCATGAGGCTGCGGGTAAGAGTTTTAGGCAGCATTACCCGCTCTACCACCGATCATCGCGAGTATCCACGTGGGTAAATTTATCCAGAGGACGAATAACGAGTCCACTTCTTTTCGATTTTTTTCGGCCTTCCGCAATTTCTTCCTTCTTTTAGACTGGATTGGGTCACATTTCCCAAGTTCCTTGGAGAAGCCTCTATCTCGTGGCCTCTCGAGAAACCGGTAATCTTATGAATATGATGCCCAATGCCAAGTTTCCTCTTCTTTTCCTCTGCTGAAGTTTACCCTTTATACTTATTGAGGTGTATTTTCCTTCGTTTTCCGCGCATGCAGTATATGCTCTCTACTTCGTCCTGCTTCTTTTTTTATATTACCAGTTTCGTTTTTTGACTCCATTTTCATGGAAGTTGTTATTTGCGCAAAGGTTTTCCCTTTTCCAAAATATCGTTATTCTTCTTCAATGTCTACTTGCGCTGACAATACGCGGAGCACAGTTGTAAAGACAGTTATTCTGAAATATGATAGAAGAATAACTGTCCTTTGCATGAGCCGTTCGCCCCGATTCAGAAGTCGGAAGTCAAGACATCTCCGCAAAGTTTCTTTTATAAGTTACAGTATTTTTACATACTATATATATATATATAAAATGAATCAGAAAATATTTCTCTCTAACATGCGATATGAGGACTGACACAAAAATAAAAAAAATGCAAGATTATTTGCTTATAAATCTGCCTTTTTTGGTTTATATAATAAATATATTCATAAATAGAGAAACTTTTCGATTTTATTATGTGCTACTCTGTATTTAATACAATACCCCCTTTAGCTCTTGTGACATTCAAATTCAACTTCAATCTCACGTTATCAATCTTAACATTCGCATAATTCGACGGTAATATATATAATCAATAAAATATAGTATTGGATTTATATACGCACATACTTGTTTAATTTAATTAGCCACATTGCGCAGTTTACGTATATTATGTAGATTTTGACGCCAATAGTCTGCCGAAAATAAACATAACAAACAATATAAACTTTACACATGTTTGTAGAAATTTGTCAATAAAAAATTTTCTCAAAATTTTAACCATTTTATACAACATTTAAATAATATATATAAAAACGTTTCACATATTTATAGAAATTTATTAACAAATAATTTCACATAATTTTACATATTTTAAACGATATTCAAATAATATAAACACAGTTTTTAAAAAATTTGTAACTAAATTTTTAATAATGTGAACATAATTCTTTATCAGGGTGCCGTATCATATGCGCATTGTCAATTTACGTGCTTGCTTTCTCCGAGACACCCACAGCAGCAACGTGTTTCTCCATTTTACAACCATCGCCAACTGCTATGGATCTCACGGCACCAAAAGCAAGGAAATAAACACTGAAAACAATCTCACATACAAGAAATACATTCGTATGTCGGATGCGGTTAGTAGTATTCTACTAACCACATCCGACTGACGC
>QLNU02015360.1:264973992-265031836 GCA_006491805.2 Dysdera silvatica | reverse complement strand
ATTGATTTCTTGTTTGCCAGGATATAGTCAATTTCACTAGTTCCCCCATTTGGGTGTTTCCATGTCCATTTTCTTTGCGGTTTCTTCTTAAAAAATGAATTCATGATGCTAAGATTTTCAGCTTCTGCAAATTCGATGAGTTGATCGCCACGTTCATTCCTTTCCCCATATCCGTATTTACCAACCGATGTCTCTCCTTGTTCCTGTTGTCCAATTCTTGCATTGAAATCCCCCATGATGAGCTTGATATGTTGTTTCCCTTTGGTGTGTAACTCTTTGATTTCTTCATAAAATTCTTCAACCTCTTCGTCGGTATGGCTTGATGTTGGTGCATATACCTGTACTATTTGAAGTTGGTATCGCTGGGTTAGTTGAACAACGAGCCTCGCTGCTCGATCTGACGTGCTTTCGACTTCAAGAAGGTAGTCTTTAATTCTTTTGTTGATTAAGAAGCCAACACCACTTGTTCTTCCAGTTTCCGTTCCTCTATAATAAAACAAATGTCCACTTTTAAGTTCCACCAACTCTTCACCTTTTCTTCTAACTTCACTGAGTCCTACAATGTCCCATTTGATCTTGTCAAGTTCTTCTTCCAATTCCTGAAGTTTTGCTTCAGAAGCAAGGGATCGTCCATTAAACGTAGCCAAGGTCAATAACAAACGGCAGCCTGGGCCATTCCAGTGATTCTTAGCACCCCCTGCTTTCATGCCACACTGACCGCTGCCTTGATCAGGAGCACTCCAGCACCTGGAGACTAGGGGCCATGGTTTCTGGTGTGTCAACATAATGGAGGAATTAGCCATAATTTCACCACGCTGGCTAGACGGGTTGGTGAATTAGCCCTCCCCTTCCGCCTTTCTATCCGTGTAGCAAATATTAATTTGCCACATAAATAGAAAGCTCAGCCTGCACCACTTGAAGGCGGGGTAGGACACTAGGTTACTGGCCTGGCCGGTTCCACACATCGTCACATACGTTCAGCGTGTGGGTCTCCTTCCAGTTAGATACCAGCAACCCTTTTGCAGGCCATATATATATATATATATATATATATATATATATACTACCGTTGAAACTATATTTGCTTAATTCTTCATATTCTTTTCCATAAAATAATTCTTAATATATTGTCATTTCAATATAACCATATTTACCTAGTATCTCTCTAATACATTCACTTGCAGCTTATGTGCAGTAGCTGTTGACGAACATGGCTGCTGGAATTATTAAAATTAAAGTTATTAATTTTTATAAAATATTTATATTTTAGTCCTTTATATATATATATATATATGTATATATAAAAAGAATGGAATTAAAATAATATATGTAATACAAAATAAGATAATTGTAATGATAGTAAAAATAATAGAAATACTTGTAGTAATAATAAAGGTAATATTATCAATCCCAATAATAAAATCAATAACAATAACAAAAACGGGTACCCAATTACAACAAAATTAATAAGAACAAAAGTATCAATAAAAGTTATTTATAATAATAGTAGTAGTAAGAATTGTCGACATACCAGGAACTGAGACATTAAACACCAAGTGGAGTAATCAACATTTTTACTGAAAATTTCATCTTATCGAGAAAAAATTTTTTTTTAAAGAATGTGAATGGAAGTGAAATTAAATAGAAGCGAAACGAGCTGATGAAATGATGAAAAACCATTATTGAAAAAATTTTGAAACAGGTGTAAGGAGGTTATCAAGGGAGGTCCTTACAGTGTTCCATACGCAGAAGGGTTTTTTTCTGTATAGTACTCCTAGATATAAGCAAAAAGAAAATCATACCTCCCGACAACATATCAGAAAAAAAATAAAAAAGTCAATCAAATTCAAAAATTGAAGAAAACACCCTATGTTATGGACCTGTTCGTAACAGCTTAAATTTCAGTCTGAAGCCTAAAAACGGAAGTGAAAAAAGGAAATAGGTCGCAGGAGGAAATATTGCCAAGTTGTGCTCAAAAGATAAAAAAAAATGCAAGAAAATGTTTAAAATAGCCAAATATAGTTTTTAAAACAGATAGAAACAAGAAATTTTTTTAGAATGACATTTTTTTTAATGCGTAATTCCGAAAATCCTTTTGAAACTCGATTACCATCAATTTATTTCCCTAAGTTGAGTCTAGAGCAAGGTGAAAGTCAGCGGTTTTTTTTCGTTTTTTTACAAATTATATTAAATCTTAAATATTACGTAACAATAATAATGTTATCACTTTATTTAAAAACTCTCGTCAAATTTTGTTTATTAAGTCCAAGATAAGCATGTCTTGTACGCTAAAAGGGACTAAATTATATTGTATTTTACGGAATGGGTATTCCAAATATAATCGCTATTTCTTTGGCTAAATACAGATTCATTAGAAGTGGATCCTACTGTCTATGCATACATATATATATGAGTAAAGAGGCACATAGATTCTATTTTGGCGTATAGCTAGGAATCTATACCGAAACAACCTGTTACTTATGGAGCGTTCTGGAGGCCTCCCTTTATATTATTTGATAGTTTTTCATCCTTTCATCAACTGGTTTCACTTGAATTTAAATCAATCTGACTTCCATACACATTTGTTTTCTGAACTAATCCAAGAAGGTTTTTTGTTGCTCCATGTATGGTATTTTTAAGCGAAAATACCCATTGCTCCAAGCGTGGTATTTGACATTTCAACTCTGGTACGTTGACAATTCTTATTGCTATCATTATTAATTTTTCTTATTAATAGTTGAATATCTCCTAAAAATTATATCCGATGATGGTATTTTTATTATTATTTCATGTTATTTATGTTATTTAATGGGTTTGTTAATATAATGTGTACTAATACTTTACTTCTAGTATTTTTGCTATTTTTTACTATTCTTGTCTAATTTTTCTTTATATATTCTTCCCTAAATAAGATTTTTTTTAATATATATATATATATGTTAACTATATTATAATATCTTATTTTACGTTTCCAGTTAAAGACTTTCTTTATCTATTTAATTTTGCCTTTTCCTAGACATAGATAAAAACTCAAAAGTACCTAAACTTTCAGTACAAATTTTATTCAAAATTTATACCTTTTAAAGCACACTTATTCAGTCTTGTGGCTAAAAGAATTTAAACAATTTAGAAATAAAAAGCTAAAATATAATCTATATCTTTTATCTGGTTTGATTAACCTGCAAAATGTATTGCTTAAAATAATTTATGAAGTCCTATAATGTTTTGGGACTCATTGTTGATATAGAACTTCTGTGTAATAACTCTCCCTGCACTGCCTTTCTTTGTTTTTCGTTTCTTTCCTTTGTTTTCAACATCAACAAATTACCAAATTAATTTGTCCTAGAGCCTAAATATGATAGCATAGACGCAAAAATGTGTTTTCCCTTGTTTATTTTTGTAACACAAGCCTTCATGTTGCGTGTTTTCGTGCTATGTTTCGGCTTCTGACGCATAGCTTCCAAACTTACACTACAGCGAAATATTCCCGGCTGTTCTGGCATTCGTGTTCAGTGAGTTTTGTTCAGCACGGCTATGTACAGCAAAGCGCTTGTTACATGGCAGTAGGAAGCTTACTGTATCACGCAACAATGTTCCGTTTCTCCCAAATCGAAATATCTCTTACCAACTATCCTCACCGATCAAGCCTTCTTTTTTTTTTTTTTTGTCGTTCTTATAAACTTTTCTCTGGGGAAGCTTACAAGATGCAGGAAAGTAAAATAATGAATAATTTTTGTAGATCCGACAAAAGGGTGCAGACTATGACCGTAGAAAGATCCTAGGATCATGATCCACACTTTGTGATATCAAGCATTTGCTCTTGTAGCATACTAATGAAATGAAACTGGCGATAACGTAGCCTGAATTCAAGCTCTGGTAAGGTGTAAATAAAGTGAGTATCTATCACACACGTGCAATACGAAGGTTCCAAAAGATCACTTTTATGCCTAAACTAACCTTAGAAGCCCAAAGACATTTCTTTGGAACAATTTTAAATAACTGTATATAACGTCTGGCCATTCTTTTATTTTCAATAACTTGAAGTTTCAACTTTTCTTCTTCTATTTTGAATCGTCTGTAAATTGTTTCTTTTCACAACATAAGGTTGATTAACTTCGAGTAATGCAAAATAATTTCATTAACCTGCAGTTGGGGAATCCAATTACGTTTTTACACTATTTCTTATCACATTATTTCATTTTGCTTACATATAAGTCGAAAACAGATATGGCTTTTAGTGTCAGCAGAAGAAAGTGACGAAAACTATGTAATACATTCGGAAATCTTTCCACATTAATGTCTACGTGCATAGTTTATGTCCAAAGACTCTATTACTTCCCAACTGGGACAGACTGACGTCTTAACTAACCTTTGAATCGGGATACCTTTCCATACAACCGAGATCATTAGAATTCTACCTGATCCCAATTTGCCCGAATGCCATTGTCACGACTACTGGATGGATCACTGAGGCGTATCTAAGGCCAGATATGTATCTAATCAAATACGCCATATTTGATTTAATTAGCTGTGTTTGAACAAAAATCGAATTTGAAAAGGAAAATAAACATTCTATAACAAAGGTTCCACTGCGAAAGTTCCAATTAAACTATGTTTGCCAATTCTGTGTCAGCAATGGGATAGCAGATGAATGTGCGCGTGTCTTAATTTGAATTCTAAACGAATTCTTTTGTAAGTACATCACGGTTCTCATATTGTCTTCCGCCTCTATAAAATGCTGCACTTCAAACCTTATCAGAAAAATAGCTCGGGAGTTGAGCTAGGTTTGTATCCCCCAGTGGGTTGACGGGGCATTTCTTCACCTTTCTCATGCTTCTTTCGCCATCGAATAGAGAGAGAGAACGATAAGACCAGATGAATGAGAACTCTTGGGACCTAACAGCTTCCTTTCTTTCTTTCTACGAGAACTTAAAAAAGGGACCCGCTGAAATACCCTATCTTCGGCAATTCGCTTAAAAAAGGTAACTAGTATGAGAACTTAGATGAGATCCCCAATGCTGGAGCTTTCGTCTTCAATTTTCAATTTCTCAAAATATTGTGCGTCGAGAATTTTGCTAAGCTCAAAGAGATTTTCTTTTCCTTACTCAGCTTCTGTGCTTCCTTCGCTTGCTAAAGCAATTGAAAAATAAATTGGTAAGAAGTTTTATAGCATACTGATTGCAGATTTTTTGCTAGACAAGGCGTTTATCTCTGGCGGATGTACCGATAAATGGAGAACAATTAAAGATATACCAGTAACTTATACCAGGAGTATCTAAAAAAAAAAGGAAATATTTTTTTTATTTAAATGTGCTTAGAATAAGGCTTAATAGTTTCTAAAACCTGGTATTTGCAACGTTTGCCGCTAAGCAAAACTGTTCTGAAATCACCTAACGTTTCACCGACTCTCTCCGCTTGTCTCACGCAAAAACAGCGCGCATTCTTCTAGATATCGGTATTTTAGATAGCGGAAACGTATCTCACACCAAAAAGAAGAACTTGCCATTTACTCTCTACTCAATTTCAACTTCAAAATAAATTTTCTTGATGTACAGTGAGTTAGACAGTACAAAACAGGAGTAATAAGCCAAAGCGACTTTTACACACAAACTGCACTTGGAAATGGCTTTTCTTTTTCAGCGCAATCTTTGCTGAAATTCTTCGAATACAGGCGTCTGTCACTGAGAAACTCTGATAAGAACAGACGTAGGTTTTTCCCTAGTGGAATGACAACAATTTTTACTTTTTCCCTTTCAACGTCAGTCTGTGCGCTAAAAGCCTTCCTAAAGTCAACTTGGGCTCCAATCACAACTGAATACGAAACCCTTTTTGCTGATGGATGCCTTAGCCTACGGAGGAAAACGTCATATGTTCTTCGTGTCTGACTTCTTTTACGTATTTGGAGCACGACATCTTGTCCCAAGCATTTTTCGAAATGTTGCAAAGAGACTAACCTGGCTTTTCACATAGGAGCGTTTAGAAAGTTTTTGTTCTCCCTGTTTGATTTCTAACTTGGAAGCTTAGGGGTGGATCACGAATAGGAAAGACCTCCAAACTTTCGTCTAAAATGGAATATATAAACCAGTATTTTAATAGAAATATCCATGTTGTCTCAATAATTTTAGTCCTAAGAACTACAATAATTAACGATAATGTTATACATCGATATACTAAGCTTCTGTAAGAAAAGTCAAGAATAAACTCTTAAGAGCAAGATTTCTTTAAATTTTCTTCTTTCTGCATACATTTAGAAAAATAGGATGACTTACCTTATTGGTAGTTGGTTACCTTATTGGTAGTCAAATCAATGATATCAATAAATAAGGTAGTATAATTTTCAGGACCTCAGGACCTTTAATGCTGCAAAATATTAAAGGATCCGATGGTAATATATAAATCTATTAATACTTAAACTAAACATTAGAAAAGGATGCACAAACCGTTGAAATCTAGAAAAGCGTACAAAACGAACAAGTGATAATATATAGATTATTGAAAACGTTGCATGAATTTTTAAACATATAGTAGTCTCATTAATCCGAAAATCTCGCTAATCCGAATTTTTTTAATTCTACTGCAACTGCAGCCGGCTAACAAGACCTAAACAAGGAGCACAGTGCGTATTGCCAACTAATCGAAATTTTCTGTCTCCGACCCATCGTCTGTTGTCACACGTGCACAACACGTTAATGAAGGACTGCTGCTGATGCGTCCGAAAGCTTGAGTGATCTTTTTCATTGCTATTTTACCAGTGTTTAACCTTTTGTATGTAAATAAGCAAGTTCTATTCATAAATAATTTACATTATATTTATTATTTTGTTATATATTGTTATATAACTTAAATTTAATATATTAATTCATTGCTTAAATTCGAAATCATCGTACGGAATATTTATACAAATATATATTAAACTCATGCATTCAGGTTCATATGCGCTGCATACGAAAATTATGAAGAACATTGGTCTAATGAGTCGTTGAAAAATAATCGGCTTTCCAGCCAGCCTAAACCCGTCATCACATGGAAAAGACAAGGGCCTGATACTGTAATAATAATAAGAGTATTGTTTATTTGTCATTGTTACAAATGGCAAACCGCCATGATACGTTTTACAGATATTTACAACCAAACTGAGGGGACAGTATACATCGATTGGCGTGTAATCGCCAGGGGAGGCTCTAGCATTTCTATTTCCCCAGATCACAGTTACAGTGGTATATCGGTAACTCGAAACATAAGGAAAATCAGTTTTACTTCGAGTAAGCTACTTTTCGAATTATCGGGGTTCCAGTGGATGAGAATCGTTGAATCATTTCAAATTACTGAATTTTACGTCCTCTTATCCAGGTCCAAATTATCGAGGTCCCACTGGAGATACCTAAAAGCGCTTTCATTGCATTTGTCTTAACTTCAAATTATAATTTTAATACGAACTACAAAATAGAAAATTAAAGGTGTCCAAAGGGTTATTCAAAAGGATTAATGCATGGAAGATTGGGGGATACATATTCTCTCTCTCCGCCGCGCATTTAAAAAAATATTTCATCTATGTGGTTGTTAAAGAATCAGTAAATTATAAGTTCCTCAAAAAATTTAACTCTTAAAATGAGTCAAGGTTAGTAAACTATCAAATAAAGTTATTCTGCATATCCTGGTTGAGATCGTCGGGTTTTAAAGCGAAAAGTCTGTGATTTAGTTGTTGGTGCTCGCCACTGCAGACTGCTTGTGACTGATTTTTGCTTTCTCCGAAGAGGGTAATACAAAGAGTCCTGTCTGAAGAGCAGGATTTCGACTATGCTGACCGAGGTTTATAACTTACGTAAACAGTAGTTACGTAACAGTAGGACGTAAACAGTAGTCACGTTATACAGCCAACCGGGCCCCTTTGCGGACACGGGGATATGAGCAAACATGCCTTATTTGGTGTTCCCAACAACCCCCTCTTATTCGGTCGGCAGATTATATACATAAAGGACTACCCTATATGTATAAAATGTTTATCCCATTACATATATTTATATGTGCAGAAGTAGAATTACTATATATTAAATACTGTTGTTTAAAAATATAACGCATTTTTTGACTTGTTAGTATTTTTTACTGTCTTATTGAAACTTTATTAATTTATATACACACGCATATAGAAGCACACACACATATATGTATGTTTGTGCTTATATATGCGTGTGGCATGTATGTGGCTTTAGAGAAGGCTCCTGATTAAGATTGTAAAATCGCGTGCATATACATTTATTTAACTAAATATGATTCTAGTCGAACAAAGAGTTTTATACACACTTTATTAGTATTTTTTGGTATTAGGTTATTGTAGTTCTGTTGCATTGTATTATTATTTTTCTTGTGCTGCTTTGCTTATATATTTTAATTATTATATATAAATAATATCTCACAGCCGTTCACTGTCAAGAATACCGGATTTACGCTTCGGTAGAGGGGTAACATAACGAGTCCCGCCATAGCGTAGGACTCGTTGTGTCACCCTCCACCGAGTCAGAGTCTTAGGAATCGTTGTGTCACCCCCAACGAGTCATAGTCGTAGAACTCGCTTTGGTGGCCGAAATTCGTAACCTTCGTTAAACTGTAGGTCCAACTTGCCAACACGTCTGTCCACGTGGTGAGCTTAATGCCGATTCTTCTCTATTTCTTTCACCGTACTACGTGTATGTGTGAAAACAGAGAAACCTCCATCCTGCTGTGGATTAAAAATGGTTTATGATGATGATAATAGTATATAGATATATATTATATAGAAAGAAAACGAGGCAGGGAGAGAGTAAAATTTCAATATAATTTTATTTTTTATATGTGAATAATTATTCATATTACCAATGAATTTGCGTGTGATGATTTAATTGGTTTTTTTTCAATTTGTTTAATACCACGGTTTTTAATATGTTCAATAGTTGGTACTTACATAATTTTAATTTATTTAATTTTTAGGTATAGTAAAGATGTAATGGTGTGTCTATATAGGGTAAATCCGGGTTACATGCCTCACTTTTTTTAAAATCGATATTCTGAGACCCATGGCGCACAAACATGAAATTTACTTAGTCATAATAATTAATACACTTTTAAGAAACATATATATTAGTAAAATATAATTTACAAAAAATTCAATAAGCCGCTATAATTTATTTTTTAACACCCTTCGTTGCGGCATCTCTGCCGAGTATGTCGGGTGTTACGCCGCACCATGAGGCTTGCCGCGCTTCGTATAGTAAATGAATTTACTTCCTATCAAATACGTTTCTTCAACAACTATGTTATGAAAAAATAGAATAACTGAAATTGCGATTTTATAAAACATAAAAATTGAATAAATTTAAAAAACATCTGCTGTTTTTATTTTGAACTCATTTTCAGAATCGGAACAAACATGGACAAAATAATGACATAAATGAATTACTTTTTTTTTCAAAAACGAGAGTGCGCAATCTATACCGCATGCGGCATGTAACCCTGATTTACCATATATTTATATGTGTAGAAGCAGAATTATTACATATTAAATACTACTGTTCCGAAATATAATGTATTCTTACATTTGTTAGCATTATTTCTTAGTCTATTTAAAACTTCATTAATTTACATACGCACGCATATACACACATATATAAGCACACACATACATATATGTGTGTGTGCTTATACATGCGCGGGTATGTAAATTAATAAAGTTTTAATAAGACACTAAGAAATACTAGCAAGTGAAAAAATACATTATATTATTAAACAGTAATATTTAATATGTAATAATTCTACTTCTATACATATAAATATAGGGTAAATCCGGGTTACATGCCACATGCGATATAGATTGCGCACCCCTAGTTCTGAAGCGGGCTTTGGGATGACACTGCAAAAAATACCAAATGTGCGCCATTTAGTATTTGAAGCGTGTTCGGTAAAAACATCGTGTTCCTGTGCCTTTTTGTTTTTAAATTAACAAATATATAAGGTGAGTTAGAGAGTTTATTATGAAATATTTTCGTGTGCTATCGTATTTTGTATATTACAGCTAAGACTTTAACGATGTCAGTGGATTCCCTGTTTGAGCGAAGCATAGTCTTAGTATAGAGTGTTTTTATTGTTATTTTGCCAGGTTTGAATTCAAGATCAGGAAGGCGTGGGGTGAGGCATCTATACCTTACAAATTGGTATACATGCCGCAGTTAAAATCAGGGACATACGCCGCGCGTATTCTTTCGGATGTTAATTTTAATTTTTAGAATTTTTTGTTATTTTGCACCAAATGCCGTTAAATATAATCGCAAATCCTAGTCAAATGTCTCCAATTTAATTATAATTTTCTTTTCTTACAAATACATAAAAATATCATCAAAGTTTTCAAAAAATCCGCCAAATTCATGAAAAATACATTATAGCGGCATATTGAATTTTTGAAAATTATTTTTTACTGATAAATTTATTTCTTAAAAGTGTACCAATTATTACGACTGAGTAAATTTCATGTTTGTGCGCCACAGGTTTCAGAATATCGTTTTTAAAAAAAGTGCGGCATGTAACCCGGATTTACCTTATATAGACACACCATTACATCTTTACTATACCTAAAAATTAAATAAATTAAAATTATGTAAGTACCAACTATTGAACATATTAAAAACCGTGGTATTAAACAAATTGAAAAAAAACAATTATTATTGAAAAATCATCCATTAAAAATACAAATAAATTTATATTCATTGGTAATATGAATAATTATCCATATATAAAAAATATAATTATATTAAAATTTTACTCTCTCCCTGCCTCGTTTTCTTTCTATATAATATATATCTGTATACCATTATCATCATCATCAACCAATTTTAATCCACTGGAGGATGGACGTCTCTCTGTTAGCACACATACACGCACGTAGTACGATGAAAGAAATACAGAAGAATCGGCATTAAGCTCACCACGTGGCCAGACGTGTTGGCAAGTTGGACCTAGAGTTTAACGAAGGTTCCAACTTCGGTCACCACAGCGAGTCCCACGACTATGACTCGTTGGGGGGGGGGGGGTGACACAACAATTACTACGATAAGGCGGGACTCGTTATGTCACACACAACCCCCCTCCCTTACTTAAGCGGAAAGCCGGTTTTCTTGGCAGTGAACGGCTGTGAGATATATATATATAAGCAAAGCAGCACAACAAAAATAATCATACAATGCAACAAAACTATAAATAACGTAATACCAAAAAATATTAATAAAGGTTGTATAAACTGTTTGTTCAGCTAGAATCATATTTAGTTCAATTAAATAAATGTATATGCACGCGATTTTACAACCTTAATGATGACCTTCTCTAAAACCACATGTGTGGCGCTATATATATATATAAACTTAAGTGCCAGAAAAATTGGTACACCTACCTAATATTGTGTAGCCCCCAACCCCACGCATGCACACAGAAGTGCCACAACACGACGTGGCATGGACTCGACTAATGTCTGAAGGTATCCTGGAGACAATTCACACCAGGAATCCTGCAGGGCAGTCCACAAATCCATAGGAGTGCAAGGTGGTAGAGATCTCTTCTGAACAGCACGTTGCAAGGCATCCCAGATATGCTCGATAATGTTCATGTCTGGCGATTTAGGTGGCCAATGGAAGTGTCTAAAGTCAGAAGAGTGTTCCTGGAGCCACTCGGTAGCAACTCTCGATGTGTGGGGTGTCGCATTATCATGCTGAAATTGTCCAAGTCCGTCGGAATGCACAATGGACATGAATGGGTGTAGGTGATCAGACATGATGCTTACGTATGTGTCACCTGTCAGAGTTGTCTCTAGACGTATCAGGGGTCCCATATCACGCCAACTGCACACGCCCCATACCATCACAGAAGCTCCACCAGCTTGAACAGTCCCCTGTTGACATGTAGGGTCCATGGATTCATGAGGTTGTCTCCATACCCGTACACGTCCATCCGCCTGATGCAATTGGAAACGAGACTCGTCAGACCAGGCAACGTGTTTCCAGTCATCAACAGTCCAATGGCGGTGTTGGCGAGCCCAGACGAGGCGTAAAGCTTTGTGCCGTGCAGTCAACAATGGTACACGAGTGGGCCTTCGGCTCCGAAAGCCCATATCAATGATGGTTCGTTGAACAGTTCGCACGCTGACACTTGTTGATGCCCCAGCATTGAAATCCGCGGCAATTTGAGGAAGTGTTGCACGTCTATCTCGTTTAACGATTCTCGTCAGTCGTCGAATGTCCCGTTCTTTCAAGGTCTTTTTCCGGCCGCACCGCTGTCGGAGATTTGATGTTTTACCGGATTCCTGATATTCACGGTATACCCGTGAAATGGTCGTACGCGAAAATCCAAATTTTGTCGCTATCTCGGAGATGCTATGTCCCATCTCTCTTGTGCCGACTATAACGCCACGTTCAAAATCACTTAAATCTTGATAACCTGCCATTGTAGCGGCAAGAACCGATCTAACAGCTTTGCCAGACATCTCTTGTCTTATATAGGCGCTGCCGACCGCATCGCGTTACGCTGATTGGTTGCAAAGCTCCGTTATTTGCATACGCACGCCTGTACCAGTTTTTCTGGCACTTCAGTGTGCGTATATATATATATATACAGGGAGGTTAGTAAAGTCCTTATACACGCAGATAACTGTAGAATGAAGAGAGCTATATGTATGAACGTGATGTGTAGGTATAGTAAAGTGACTATGCGCTACAAGGTGAGACTACGTGCAGAGCTCATAGCGGAAAAATTCAGAACGTAGAGCTGCTATCTCGAAAACTGTTTTTACGATTTTTGCCCTATTAAGGTGGTGGAAAAAAAGTCGTTTCGTACTAACTAGCTGGTGCTTAACAACTTTGCAATTGACTTTTTCCCGTATCTTGAACAGTTTTCGAGATAGCAACTCTGAGTTCTGAATTTTTCCGCTAGGGGCGCTGCACGCAGTCTCATCTTATAACGCATAGTCACTTTACTATACCTATACATCACGTTCGTACATATAGCTCTCTCCGTTCGACAGTTATCTGCGTGTATAAGGACTTCACTAACCACCCTGTATATATATATACACTTATACTTTAATATTAAAACGAATTTTAGTATAAGACTAAACAATAATAATATTAATTATATACCAGAGACAAGGATCCATCCTACTCTGCACGTTATCCGCAATTAATCAAAACACCAGTAGGTGATTAAAGGAAGGATCCAGGTAATCGATAAAATGCACGTGGCGATAAAAATTTCTATCATCTTTATATCATTATCGTCTTTTCGTTCCATCAATCGACCCGGCACGCAACCTTACGCCAAAACGCGAACATAAGTAAACAAAACTAAACTGTCATTTGACATATGCAACTATAAACTTCATCACATCTCCATTTTAAACGCATCCTATCCTTTTATTTCGACAAAAGGACATAAATTTCTCTCTCGGTGAAAAAGCGAGACTAGAAACCAATCTACATTTTCAGAAACGTAGTTATTTTCATAAAGCTCACTGTTTCAGTTTTCTTACCGTTTCTATTTTCACGGTGGTTTGCAAATTTTAACGGTATCCTTTTTTTCGTGGATTTTTGCAAATATTGCGAATTTCCTTTTATTTTTATGTGAGGCTTTTAGTTTTGGGGTCTCAGGCAAAACAGCATTTCGCGTCGTCTCTTGGCCTTTTTATTTTTCTTTGAGAAATTCAGATCCGAAAATTCTTAAAGGCTGAAACAGTCATAAGGGGGGAGATAGAAGCGACACACACGGAAGTATTCCGGTTAAATTGAAGTGAGAAAAAACGATGAAAAGGGGTGAGGAAGGGAATTCAACAACGCATGGTTGTGGATTTAATTTTAAAGTCGCCCAAGCAGAGATGCATAAAAACACATTTCGGATTTCCTTTTCCCATTATTCTATTGCAAAATTACATGGTACACGGCTCCCAACTATTTGGTTTTTATCGTATCTGTTGATTTGAATTTCTCAATTAGAAGAGGAACATTTTTTGAAACTTTGGATTTCGGTTTTATTAGATTTGCCTAACTAATTCTTACACCACGTTTCTTTCCATTGTGATAAATATTGCTGCTAATCCATTTCTTTGAAAGGAATTGCGACGTTTATTTTCAAGATAAAATGTAGTTCCGAAAGAGACATGACATTTACCCTTTTTAGGCCGCCTCGTGATCTCTATTTTTTTTATGCGCCGTAAAGGAGTCCTCCTCGTTAAAGAGAGGCCTTCAATTTTATCCGGTAAAAATTTCAAACTAATGATTTTAATTTTCATCACATAATTAGCTTAAGCACGGAAAGCATTTTTTAAAAATATAATCCGTTTTCTTTCACTCTTAGATTAAACAAACTTCATGATGTTCTTTGAACGTGTTGGGACAGTGTGCATTAAATTAACGAGAGAACATAGCCGCCACAATGGCATTTTCGAAAACCTTTCGATTGGAGTATTATGTATAAAGCTCTTAGTGAAAATAAATTAGTGGCAAAATTGCCATTGAAAATATGATAGAAGACTTGAATAATTAATAATTTCTCAGAATAAAAAATCAATACAAACGTCATATAACAATGGTCGCATTTTCCTTGATTAATGTTTCATTTTTGCAAATCATTTTCTTTCGTCTAAATTAATATTTCAAAAAATTGTATATATCCATTTAAATGCTTATGAAATCAGCATTTGCATTCTAATTTGAGAAAATTTAACAATTATTTACACATAAAAGTATTCATTAGATATTGACAAAACATTTGTTAAAAGTAGTATCTTTTTTATAGTCATTATGACAGCAAATTTTTTAAATAAGAGAATTATTTTCAAAAATATTGAATGCTTCCTTAAAAATGCAGACAGTCATTATATTCATAGTAAATATTTGGTTACCTTTGCTTTTATAATTGCCACTATAAATTTTTAATTCGGAGAGCGCAACATAAAAATTATTTTCTCTTAAATATGTAAGCTGCTTTTATAAACGTATTATTGAATTGTGGAACCCAAATTTTAGTTTGTGCAAAATATAACCAAATTATTTTGTGACTGTGAAATTCGAATTTTGATTTTTATTTCAATCCGTAATAAAAGTGTATCAAATGACCAAAGTCAAACAACATTTTATTACGACATCTCAAATTCTTAACTTTTAAGCATCAGTCAATATAAAAAGAACTCTCCTACTTCATTGAAGACAGAAGTAAAAACAATATAAATATTTTGCATAATTTCCTTCAACGCTGACCGTTCGTTAGTTATTTAGCCGTTTCTGTGTCTGCCAGTTTAAACTGATAGATAAAGGCGGATATTTTTCAATCATTTCGACAAAGCGGCATTATGGTAAGAAACAGACATCACCCAACGATGCATATACATGCAGCCAAGCTTAATTGGAATCGAATTTGGACCCAGCGGACTCGAAGACGGTAACGTAACAACTGGGCCACTGAGAAGCAAATATATTGATATAAAACTTTAATTTAAAAACAACAATCTTGATTTTGCACTCATAAAAAGTGCTGTTTGTACAAAAAAAGATAAGCTAATTATATTCAAAACTAATTTGAATTAATCATGAATTGGTTTTTGAAGTAGCCGTTTTGTTTTATGCGAAGCATATGAAACTGAATGAGCTATGATTGTGCTTTACGTGGAAAAAAATCCAAGTATTTCAAGCATTTTAACAATATTCCGAAACTTTATAGAAAAATATATAATGTCCAGAATTATATGGTTTAATTTTATAATGCTTGGATAGCTGAACTTAATTTTGCAGAAATAACCAAAAATTAAAACGTTATCTTTATTTTCGTATTTTCTCAGTTCGTTTAAATGATATTCCCTTATTTGATAAGGACAACATTTTACCTGCTTTAATTGCAACCTATTTCTCTACAAAATGTAAAATCAATGGTTCTTTTGTGGTCAGGATAGTTTAAAAGAGAATATATAAATGCGAATAGTAATGGAAGTTCTAAAAATTTTAATTTTAATTATTCTGCTGACTTTTTCCATCATTTTTATCCATTGTTGCTCTGCTTATTTTACCTTGATTCATATTTTGATGATAAAACGTAGAATTTTCCACAAATATACAATCTGACACGGTGTTTTATTTCCTTTAGTCTACCATATTTCTAAACAAAACAGAAGCAATGGAAATACAGGTAGCTGTAGGTGCATCTAATTTTTTTTAGTTGCTTCTCAGCTCGCATCTGGGTTTTTCTTATTATTTATTTAATACCCATCATGAATATTATCCAACTTAATTTCGTTCTTTCTTATCTGCTATTTTGGTGGCTTCGTTTTTAAAATTGTAACGCTTTCCTCTTATTTATATCCTCTGGGAAAAGTTTTCGCAACTTCTGCTTTTTCCCATTTCATTTGCATGTTTTAAAACAAATTTTTATCCTGTTTTCTTCGCTTCCGAATTTCGGCTTCTCCTCTGATCCCTTGAAATATTCATAAGTCCCTGATATACTCCATTGGATTAGTGATGTAAACGGAAATAAAATGCACGAAGGAACACTTCGCCGCTTTTGTATCTAAGCTCCGTACTTCAGTACGTTCAAGGTCTATTTTAACTTAAATTTGTATGAGCGGTCTTCATTTTTCTTGAACTTTTTCCTCGGCTTTTCTTGCACCTTCACTTTTTTCCCATCTTTTTTGAAACACGAAAAATATTCTATCACCCTAACCATTAATTCTTTTTGCAGTTGGCCAACAAACGCATTTGTTGCATACTGATTAGCATAAGTTACGCAGATGTATCGTCGTCGTGGCGGCACCTTCTAGATATAAGGTACGGTTATGCATACGCTCTCCCTCTCTTTTAACTAGCTGTACGCTAGCCCTCTGCATGTCGAGGTTTGAGTCTTCGTTTGTTATCGTTTTTGTTGTGTTAGAATTTATATTGCGTTTACTAACCAGTTTTACTTACGTTATGTTTAAATGGCGCAATAAACTGTTATTGTTTTCAACAACTGGATCAGTCATTTCGAGACTAATATAAATACCGAATTCAACAGGTTTTATCGATTACGCAATCAAGTTAGAATGAGATACAGTGGAGCTGGAGTCAGATAAGAAATACCACATATTGGTGAACAAAGCTTCGCTATATATAACGGAATTGAATTATCATCAAATATATGATATAGCCGCATTTGCATGCAAATGTTAAAGGCGTAAAATTTTATATTAGCGGAACGGATTGTCGTTAAATATGGTAATGTCAATCGCATTCCTAAATTTTAATGGACTCCTTGTTGATTCAAAACAACATTGCAAATTTAAATCAGCCTTATGGAGAAATCGAAGTCCTAAACCGCTCCGAACCACTGGTTTTGCTTAAATCATGTCACTCCATTAGCTTCAATTCCAAGTCGCTACCCTAATTCCCCATTCTTTAAGGCAAGTAGATTTCTATCATTTGCTTTATCTGGTTCGTGTAGGTTTTGTTATTCTACTTTATCTATCAATGTATCAGCCCATGTCCGTTTTTGGACTCATCCTGAGTGGATTTGCTATCTGTCTTCTTCTTTCTCTATTGCAAATCATTGAGTTAGTTCTTGGCAAGCTTACACGTTGCTCAAAAGAAACGATGGGAATTTCTTTCCGCTTACGTAGCTAGTATTTCCGAGAATTTTCGTTACGGATATTTCCGGGAATGGTTCTTTTCTTTGCTTTTCCGGTTTTTTCATATCATTTTCGATATCATTCAACCCATGTTTTTCCAGAGTCAGCTGAGCATGTTTATTGACAAAAGTGAATGAGAAACTACTACTACTGAACCTCAAATAGGTTCCACACGTGTCCGCACATAGCCCATAAAGTTTCAAAAATTAACTGTCTTTCATTTTTTTATCAGAAAGCCCAAATATTTCTGACCATTTTAAGACCAACCGTTTAAAAATATTTACATTAGAAGTTGAGTTATGAAAAAAAACCTAAAGAGTAATGAATCTTCAAGGATGCCATTTTAAAGGGACGCAGAGTTTGTTTACATTTAGTTTCGATGTTTTCGTATTCATGTATTCGTTTAAGAATTTTATGCGCATTGTAGGAGACGTGTCTACATACATACTTTCTTATTTTATCAACAGATGCAGGACAAATGAAGTAAACTACTCTACGCACTTTATGTTTGTAAACAAACCAGTGTTCCCTAAAACAAACCACGTTTTTGCGATTGCCTGCTGCTTGTTCCACGTTTGGTTTTTTGACCTCGTTTTTGCGATCCAGGTTTTGAAATCCTATTTTCTTTCTTTTTTAATACATATATTTATATTTTGTCGTTTCTCTTACTCTATATATTATCTATATATTATCAGTGTTATGGCGAATGTTATTCCCACTAAAAAACGTGCATCCGGAACACGGCCAAAAAAAAGAAAATTTACCGGAAATGTACATACACGAAATCATAAAATGCTGGACGAAAGCACATCGAGCAAAAAATTAAAGCTGTGCTTTGAAGAAGATTCTCCTGTAGATCAAACTTTTGAAGGGTACCGAATATTGGATAAGGGTCTGATGTTTGAGGCCCTGGAACAACTCCTTTCTTGCAAGGTATGTGGTTGCAGCATTACCATCAGTGAATTAATTACCAGTGGACTAGCATCTAAATTTATTTTGAATTGCTCAAGCTGTGGACAAATCGGTTCTTTTCTCAGCAGTAAATTTATTGGCCCGAAGAATGCTGTTGCAGAAATAAACCGTCGGTTTTTATATTCCATGAGATGTCTGGGTCAGGGATTGTCGGGGATGAATATGTTTTGTGCTGTAATGGATTTGCCACAGCCAAATGCAGAAGGGTCGTATAATCGACAAATCAAACACCTTGAATTAGCCACCTCGAAAGTTGCCACAAAATCCATGAAGAAGGCTGCGGAAGATGAGGCACTACTTACAGGGTCATCGAACATCATCATTAGTGGGGACGGTACCTGGAAAACCAAAGGGTATATGTCTTTGGTAGGTGTGTGTACTGTTATTGGTGAACAGTGTGTGAAAGTTATCGATAAAGAAGTAATGTCAACTTTTTGCAAGGGGTGTGATGCATATAAAGGTATTCGACGTGGTCCAAACTTCGATAAATGGAAGGCCTTACACGAACTTGAATGTTTGAAGAACCATACGGGTTCATCGGGAAGTATGGAGGCGGTAGGCATGTGCCGTATATTTGAACGATCAGGGGCACTAAGAGATGTTAAATACAGTGGATATATAGGAGACGGGGATTCAAAAACATTTTTATCCATAAGGAATTTACAGCCATACGATGATGTAGACATTAAAAAAATTGAATGTGTTGGTCACATTCAGAAGCGCATGGGAGCCAGGCTAAGGAAAATGAAACAACATATGTCTGGAAAGAAATTAGAAGATGGCAAGTGTCTTGGAGGAAAAGGCCGGCTCACTGATAAAGAGATAGACCAACTCAGTTCCTACTATGGGAATGCAATCAAGGAGCATAAGGACAATTTAAGTGCGATGAGGAAAGCAGTATGGGCTGTCTTCTTCCATAAAGGATCAAGTGATGCTGATCCACTGCACCATTTTTGCCCCAAAGGAAACATATCGTGGTGTGCTTACCAGCGAGCTATTACAAAAAAAGCAACTGGGATATTTCGCCATAAACAATCTTTACCTCAGGCTATCATGAAGTTTATAAAACTGATTTTCAACGACCTGTCCCATCCCAAATTACTGAGTTGTTGCTTAGGAGGGAGGACTCAAAATCCAAATGAGTCTCTCAACTCAATGATTTGGAAGTTTTGCCCCAAAACGTCCGGGTCAGGACGTCGAATTGTAGACATCGCTACAAATGAAGCCATAATTCAGTTCAATGAAGGGGGTAAAGGACGTCTCCACACTATGAAGGCTTTTGACATCCAACCTGGAGTGCAGGCAAGTCGTATTTTAATAAAAGCTGATGGACGACGAATTTCACACTCCCTATGTCGTGCAACCAATGTCACAAAATGCCGACATCAAGTGAAAAGACGCCAAAAATTAGGTGCAGCTGAAGCTGTGAAGCATGCCGAAGGACCCTCATACTTGTCTGGTGCTTTTTGAAGAAGCTTCATCAAAACAGGTTTGTAATACAAAACTTTGCTTTTAGTTTTTTAGCAACAACAATCAATTTTATCATGCGCGCAAGGAATTAATATAGCATTTTGAATTGATGAATGGGTGATGACGTTGTCATTGATTTAAAACAAATGGCAACAGATATATTTTGCTAGCATTTTATGAAGGGAAACTGTATAATGATGTTGCATGCAATTTTTCATACCTGAGTTTGTGTTATTTTAATATAAATTGTTGAAATCTGGGCTGTTTTGGGACATTTTTGAGGCCAGGGATATGTGCTCCCTACGTGTTTCTCTCAAGACTGTATATTTCACCCTTGTGCCCAAGATATTTACAACTTCATTTGTGCTGCTGTAATGAAATTTGTCATGCTCTTGTAATAATACATGGTAAAAATTGCAAGAAATTAAACATTTTTATATATATTAAAAAAATAATGGACAAAAAACAAATATCGTATTTGGATCGCCGCTCCAAGACCGCTGCGAAAACTTATAATTAGGTGGAAAGCTAATACAAAAAACTTAAAACTATAACATCCAAGGAAGGTTCTACATACTCGTCTGTTGTATTCTAAACAAGTTTATGAAGGTAGGTTGATGCAAATAGATAATAACTCCAATGTTGACAAATATTTTTCTTTAAACGCGTTTTTCTCAAAACAGTAAATTTTATCCTTGCGCGCAAGATATTTAAAAAACTTTTTACACTAGTATAATAAAAATTAGCACACTCTTGTAGCCATGCATAATTAATAAAATGACGAAAAAGATAAGAGATTAAGTAATAATATTTTTATCTAGATGCATTTTAATATTGAAAAAATGGCAAATTTTAAAAGTTTTATTTTTTATTGTTTTAAAAAATATTAAGTATCATTATTTTCTTAAGATTTTTCGTTAGTTGAATGCTATACTCATTATTTATCATTTAGCACATTACTTTTGGTAATTAGATAATAACAACCAATTATATTATGCGCGCAAAATGGTATTAAAAATTTTAACGAGCAAAATCTAGTATAATATTTTGATTTATTATAAAAAAATAGCAATATGTAAATACATTTTGTTAATGATTTTAGTAAGCTCATAATACAATAATCCTATGTGCAAATTTTTATTTTTGGATATGTGTTATTTTAAAAGTTATAGAATGTTGAACTTCAGCCTATCAGAAGGCATTTCGTAACACTTAAGGGGTATGTGCCCGCTTAAAAATAAATATTATTGATTCCAGTATACGAGGTTTAATACTCTGATTCAAAGCACAAAACCCTTAATATGATTTCAAATATTTTATTTTTTTGCCATAATGCCTTCTTTGTAGTTTTAGTGTTATATGTATATATTAATTTTAAATTATTAATATTAAAATAAAATTATGAGTTTAATATCTAATTATATTTTACATAAATGCAATTATTAATGTTATATAAATGCAATTATTAATGTTATATAAATGCAATTATTAATGTTATATAAATGCAATTATTAATGTTATATAAATGTAATTATTATTTTTCAAATATATGTATTACCTGTATTAATTGTGCTTTTTATTGTAATGCTGATTTAAGACTTTGGGAGGAGTTGCCGTGTAAAGTGAAAAATTTGAAGAATTTGCCATCTTTTAAAAAGAAATTGAAGAACTATTTTTTAAAAATGATGTAGGATTAATTTGTTCTCTTTTTTATTGCAATTATTGATATTTTATATGTATGATGTGGGATTCGTTTATATATTTTTATTGTAATTATTAATATTTTATATGTGAATCACTGGGTTCGGATGTTTTTTAATCATTTTTGATTTTGACCTTTTTCCTTCATTTATTCATGTAAATGTATAAATGTAAATAAAGCTTTTTTGTATTGTATTTTGTAATTTTCATCTCATCAAAGGCGATTCAGTTTGTAACCTTTTTGGCAAAATTTTTATACTGCCGGAAAAAATATACGTCGAGTGGTTGAATAAGTGATGATGTTTTAGGGGTTATTTATAAAGTAATGCAATCGCTAAGAAGATCTTCGTATATGCTTAGATCTGTGCACCCTGTCTAGGAATCTAACATGATACAAGAAGGTGGGTGCAAAATTGGATTAATGCAATTATTCAGCCATTCTTTTATTTGTAGTTTGCCCATTTTTCCTGATTTTGAAGAGATGATATATAAATCCAAAAAAATTTTTCCTGATTTTGAAGAGATAATATATAAATCCGAAAACCGAAATAACTCTTTAGCGGTCGGACAGTAACTTGACTTTTAACTCCCCACTTACTGATAGCGTTGGCACTATTTTATATGAATGTGTTAATGAAAATTCTGATGGAATTGTCGAAATAGTTTGCTTTTCCCCCTTTAAAGACAATCTTTCATTTGCTATGAAATAATGACGTCTATTCTGATCGGACATCAGTATTTGAGCAGGATCAAGAGTTAAAGTGGAATCTCCCATTTTTAATATAAATTCCACAGCAGTATTTCAATTTCCTCGATATTACAGATATGTGATGTGGTCGAGTGTTTTTTTAATTTATCGAGAAACAATTCCAGCTGTCTTTGTAAAATTTTGGATGAAACGATAACTGCTTTTCAAATTTATTAAATTTAATTCCTTAGTTTTATTGAAAACCCAGCTTTTTAAATCCACGTCTTGAACTGGCATATGACGATTTCTGGCATTCTTAAATTTTTGAAATATTGAAGCCCTAATTATTTCTTATTTTTGATTATTTATCCCTAATAAAGTTTTTTTATATTGTTTTTCATAAATTTTTTATATTGTGATACTTTGCTAGAAAACGAACACCTAATGATTTCAGTGTAACATTAAATAAACTGCCGATTAAACCAAGTTAAAACATGCCAGCTGACAACTCAAATTATCGCCAATACCTTGATTATCGTCATAATTGCGCCAATTCTTACAAGCACCCCGCCAAATAGCTGAAATTTGCGCCAATTTTGAAAACTTGAAGCGTTAATTAAAAATTTATATATGGATTTCGCAGAAAAAGGACTTTGGATTCGTAATTGGGGGTCAAAAATCTATAAATTGTAATATGTCTTAATTCTCAGTTAGGACTCCCACTCGGGCTAGTTCCCTTTTAAGTATGTATCGACGAGTAATTTATTTAGAAGAAATCTCAGCAAATTATCCAGCAAGATTTCAAACAATTCGATTCAAATCGATAAAGAAGGTGAAAAATATTTAAAAAAAATATGCAATAGCTTTTAAGCGAATGCGAACGAAATAGTCTAAGAATTTTCTTGAGGAGGTATGGGTCATACGTGGGGTATAAAAGGAAACCGCTTTCTCAGACAACATACTGTCAATACTAGCGAGCGATTGCTTGAATGTTTAGCCTGAACATAGCGAATATTTTATAACTCGTCAATTTAATATCGTTGACATTGTCTCTTTTTCATTGTGGGAAGTTGCAATAAGAAAAAGGACTTTGATGTCGAGTAACAGTTTGTTCTTTTTAAAGAAATAGGCGAAGGGGAAAGGCCAAGTGTAGGAGTAGGGAAAAGGATGAGACCAATAGTCTGCCTCTAGGGTCATAAAATCGAGAAGATCTTCGAAGGCCCAGTGATAAACAACGCAATAGAACCATGGACGAGGCTCCTTTGAGCCTGAATCGTCTGCTCCAGAAGATCTCGAGGCGAGTCAACATACAAGCGGACGGCAGCCGGACACACTCGGTTTTATGCCCTGCCTGAACTACCCTCGTTAGAAAGATTTATGCACAAGATAAGACCGCCCCACAAGAAAGAGTTGGGCCCATTTTTCGTTTCTGGGAACCAATTGCCAACATTCGAGCGAAGAATTTAAACCACGGTTTGCCAGGTTTGGGGGGGGGAGAAACTACCCTACACCCACTTGACGGGTGGTTCCATTTCGTGCAACTTCTTTCAGACGACTGAAATACGTGAGTGTTTTAGTCAAGAGCAGAAGAAAATTGTAGCAATAACTTCTAGTATTTTGTAACTCATTTTTAAATGTCGCTTTCTCAGAGCAATCGACCACAGTATTGACAGATTTGATCAAATCTGAGTATCTTTACCATTCTGTAAATAATTCTTTTGCAACTTATATAACAGACTTATATATTATATAGACAATAATAATATACACATACACTAGCTTCCAAGAATTTTGCACGCAAAGCAAATATTCGATTTTTGAAAACGTATTTGAATTTGACTGGCTGAAAAACACTGCTGATGTAGATGGCAGTATGCAAATATCATATATTACAGCCAATCACGATTGACTCTCCAGATATGTGCTAATTAGGCAGTCGTTGAAGATGCCAGCATTCTGAGGTATTTGAGGTGGTTCATTTAAATGCTGATACGAAGCGTTTATAACTTTTGTAGGATTATTTTTGATGGTATTCGCGTTCCTGTGGCTAAAAAACGATGAACGACAGATAGTGAGCTCTGGCGTGCTGTCAGACGCATTGAAGCAGGTCAGTCAATCAAAGATGTCGCTACTTTCTTTGGCGTTGATCGTACGGCAATTTCTCGATTATAGAAACAATTCCAAACAAGTCAAATGATTGTACGGAGATCTGTGCCCGGTCGTCCAAGGGTTACCAGCCCCCTTTGTTGATCGGTATATTGCTATAGTCGCCAAGTGAGATCGATGAGCGACCTCCATTCATTCATGGTTGCAGCGGCACTTGGTAAGACAATATCTCCCACTACTGTGCTCCGAAGGTTACACATGAAGGGACTATATGCCAGAGTACCACGTGTTTGTGTTCCACTAACCGTTCAAGCCAAAGGGGCAAGCTTAAAGTGGTGTCGTCAACATGTCAATTGGACTGTCTCTGAAAGGTGCAACGTTCTGTTCACGGACGACTCCAGATGCACCCTGGAATCAGGTGATAGGCGTGTAAAGGTCTGAAGAGAACGAGGCATACGCAATCAGACCAAGAACATTATCGAACATCACGCATTCAGAGCTGGCAGCATCATGGTTTGGGCTGGAATTTCAATGTAATATCGCACCGAGTTATGCATCTTTAAAGGCTGTTCTGTGACTGCTGTGCGGTATCGGGATGGAATTCTAGATCCAATTGTGAGACTCTACGCTGCAGCAATTGTTCCAGATTTCCTCCTTATAGACGATAACGCCCGTCCCCATCGAGTCACAATCGTTGACAAATACCTGGAAAATAAAGGTATTTCTCGTAAGGCAGCCGCACACTGAAGAAGCATGCGACGTTAACATCCAACGGGCGCAGTATAAAATATGGGAGAAACCAACGTATTTAATATTACGCCCCTGTACACTAGTTTGGCAAAATGTACTTAAGTTATTTTAAATATTCCACCTGTACTGCAGATCAATAACTCTCGTGTTATTTTTTCTGTGCTTTACCAAAGCCACGCTACATTATCGTGTGCTTTCAGTCTATAGCTAACTTATTATATAATACATATTTTTTCTTGAAAAAAATGTAAACCTTCGTAAGAGATAGGATCTTGATCATAATGTATCTAAATATGTATATTAGAAAAAATGTATTTTTTATTTAGAACAAGAAAAATACATCATTATATTCATGACTGGAAAGATGTGTACACTTCTTTATAAAAAATTGATGAAACGAAAACATTGTTTTTAATTAGTGACATTTTTGTCCAAAAATAAAAATCTACTAATTCAAATATCCAATGCGAATGCAGGCATTTCAGTACACGTATAATTAAATTCAAATCTGCAGAATAATTAAACAATGTTCGTGCGAAATAAAATTAAACTAATCATTTTACTCAGAAGCAGACAGTTAAAATAATCCAAGCGTTAGAACAAATAATAATGAAAGTCAATTTATATAAAAGCTGAAAAAAATTCAAAGGCAATAAATGAAACGCCCCAAGAGCAATCTCCACCGGAAGAACAATATAAACACAATGTTGCTAAATACATTTAAAATAAATAATATAACCGTATGGCAAACAAAATTTCTTTCAATGCAAGCAAAGAAAATGGAAGAAAGAATTGTCGATTTTGAACCGAAGTTGTGGCAGGAAAAACATCGCAGAATGCAAAATTTATTCTTTATTTGGGCATAGAATAACCACATTTCCTGATGGGTATGTTTAGGAAATTGTCAAATGTAAAAAAATGATCAAACATTGTGTATATTGCAGCAATATTTTTGAAACTACATGAAACAATGGAATAATCCTGTATGCCAAATTTAATAAAAATATCAGATGATGAGTGTGTCAATTTTATCTTTCGACATTGGAATATTGGAGTTAAGAATAGCGTACTCTATAATTAGGTTAGAAATAGAAGAGGGCTAAAATTAACACCTTTTTTGTTACAAGGTTCTCCCTCAGATAGGTAATTTATGAAATGGAGGAGAGATTGCCTATTACAGAACTTCGACTTTGCAATTCAGTTACCTCACCTATTATTGTAGTTCGGCTTCACTTTATTTCAAACATTTCGGGATGATCAGTACATTACGCTTGGCTTTATTAAAGACTAAACGATAGCCTCATCCGATAAAGTGTCTTCTATGGCAGAATAGAACAGAGATTCAGTACATGCAGTTTTTGTTTAATAAAAGGATATGAAGGCTTAGACATCAGAATTTAGTAATGAGTTCGGATGCTAAATTGAATTTATGGTAAATATGCTAATGTTTTTCAATATGTAGATATAACCGCTACCCCATCGTTAACTGAATAACAGAGGTAAAATGGGAAGGTATATTTACTAAACTTTCTGTCAATTTTAATCAATATCCTTGGTTAATTTAAACATTAAAATGCAAATTAATTTTTTCTATAAAAATATGCGTTAAATTTTACACTTACGAAAATGTTGAATTGAAAATATTAAGTAATTTCATACTCGAAACCTCTATACATACTATAGATGTGCCCCAAATAATGCGTTTACTCACAAAAATCATACTTTTATACAATATTTCATTTTTATGAATATAGAAGATAATAATTCAAACTTTAATATAAGGAAATTTCGTAAAACGTACGTTGTTCACATGAGGAGGAAATTTAGATGTGTATAAGGATGTGTATCCACAAGGATGTGTAAAATTCAAATATATGTATACTCGCTAAATGGCATTGTTGCTACTTATATTGTGAAATCGATATTATTTTTTATTAATGAATATTTGTAAATTTATATCTCACCCTTCTTAAAACGGAGGTTCGCGGCAAAATTAATCGACGAAATTTAATTCCAGCACCCACGTGTTGTGGTTTAAGCTAGATCCCTTTTGCCCATCTATTATAAATTAAGATAAAGAAGATAAGAAATGGAGGTAATATCCTGATTTGCAATATATGGATTAAAGAATTGTAGCTTGTGCTACAAAACATGGGTACGGAAATTTAATTTCATTAATAAATACGTTTATTTCCAATAGGATTAATTTACGTAATTTACCTCCTATAATGATTGTGATGGTTGGGTAAACATGCTATGTACATTACACTATTACTCGTTATGACATCGAATACTTTTAAAAGTGCAAAACAAATCGCGATACAAAATCATCAAAAGTTGAATTTTCACTACATGTTGTTTGAATTTGTCAGTTTCTGATTTCTTTAACAAGTAGAAAGGTGAAATCAAATCTTCAAATTTTAATGTGATGACCTATATTTTTAAATATCTCCTTATTTTCGTTTCTCTCCACTCGAATTTTGTTCCTCAAAACAATATTCTATTCAAATAAAAAGCATGAATTCACATACCAAAAGTAGTACGAGAAGAAATTTTAAAACATGAAAATAAATCTGGGAATGAACAAAACGGAAGTATTTGTTTAATCATTTTAGGACTTACTTCTACATTACATTCATTTGTCTAAAATTAAGGTGCTAATGATAGGTTAATTATAGATGTTACCATATTTAATTCCAATTTCATTATCACTTGAAGTTAGAGAAATATTTTGAAAATAACATACACATAACCCCATTCAATTCTTATCAATCTTCTATTGAATGCGGTCTTCTTAAGTATTGCTCATTCTGAAAGAACCTTTGAAATATATGTACATACTGCAGTGAGTATATTTTACATACTCACTTCTCTCCATATACCGGTAAGTGCTCTACTTGTTTTGTTTTTCGTTTGTTCGTTTTCTTTATTTCACTGACAAAAATCTTTTAGGTCACACCAATTATTTGGAAGTGGAGTAGGACACAGATTGCTGTCACCCTAGTGATGTCAATAATTTTCACTGAAATTCAACATTTATAATTTTTTCCAGTTGAATACTAGTTCTTTCTAGCTCAAAAAGTATCTTCAAAGACAAATATTTATTAATGTTGGAGGAAATAGGGTACTTAAGAATTTCAACCCATTGCATTAAAGTCACTTTTAATGCTCTCCCTTCCTTCTGAATGCCTGAATTCAGAATGTCTTATGAAGTTTTTTTTATGGTCGAATGCAAACAGACTAATAAGAGAAGAGATAGGTCTCTATCTCATAGGTTTGGATTTAAGCTAAATTATTGAAAATTAGTGTTAGGTAGTAAATATCTAATATTTCTGACGCACACGAAAACTAAGTTAAGATTGGTGCAGAGAAAGCCTTTGTTAGATAAAATCTTTTATCGCGTAGATATGCGGTTACTATAGCGCGTATAGCAAAATTTATCCCGTCTCAAGTTTAGCAGAATGAATACGCTTGTTTCTAATTTACTACGATAAGTTTCACGAATTAATGATAAAGGTAAACTTCCTCTGTGGCTGGGAAAAATGCAGATGTAGAATAAATAGCTAACAGAAATGATTCTAGTGAAGTTAAATTTGATTAGTGATATCGACAGAAAGTCAACTAGTAGAGAATTATTGCGAAGTTGTTTAAATTAAAGCATATAGAGGATAATGATGATTCATTAAATTCACTAGCAAGTTTATAATCAATTCTAAGAGAATCTTGAATACATATTCGGGGTATTTAAAAGATAACTGATAATCTGTCTGAAAACCAGATAATATTATATAAACGAATGAAAACATTTCAGAAAAACTAATGATCTATTAGATACCTTATATATATTATAAAAAATGCTGCATAGAAGTTATGTTAAATTCTATTAATATTATAAAACGAGAATGAAAAGGACACTTTTAGATAAAGGGGAATCTTTCAAGTCTAAACTTTTATATGGCTCTCTATTAGAATTATTATATTATCTACTAAGCTATTTTTTGAAAAAATCACTTCTTTTAGTAATATCTAATTTATACAAAAGCGTTCATCTGCCAATAAAATATTCCGTGATTAATAGTGCAAGAGAAATTATAGCTTACTTTTTTTTCAAACGACAACGTCAGACTCCTCAGGTGGACTCTGTATTCTAAAACTGCTCATTAATTAAAAATGACATTAAATGAAATCTTACTTGCAGTTGATTCCATAATTAGTATTTCTCAATATCAAGTTGCGGAGTTGTTCAAAAATACATTTATTGTATATATTGTGTTTATGCCATTACTTACTCTAGTGTAACAGCCTTTTCTTTTTAAGAGAATCTTGTCCAAATGAGTACATGCTTCTATTTCTGTGCTAAGCCTTAGTCTATATGTTGGATTTCTTTTACATTGGTTTTCACAGAACTAGAGTAATTTCCCATCTCACATTGTGAACGATTTTCCATTCATTATATTGCTTATAACATGTATTTATTTATCTACTTGTTAAAAGTTTTTTATATAAATAAATATATCGCTTGTAGCATATATGGGTATATCTGTTTGACAAACCTTTTCTTTTTTATGAATAAATATGTCGCTTGTAAAATATATGAGTTTTTCCATTTGACAGAATTTCTATTTTATATAAATAATGTAGAGAAGTTTAATAATTTTTTCACTACACTCATTTTCTTCCACATAACAAGCTGTTCAATCTTATAATATACGTTTTGAAATACATTTTCCCAAAACACAAATTCTTTTGAATCTTTAAGCACTTATATTTACGAGGGGAGGGTCCAAAAGAAACCGGAATTTTGTAATAAAATATTGTTTACTTATTTTGAGGTGTTACAAACTGAATCACTTTCAATGTACTATCTGTCCGTTTGATACAATGCACTGGTATAAACATGTTTTTCACTGTTCAATGCAGTTCTGAAACCTTTACAAAATGATGCCTTTTCATACCTCCGTCGGTTTTTTCTTCTTCTCTTCCACGTCTGCCAGCATTTTCTTCTAAGGTCATTTGTCAACCAGAGGAATAAAGAGAAGTGGCACAGAGCGACATCAAGTGAATATGGTCAGAGAGTTAGCCGATTCATGCCGTTTTTGGTTAAAACATGTTTCACACACAAGCCTTTATGCGTTGGGGCGTTCTCGTCGTGAGGACACCACCCTCACTTTGCTAAAACCCGGAGAGTTTTCGTCTCACCGCCTTATGCATACGTTTTAGAACTTGTAGGTAAAACGCATGGTTAACAGTTTGACTGTTGACAACGAATTCTGAGTGAACAACGATTGTGGTTGCCTGAGTTGGTTGTCCTGAGCAAAGTTGGTTTGCCAGTAACAATTTACTTTTCCTGAAGCGAAAAAACCTCCCGAAACGTTTATTTTATCTACAGCAGCTTCCTCGTAAGCTACTTCAAGTGTTAGAACTGTTTTCCCTTCCATTTTCCCTAACAGAAAACAGAATTTCACAGCCGCATGTTGTTCCAGCTTTTCGGCCATCATAAACATTGACGAACAAGCGAGAGGTGCTGAGCAAACAAAAACTCTGCACGACACCACGACTTGACTTGACAACGCCGGTCGGCAGACTAACGCAGAAGAGTCCTTACAAGAGGTATTCAGCGGTATGTACTGTAACGGGTCGACCCACCAAAGAACTATTCCGGTTCCTTTTGGTTTCCCTCTGGTGTAGTAACAGCAAAATTAAACACAATTGTAAATTTTTAACGTCTATAAAAGGTCTCCCGTAAAAATATAGAAATTTCTTCCTGTATGAATAAAAATAATTTTTATAGTATGCAGAAATTTAATTATTCGAAGTTTAAGTTTATACGTGTAATATTTTTCAAACTTTTAAAAATCTTCGCATTGTGAAATTATTTTTTGCAAACATATAAACATTACTTTAAAAAAAGCTTCAATTCATTACATTCAGAATTCATTACATTCATTACATTCAGAAAATTCATACGAATTTATTGCATACAGAAAAAGATTAATAGGAATTATCACTTTTAGTTTTACTTCATCACATACAGTAAAACCTGTATATAACCAGCAGCTTTGAAGTAACGAAAATGCTGGCTGTATCGTTTCTAACTAAATCCTTTTTTTAATTTAAAATTTTGAACTGAAAATAAAGTATTTATAGGAAATTTATGTATATGCATACAATAATATTCAGCTTAAAATTTGCTTAAATTTTAATAAACGTGGTATATAATATAATCCTTTGAAATTCAGTGTAATAATCTGAAAAAAAGGACTTGATATAATTAAAATTACATAAGTAGCCGATCTCGAAATAAGCTTTACTTATAGGTGAAAAAAATGTCCATTGTTGTTTACTTCATTTTGCAATATATTTGTGTATTTAATTTTCGTTGTATAAAATGCTTACTGCATTAAAAACATGGTCATCAGTTTAATCCATTGCCTTAAACAAATATAATAGTAGAATGATAGTTATTGTTGGCGTGCGACTGATGGTTTAAACGATCTTAAAAGCCGTTATAAGAATAACAAATACCGATATTAATAATAAGAAGAATAACAACTAATTATATTAGTAACTAACACGTTGTTCATGACCCTCTCTTTTCAATCGTAATTCATTCGTGTCAATTTCTATTGTCACAATACATATATCACCTTAAACAATACCCTTAATCATATATTGATATCGGTTCAATGAAACGTTTTGGATCGGAATAAACACAGATTAAAAGCTAACAACTATCCATAAGCAATGCTTTCACTTAACATGAATCCTTATAAATGGTTCAACAAATATATCCTCTCGTATAGTTAAGTAATAAAAAATAAAGCTGATGTACGTACCAACAAGGACGCAAATTTAAGTCTAAGCTGGGATTACTTCCTCACATTACGCATCCTGTTTCTCAAAGCGCATACGCATGTGATTTCGCTGCATGGATTTGGATAGTGCGGTAAAGAAAACTGTGCAGGGGTAGATGTAGTGGGGTTCTTGAACATTTGGGTCAAATGGCGAATAAAGCATCAAGGATTTGTAATTAAAACGGTCTCGGTTTGTAATCTTAGCTGTATTAAAACCGAAATATTTATTAAGTATTTACTTCTTCCAGATATCGGAAAGTCTAGGAAATAATCTGTTACAGCAATTTGATCGAACTCATTTAAGAGATTAAAGCTACAAAAATACTCTAAAATCTATTTTCAGCCAATTTTACACTTTATATTTTTACAGGATATTCTATTATATACGTGTGTGTGTGTGTTTTTAAAAAATTGTTCTTCACCGTTACTTTTCGGTTTGTGGACCAATGGGAACAGAAAAAAATATGGCCCTAATACTTAATTAATTACGTTCTAATTTAATTAAATTACGTCTTAAATCTAAAATTAATTACTGAATACATTACATAAAAACATTTACGAAGCTCTCATTAAAGATAGATCGGAGACGTAAAATTGGTATTTTTATCACCAGACTGAATGAAGTGAAATTCTTGTTAGAAATCTGTTTTAAGGGAAATGGTGCATTTCCATGAAATTTAAGGTATTTTAGCGTAGATTATATTGCGCCGTTTTCTACATATTAGCATCTTTACCCATTCTCATATCTAAGCTGAAAGGAGCCCGTACTTACAGCTCAAATTAGCTGACGCCTTCATACGTTGACTTTGATCGAAAATGATTTCCGTGTCTTATAGCTTTTCATCCAGTCGCAGGGACAATAAAGTTCAAACAATTCTTTAGACTTAGGCAGCATTTGAACACAGATCTATTAGATCCTAATATACAGACGATAAATGAGAGCCTGTTTCATATACCTGGAAGTGGATGATTGCATCCGTCTACAATTTCCTTCTTTTCTTTTGTCAGAAGTTTAGACTAGTAAAAGGTTTTCAACGTACCAAGTTTATAGATACTTGGGTCTAACCCTATTTCCTTGCCTCTTCTATTAGCCACAGTTGGTGACCGTCTGCCTCGGTAATTCGTCAAAGAATGACTCATGAATAAAACATACCATCAAAAATTCATTTCTCCCTTTTTTCGACAAAGTTGTTCCTTGTAGTCCCACTTTTATACACCATCTGTTGAAAGTTCCATTGAAAATTGTTGAGAACTTATTGCGCATATGGAATTGTTTTACACCGTCACATGTTAAAATTTTTATGCATCCCACACACACACGTCGTTCAATTTTCAACAACAAAATTTTTCTAACTCAAGTCTAATAACCTATAACAAGTCAATCTAGCAAGTTTTTTTTCTCCTACGAATATACGTTTTTCCATAAAATGACTAGATATTTTAAGTTATTGTTATAAATTCTATAATGCGGTTTTTAATACTAGTTGAAATTTATAAAATGTCGCAAAATTATATGGAAGCATATCCTCAAATGAAATTGTGCATTTCTGTTCAGATGAATATTTATAGTCCAAAAGCCATTTGAAAGCGTACCGCTCTCTCAAAATATTCTCCCTAAAGAGTATACGAAGAATAAAATAGTATTTAGTTCTAAGTGGGAAAACTATACAGCTTCTTGAATGTATTATTGCATGAATGTCGAAATCTTCAATTTCTTATTTCATTTGAATAGTATTTGAAATTAAGATCACTGAATTCACGTTCTTATAATTTTGAGTTAAAGAGAGAAAGGGTAAGTGTGTTTCAAAAGTCACGTTTAGTCTCGACCTCACAACCTTGTATCCATTCTTCATCATAACATTCTTAAAACTATTTTTCATAGTAGATATTCTTAAAACTATTTTTCATAGTAGATATTCTTAAAACTATTTTTCATAGTAGATATTCTTAAAACTATTTTTCATCGTACAAGTTCTTAAAATTATTTTTCGTCATAAATATTTTTAGAACTATTTTTCCTCGTTAATATCCTTATATTTAGAACTATTTTTCATCGTAAACGTTCTTAAAACTGTTTTTCATTGTGGATATCCTTGAAACTATTTTTAATCCTAAACATTCTTAAAACTGATTTTCCAAAATAGATAAATCTGGATTTAAAAGAACAACAACATAGCAATACTTAGTACGTAATATTCAACAGATATCCAGGAATTGTCCCTGAATTTTGCACTTACGTTTATTCAATTTTACTGTCCAAGCTTTGCACGGAACGGAAAATTCTTTGGTATGCTATAAATGATGCAAAACATAGCTGTCATATATATATATGCTATAAATGATGCAAAGCTTATCAACTGTTAATGCAATCTAAATCGTGGTCAATGATCTCGAAATCACTATTAGATATTTTTTAGAAGTTACAAATTTTGAGGATTAGTTTACGAAACCTTATAAAATAGTTGTAAGGAAGTTAATAGTATTTATTCTGTTTCCTTACGGCTTATTTCACCGCCGGTTTTATGTACATTGAAAGGATTTTCAATCCAGACAAAATTACATGCTGAGACATCAATATCCATAACACAGACCATTAAGCCTCTTTGGATTTCCAATAGTCATGTAAAGCAATCAATTTTGAAATATCAAAACATAATTTTTTATGAAACACGTCGATAGATTTTTAACTTCTGTTTCTAGTATGAATACGTACATACGCACATCAAAAATATTTCATTTAAGAGTTTAATCTTTAAGAAAGTAAACCACTACCGCTAGCTGCAAGCTATTCTATTTAACAGCTTGAATATTTTTGTCAAATAAACCGGATATTTATTATTTTAAACGTTGAGAATTCTTATAAAATGGACAGATTTTCACTGTGCACATAAGAAGTCAAGACCCTCATAAAAGACGTCTGCGAGAATTTACGTTTCACTGATATTAAACTCTCTTTAACCACAACAGGTTACTTTTAGCGCAATTCAACATCATTTCTGCTTTCAATAGCCGAGTTAAAATTGTGTGGCCGATTTTTTACTGTGTTCAACTTCAAATTTGTCTAAGAAACAAATCTTGTCCGCAGAAAAAAGGAGGGGAGACTCGATCTAATCAGAAAGAGTTGGGTACAGGGAATTACAGCAACCTCTGTTTACACATCGTAAAATAACTTTGGCAATCGCAAAATCAACATCATTAACTTCAGCCAACCGTCAAAAGCCACGACCACCACCTACCCATCACATTCGCAACCCATAAAATTTCGCCCAAGGCAACAAAACCAGGTTATTCCCGAGACGTTTTCTGGCAACATTTTAATGCTTCAGACTCGGACCTGGGATCGATTGGGTACAGCAAGTTTATGGTCGCCTAATTCTCGTCATTGGTATGATATTCGGAAAAGTCAGTTTGAAGTGGAAAATACATTCTCCGTGCTCATTAATCCTACCAACTAATCGTGCATTTTTAAATTTTACCTCGCTGTATCGAAGCTAAAAGAAGTCTAATATTCCAAACAACACTACGTAATAGCTATAATTTTATATTAACATCAGCAACTGCACTTTATCAGCAGGACGTAGAATATAATTTAGAAGTGTTCTTCCGGAAAATTTAGATCGCCATAATGTTTGAAAATGATATATATTAGTCTTTTTTCCTATTTTACAATTAAATATTAGTCGTTGCTATGGGTTGAAGTGAATATGCTGAGGTCTCAGGAGTATCATATGAGAGGTAGATGCTATGTAAAATAATTTGATTTTCAAATTGATCTTTTTCATTCTGCTAAAGCCCCTTTTACCTGACTTAACTTCTAAAACATTCAACTTCCTAAACTTATCATGCAAACCAAAAACCTCTTCAACTAAATCGCAAATAACGCGAAGCCCAGTTAAGGAAATGTACTTTTTATTAAAGAACATGCTTATTTAACGTGCGTCGATATCATATAATCGTTAGTTGCATAAAAAATTACCTGTAACTAACTTCCATCACTTTTCGTGGGATTAAGTTTTCTCTTTTCTAAATGAAAGATCAAACTTGTGCTTAAGGATATCAAATTTTTTTGCCCTCTCTAGTCTTTTGCCATGTATTTGCTTTATCAATTCGACTGCATTTTTTTACCCTCTCTCTTGTTCAAAGAAAACGTTTTAAATGAACTGATCTGCAGTATTGTTGATTGGATGATATATCGAAATTTCTTGATTTTTTTTTGCTTGAAGATTATTTTTTAAAGCGATCCCATAGGGAGGTTTAAAATACAGTAATCTAAACCATTTTCTTAGCGCAGAACTTTTGATATGGTGACCGAAGTTCGGCTTCCTCGTCGAACTGTATGTTCAGTTTTCCAATCCGACTGGCTAACGTGACGAGCTTAACGCCGCTTCCTCAATATTTCTGCCATCTATCATACTACATGTATGCGTGAGAACAGAGAGACTTTCATCCTGCAGTGGATTGAAAATGGTTGTTGATGATGATGATGAATCTCTACCATTAGCGGCTTTCGAATGACGGGAAAAAAAACACATTAAGCAAAAAAACACGTTATGGCGGAATATGCATGATTCTATATAGTATTTGCCTAGAACGTAAACTGCCGTCATTGAACGAAAATAGCCTTTAACTGGAAGACCGTCATTGAGAGTGGTTACAGTGCCTATAAGAGCACACTGTACTTTAATTATTACACTTTTCAATAACCTGAGTGAGCCTCGTTAATATGTCCTCTCTCCCGAAGAAGCATTTTGTAACGAAGATGTAGTTAGAGAACAATGGTAACCTTCAACGTTTTATACAAAAATGCACATTTGTCCTCTGTCATATAAATTGGGGGAAATGGTATGAATTTATTATTCCTGCCACTTGTTTTATTATGCGGGTTTAGAATTTTACTAAATACATATCTCTATTGTAAGACGTTTTTTTAAAAACATTAACGACCAGAACTCTAACAAAAAAACGCATAACATAGTATGGTGAAGGCCTCTTTATATACTGAACTAAAGAAATGCTATCGACGAGTTTAAAACGTTCCCAGCAATTGGCTGATAAAATTTACGAGAATGTAAAGCATTCTTAAAAGAGAAACATTTTATTCCGATAACAGCATCCCTCCGTTTCCATTTTAAATGCAATTCCACTGTCTCATTCTCAATTTCGACGTTAACAGCTATCTTCGAATACGGCAATTGTTAAGCAGTTCTCCGAAAAAATATTTAATATTTTATTTCTCACAACAAGGGCATTTCCATCTTTTGAATAAGCTTATTTATTCTGCTTGTGGAATAAATGAAAGTGGCCTGTGATGCATGCGACTCTTAAATAATGCGCCGAATACCCAATAATGCAGATCGCGCTTTTCTTCGGAAAACTAGAAGTTGATAAATATTACTTTAAGGCAAAGCGAATTTCTGTTGGCATATTCCATTTTGAAACTTATGCGATGGATATAAGCTTAGCACTATAGAGAAAGACTGGCTAGAAGAGCATTAAACTGTCATAAATTGTAGGCTTGTCAGCGGCTTGCTTCATGGTACAAGAGGTGGAGGCGAATGTCAGAAGCCAGCACGATTAGTCTTATGCAGACGGACAAACTTTTCTTTCTTTTATTCTCTTCGTCCGTCTTCTGTGCATCTCTATACTTGATTAACAATTCCCGATTTTGCTTAAGTCCTGTATTTAAGCCTAAACTATGGGAAAAGCCTTCAGCAAATAAAGCCCCCTTGAAACTAAAACTCAATAGGCTTAAGTCCACTTCAACTTTAGGAAAGCAACGTGTTCGATTCCACAATTTCGTTTGCCTTATTTCGAAGCTGGCAATATTCTTCCATGGGTTCTTTTATTAAAGCGGTGTTAAAATACTTGCAAGTAAATTTATCTGCAAAAAATTCAGTACCCGAGAACGAAATTGTAACATACAGTTGCAATTCTTTCCGAATCTTCTATAAAAAATATGTATACAGTAAGTTAAATGAACAAATTTATAGATAATATATGCTTCCTCCATGCAGTGAACATGCAGTAAAAGGCTATAAATTTGGAAGTGAAACAATTAGATTTAATTAATAAACCTTTTGACCCATATGGTTAAATTTTTTCAACTTTTCATAGATACGGGAATGAACTATCCTAAGACCTCGTAAAATTTTATGTTTGGCCATATAAAAATAATTAACTAGTATAAATTAGTAAAATTTCGTTACTGGTCTAATGTATAAAAGATATTCCGCAACGTTTTGTGAATTCCTCTTCCCTTTATCAAGCGAGTTCGCTCGAAATTTTACCAATCATGGGAAGCCTCGGTCAGTCTTTGTATCTTTTTGATAGTATAAATAACAAATAAGGTGTATAATAATGACTGTATTTGTTTCGAAAGGTACGTCAGAGTCTTAGTTTGTATTTAGAAAGTGTCATTGCTCAATGCACATCTGACTACCTCCATATCGTTAGTTAGGTCCCCTTTATATGGCATAGGTGAAAACTTGCTGATCATTTACAAGTAACGCTCGAAACGCTAGCAATAAATATGTCGCATATATATTATTAGCATATCAAAATAATGTTTCAAAACATATTTATTAATAAAATGCCTTCCCAACCTATTAATCCGTTTCAGTTAGTTCAAACATAGTTCCACATTTAAAAAATTTGCCGATGTCTGATCTGCAGGATTGGGTAACAGTTTTTTGTATGAATTCAATATTAGAAGAAATAATTATTTTATTACATCTTCACGTCTATTAAAATATAAACTGTTTTTTTTTTTAATTTTCTAGAAAAGGTTGATACCACAATGTATGCAGTCGTAATTATAGTTGTTCCAGAAACAGGATATCATAAAATTTTAAAGTCCGTGGCCTTTAAATAAAAATAGTTTATTAGTTTTATTTTTTTAAATATGCGCAGTGTGAAACAAGGTATTAGAAAGTATAATCGAATGTAAAAGCATATTGCGTATTATATCCTATAAGCATCCGGTAATAACACTCCAAAAATGAAAATTTTATCAAAAGTATTATGGCAAAAAATTACAGATGGCTTAATTTAAAATATATTGCCTTATACTATATAGCCAATTAAGTACTTAAATACTCTATTATGGATCCGAAAATATAGTCCATAGCAAAAAATTGTGGCGTAGTCAATGTACTTCAAAATGTATTATAAGCAAACAAATGCTTATAAATATATCTTAGCTTCCGAATGATTTATTCCAGATATTTTGTGAACTAAATTTCGATACATATCTAGCAAACCCGCTGCTACAAATTGGAGTTTAACTCCAAAAACTGTCAATCTTCTCGCCAAGTTATCTAAAAAATCTCAAACTCCCGCCATCTAAATATTTCAAAAACGAGAATACGTCAAAAATCGTGGCATTTTTTTATGCGTAAAGGAAACCTCGAAACTCCATCAATTTTCATAACTTGTAAACTTCGGAAAGAAAGTTTTGCGAATGAAATAGGCACAGAGTTGAGAGTTCGTTTAAATTACAGGCTTTGTTACACATTGGTTAAATATTTTCTGTTTTGTTTACATTGCAACATCAATTTGGGCTCTCTTTAAACATATACAAATTCTAGAAAGAAAATTTACATATTATAGGACCAAATATATTTCACGTCGTTTATTTTTCCTCTTTCTAGGTTAAGAGTGAAAATACCAAAGAACGTATGTACAATATATTAATAGAATACATCATAGAGGTAGAGTATTCAACTAAAAATTATAGTTTCAACTTAGCTTATACCCTACAGACGAAATATACATATGGCGAATCGTCAATGTTTCATCTACATTTTTCTGTATGGAAAAAATACTTAAAATAAATAAAAAATACTTAAACAAATCTGTTGCTTAATTAGTCACACCTACAGATCTTTTTCACAGATCTATTTATGTTGAGATTAAAGTTCCATTTCTAAGATTATTTGGTCAATTTTGTACCGTTTTCAATCATTAGGGCTATTTCTTGGTTTACTGTTTGTAAAGTTTGCTGCTGTTTTCCGCCTCTCGTTACGGTTGATATATAATCTCTCTCTCTCTCTCTTACATTTTCATCTAATTTATTTAATTAGTATTATTTGTTATTTTTATTAAATAGCCTAATAAATTTGTTTTCATTGGCGAATTAAATTCTGCGACGTCGTTAGCATTCGCCAAATAATCACTCTGAAAAGTATTAATTATTATTGAAATTTTCGGTAACTGTTACGGCAAATTAGAAATTTGTAACAAGATAAAAGACAATAATTACTATATTCAATATAACTCACAAATTTTTTAACCTTTTAAAAATTAAATATGAGAATATTTTGTATCTAACGAGAACGAAGGAGCGATTTTTTAAATTTGAAACTTAAATTAAAAAGTCAATCCTAAAACTTTAAAGTCAATCCTTTCCAAAGTTCAAATGATTTAATGCAAAACCATAGCAGTTCTCTTTCTCTCTCTCTCTCAAATCATTCAATTTTTTGGAACCTACATTTTGTAATTATACTAATATTTTACACCGAAAAACTTTTATACCAAAAAGAAAATATTATTAAAAGAAATCGATTAGAATAAATTGTTATTCGAAAAAGAACAAAAATTGAATTATATTTCTCACTGATACATAGTCATATCTTTAATTGTGTAATAGTACAAGAGGCAATTTAAAAGCATTTAATTTACAACTATTAAATAATATACAAAAAGTCAATAAAATAAATAAATAGAAATAACCAATCACATTAGAAAACATTTGGGACGAAACATAAAATTCTACTGATAACTGAAATCCACAACTACCGTGTTTTGAATAAGATGTTCTTAATTAAAATTTCATGAAACTTAACTTTAAAATTAGTCAACATTTAATTATAAATACTGTCGTCAAAAATTGGTTTTCAATAATATTTCTTATCGCAAAATAGACTTGTAGATGCCTTGTTGCATGTGAGATTTACATGAAAGCGCAGCCCATGCGACATTCAACGAGCACTCAACCTCAATATAACCTGCCTCGTGTAGTGCAATTATCATTATTATAAGCGTCAGATTTATTTGTTTGGATTTTTATGGCGCAAGAGCATCTGGGCTATACTGCGCCAAATGCTTCAGATTTGTAGCTTGTGAATCACTGTTACTTTTAATTATATATATATATTATTTATAGACCAAAATAAAAAAAGGAAAGAAAAGAAATGTGTTTTAATAGACCATACATAATGACATTAAAAAAGGTAGGAAATATCGTTTGGCTTATGACAAACGATCACTTCAAAAGCAAAATGCAGCCTAATCAGCAACCAAGTGAACTTCTCACCCTCTCTTGCAATCTAACGTAAGTTTGCTCCTGAAAAGGAAAGTGAAATTGGCAGTGTCGTCGTTTTATTCCGCTAGTACCATTATCCGACCTTTCCTCTCGCGTTACGCAACAGTAGAAACATTCAACACTTTAATGATATCCTCCGTTCTCAGTGATGCTTGGAGACAGAAAACGCTGTACACCAGGGAGCGTTCCGTCGAACATATCGTCGGCGTTCAATGATGGATGGTCAATGTCACGTGACACAGCCCTCGTGTGAAAGAGATAGCCAGAAGGCCCTGGACATTATCTGAGGACGACCCTTTCGTGTACCATAGCACCTCTTCCTCCCACGGAACGAAAAACTATTTTATCCCTCAGTAGGAAAGAGTTTCACAAGACTTCCACGCATCGGCTAACGACGGCAAGAAAGGCAGCAGTTCGGAAAAATAAAAAGATTCCGGGGGAAAAATCTTGAGATCTCTCTTTCTCAGTTCTTTTCCGTTCCTTTTTTTTTTTGGCCGAAAAGTGGGAAAAAAAGCGAGTTTCCGTCGTCGTTAACTTCTAGTTACTCGTCAGAAGAGAATTCTTTACGATCGAGAAACTAGTCGAGGAGTTGTTATCGATGAATTTATTTTTTACTCGTCACTTCTTCTTTATCTTCGACGAGTGGACACTCTTTTCGGCGTTTTTGTTCGTTTAATATGCTACTTGGACGGCATTAAAGGAAATCTTTCTCGTGGCATTCTGAAGGGCGATCGATGTGTAAAAGATAATTAACTAAAAACGAAAATATAGAAAAAACCCGGCTATTTTGTGAGCTTTTTAAAATTTGTTTTTAAAAGGTTTAATTTTAACCGGACAAAAATTTAGTAAAACTGTTACTGTAAAGCACGCTAAAATTCTCTTGAAGTTTGATATGCTACTTTCTTAAAATTTTTAGACACTTTTTTATAAATTTTACTCACGACTGCATTTGCTATTATTAAAGCATCCATTTCGTTTAACAGTTCACGATTATACGTGAAAGGTCTAGGGTTTTCTATTAAATCCAAATTTCCGAACTTGAATATATAATTCCTGCTTATTACCCGCGCTATTTTTATCAGAAAAATCAAAGATGACTGCAATAAATTATTAAAAAAAAAATTATAAAATAAAATGACTATAAGCAAGCCAAAAGGCATCGTACTAAATAAGGAAATTTTTCCCAGTCTAAAGGAATAAGATGGCTAAAAAAAATGCACTGGTCTACACTGAATCTACAAAAAATGCACTGGTATAACATAATGGCAAAATACTCGCAACTGACACACGATATCTACATAATAATATTGAAAATGATGCTGCCCCAGTACTTTATACAATACCGAGAAAATGCTTCTATAAGGTTCAGAATAAATTCTCGTATGCGATATTAACCTAATGTTGATATACTTTGCTAACAAAATACTAGTATGCTATACTGACAAAATTTTATTATAGAACATTAAAAACATACCCTCCGTTATTTTATGAAAATTATTTGCATTTTTACGTCGTTGCCATGTCTAAAAACACTACTTTAAAACTTAAACAATTCTAGGCTTAATATGCCAAAAATAAGCATTTGATTTTAATGTAAGACGACTAAAATTTAAAAATTCAGTGCTTGCAGAAATAAATGCTTCTTGAACGTATGTTTATTTCCACTGTCATTTTCATTGAAGTAATAGAACAGCTCACGCTTTGATTAGTTTCCATTATGTGCCTCATTCTATAAATTACATATTTTAAGAGCTTCCATTACACGCATGCCATACAGTAAATATGTTGGAGAATCGCTATACCTATAACAGCTAAACTATTGGATTCGCCTCCGAATCAGCATAATTGGCTACTTCTATATATTCAGCATTTAAAGCCTTTTGGCTCCCCAAGAAGCGGGTGCACGAGGCCACAACTCTTCCCCATCCCTGAATAGGTCCGATTAATCTCTAATGTGTGTCCTTGTTTCTGTTTACTTTAAACAAATAATTTTTAAAAAATGAATAGGCAATCTTATAATTTTTGATTCCTTTAGTGTTGACGCGAGCCCACAATTTCTTAACTCAAAATAAAGATTATTAAGACTGTATTTAATTCGTATGAGTCAAGAAAATAAGTCAAGAGAATACCCCATACTCAGTGACGGATTTAGGAAATTGCCGTCTCTGGGTACAAGCTATATATCCGTCCCCTTCATTCTCTTACAAAGAAAGGGGAATTTTGAAGGAAAAAAACATCATGCCTGTCGAAATCTTCCCTTTTTACATGGGAAGGGGGATTTTTGACATGGTTATTCAAACCAATATTTCCACTAATACGCTCTTTTATATAATTCATGATTTAGTTTTTGGTTATCAGCCCCTAGGAACGGCAGTCCATAGGCATGTGCCTTACCTACCTACTCAAAAATCCACCACTGTCCATACTGAATTCAAACAAGAAAATTTAGCGTACAGTTTCAGTCATATTCTCTATTTCCTAACAATTTTATTGAATTGAGCACCGCATTATCAACAGCGTGAAACATTTTCTTATTTTAAACCCTAGCAATTGAAAAAATGAAGTTAAAATTATTCTTCACTGGTGCAGGAGGTATTAAATTTATAAGTAAATAACTATGACTTAAAACAAAAACCCAAAATCATTTCCTCCTTTCAATCGAAACCTTGTACCAGATAGTTTTATCCAATGACATCCAGTGCTGTCTTAATAAACTGAAAGTAAAGGAGAAATACAATAGATCACGATTGCACCAAGGCAGTCAGATTCCAACAGATCAGCAAAAATCTTCTTTTCAGTATCCACCTTTATGACGCAGGGGCGATAGAGTAGTTTTACTTCTTTGGTCTCGTGGTAAATCATTTTCTTCGCATTTGCTTCAAAGACGGTCGATGAAAGGACTCGTTGATGACTTTGGGCGAAAACAATCTCTAATCGTCCCCTAGCTGGAATGTAACATCTGTGCAAACTTTAGTTCAGCTCCCCCTACCACCTCTGAAGACCGTCTTCCCAAGGTCGTCATTAGATCCTCGCGGCAAGGTATGAACGGTCGAATCCAGGGGAGTCGTGGAAGGTGGAATAAAGAAAAAAAAGCTAATGGATACTTAACACGGTGGCGAAAATTCGAAAAAATTAATGGATCATTAACAGGGCTGGCCTGGGCGCCTGAAAAAAAGCTAATGCAGACAGGTAATCATAGCGGGCCTATCGCATCGAAAGGCGTGCTTAGGATTAACGTGGTAAGCTGGTGAGTGCGATATGCCTCCTTCGATGGCAGTTGTTGAATGTCCGCTTATCGATTGATTGGCTGGCTTTTTAGCCATTTACTCAATGGGCTCATTAATTTTCGAATTTAACTATAACCAACAATTTCCGAATATTATTATTACGTTCCCAATATAGGGTATCGATTTCTTGCGGTATATCGATAATAAAGAATGATGATTTAATCGAAGTTGAAAATAATACTTTGTAGAGCATATTGCAATTGCTTATGGAGTCCATTTGTCTTCTTTTGTGTATTTCCGATAACGCGGAAGATATTCCTTCTCTCTTCATTAAGTGTTTGATGACTGGTGGTTCTTGGTAACTAAAGTGGAGTATTCGTAAATTTTGTAAAGGACGTTTTCTTTCTAAACAGTCAACAGGAGATTATGTTTTCATGATCTAATAATATAGGTTAACATGCTTTAATATACACGCACATACAGATATACAGTCGGAATTTCTTATAACGAACTCAGACATACTGAATTTTTCGTCTTCCTTGAACTTCTTAATATTCATCAACAGGTTCGGGTACGTCGAATATTTTCGTTATATGTTAATTTATAAAAAAAAAAACCATCAGAATATGAGATTCGACTGCGGATGTTAAAATTATTAACTATTTTATTATTCACATTTCAGAGCACTAAAAAGTGTTAAAACAAATTTCAATATGTCTTGGTATGCCACCAATTACGGGACAGATTTCAATTATAATACATCAAATACAACTTCATAAGATTACAGAAACTCTTTTTCCTCGTTATTCGTATCGCAGGAGTGCTTTCGATATAGAAGAATATCTTATGGTAAACAAAACTCTGACGATGTAAAAGCATTTCTGCAGTAGAACTTCGGGTCCTACTATTGGAAAAACGATAAAGCTGAGTCTCGGAGATGTACCACGTTTTAATTGTTTGAGCCTGTTTCTTTGTTTGTTACTTACGGGAGTATCTAATAGTTGGAGTGATATTAGCCCACGTTAACAACAAATGTGCATTAGTGAATTCCTTCTGGAATTCATGGTACTCGTGGCTTCTAAAGCGATTGGCCTATTGGGATATGTCCGGTATTTGTCTGCAGGGTGTCTTTCCGAAATTGCAACTTCGAAGTATCTATAAAAGTGTGAAACATGCAAAGTTCTTTGCAATTAATTGATAGCACTTATATCAAACTATAATTGACTGTGCAGAAAAAGTGGCCTCTTGGGAGTTAACTAGATACGAACCATTTACTTTTACATGAAGTATCTTGCCAATCTTGTTTCTACGATAGGATCTTAAGGGTACGACATCAATTTTGTTGCAGGAATGGAACACAAATACAGAAATGCTCAAAGTGTTTCTTTTATTATAATTCTTTAAATTTAAACTATTTTTCGCAGTGGACCGCAATTACGATTATGACTCCGAAGCTTGATAGCCTATGTTTGACTTGCAGGAAACTCAGTTCCATTTCAGTAGTTTGAAGATTGGTTAAATTTCCCATCTCTGTCAGGCCTGGGTTTAGGTTGCAAGTTGCCCTGGGCACAACGATATCTTGGCGTCATTTACCCCGCCTCACTATATATCCGTCCGTACCCAATGCGAAGAAATATTGTGGAAAATACAGCAATGAGGTCTTTGCTAAGTATTTTCTGTTAAAAGAAGCAAGTAGAATTCCGTCGATTCGACTTTCCCCGCAAATGTAACGAATATGACAGCGTCTCTGGGAACGAAAAAGTTTATAACTACTTTATTTGCATTAATCTAAAATAAAAAACGATATTTTATGAATATTTTTTTCCAGAAAGCTATTTAACTGTTGTTTCACAGAATTTTTTAGAATTTCAAATGAAGATTACAAAGAAAGACGCCTTCTCGGAGAGGGTCGATCAACGAAATTATGGGGTAAATAAATTAAAAAATGTATGTTGATGCACACACAATTAAAAAAGAGCGCCTTCTAAAAGTTAAAGGCGCCTTAAGCGCACTTGCTCAACGTGCCCATTTACACATTCAGGTTTGGTATATATATGAACCTCTGTGCGTCTTAACGTACGAGACCCGAAACAAGTAAAACGTTTTTTAGATATTAAAACATCGTATAATATTTAAAACGTTGATCAAGCAATCTTTACATTTGATATAATTATAAATGCACTTAAAGGGAAATTTTCTTCTTGTGCTCTACGGGAAAAAAATCGAAGTGTTTTCTAAATATTTCGAAACATTTAGTTAAGCTACGTTAAAGCGTATACTTCTGACTATAATATTATACTTCTGACCAGGATCACAAGTTTATACTCTTTTTTTCATCAATTATTCTTACTAACATATAACTTGAGGAAAATTTTTAATACAAAATCATATCTAAATTAGTAAACTGTGGGAAGTTAAACTACCCCAGAACTCTTCTAAACAGCATGATGCGTATGTGGCCAATGCTTTCCAGATGGATAATTGTCATGATTGGAAAAACTCGAAAAGACGTTGATCCAGGAATGAATAGATCGTAGTTGCATATTATGATGATAGGCGTGGGTGATAGTGGCCAGTTGACGGACGCCACTCATCACGGGGTCTGTTAACACCACCAATCATTGCATGTGGGAAGTCTGGCTTAACACTCCATGATATTTTTCAGGATATACATTTCCAGATTTGATGAGAAGTTTCCAGATCTAACAGCCTAACGTTGACTCATCTTCTTTTTATTAAAAAAATCTGTTGTATAAATTCTAATTATTTTCTTAGGTGTCCAGAAAGAAACCCAAATAACATCTCATTTAGGACGAAGTTTTAATCGTTGAAACATGTATACCGTGGCATTAGTTGAGATTTTGAAATCACCGATAGAATTGTGCCATTAGCTAGCATATAGTTAGAATTGTTTAATATTTTGCAGGGGAGAGCAAGAAAGAATCAGTCTTTAATCATAAACATGTGGGTATATACAGACCCAAAGTTGTAAGGTATGGAATGGAAATTTTAACCTTTACCTTCAAAGAGTCATAAAATAAATTAACTAGAGACCTACTATATGGAAAAGTAAAAGATAGGAGGGTGGGGAAAGACGTAAAGTGTGTGATTACGTCTTGACTAGGATCGAGAGGCTATGGAACGTCTTTAGAAGGGTCTTCAGAAAACGTCTTAGGTGGTTTGATGGAATAATACAATAAGTTGGGGTTACATGGTAACAGAGTGATCCGAAAGGACACATGTGGAAAGCATTTGGAGAGACCTTCATCCAGCAGTAGATAGATAATGGTTGAATGTGATGATGATTGTATGCAGGCCCGGGGACAGGATTTAAAGGACCTTGGGTAGTTCAGCTTATCCCCCTCCATAACTAATCCCTACCCTTTCTCTGCACCTATTTTTAAAGAGCTAAAACATACTAATTGCCACACTCGTAATTTGTTTTATAAGTATTTTGCGCTCACACAACATATACATGCAAGGTCATCATAAAAGCTTTGAGGGCCCTGCGTTCTATCGTATTTTAGGGTCCCTTTTTTCACTGCCTTTTATATTTTCCAATATTTGGTTCACACATTAAGATTGCCCTGCATAGACAGCACTCCAAGACTCTGATCGAATGTTTAAAATATATAAAGTATTTATTTTACATGTTGGCACTTCAATGGTATATAAATATATTGAGGAATAAATGCAGTTGCACGATACAAAAGTTAACTGAAACAAGCAGAATTGTTTATTATTATATCTATTAAGTTAAGAAAGATTTGTGCCGGGCCTTTTCTCTGTATATGTGTAATTTTTTCATTTATTGTGGGGGGCCCCGTTTTTGTGGAGCCTGGTTCAGCTGCACCTGTTACGGTGTTTTGCACCATATGATCTATGGTAAACCCAGCAATAGAAAAAATTCTGCGGTGCCCCTGCCCTTTCTTTTTATGCCCCAAGCACCTGCTTATTTTCCTTAACGGTTACTGCACCTCTGATTTTGACTATAAAAACTGGAAGAACACATCACATTAGATTTCTAATGTAAGTATACCATGGCAGAGCGTGTAGATTATTAAACTATAATAATACACAAATCTCCACTTCATTTAAGTCAATTGTGTGTGTCAAGTTTGTGATGCTTCAAGCTTGTTATATCATCATTGAAAGTTTCTTGGAACCTTTTTCTGTGTTGTCATTAATGTCATAACGACTGTACAAAAGAAGAATAAATAAAGTATTATTACCTTTGTCCACGTTACCTAAGCTACTATCTAAGCTAGTATCTATTCAACATATAAGGTTTTGGATAACGACTTCCTTGGTGTTGAAACTTTAACGGCCATCAGTGTATATCTGTCTACTTCACCATGTATCTCTCTCTCTTACTGGAAACATGAATCTATGATCCCAATTAATTTCATTCTATATGCCACTATTCAATAATTCTACACTAATGGCTTTATGCATGCATGCGTGCTTCGACCATTATCAACTAGATATTCTCTTACAATGGCACTAACTATACATATGCTTCTTGCTAAATATGCATATGCCCAACTATTATCTATTAGCTTAGAATTTAACTACAATTATTAGCCCAACTTAACTACTACTGTTGAATTTAACTTTAAAGCATGTAAGTTTAAATAACTTACAGGCGTTTTTCAAATAAATTCATTAGATTGTATTGTTTAGTTCGGTGGTTCTATAGTGGACGCATATGTCCTTTCATCAGTGTACAAATTCTCAAAGTCGCATACCAATTTTGCTAAAGCAGCAACTGTACAGAAAGAGGAGTTCATTTTGCGAATATACCACGTAACCATATATTTTTTACCTAACGTTTAGGCTCGACCTGTACGAGTTCTCACCGGAAGATAGTTGTCACGACACTGATTGGAATATTCTTTGGACATTCCTGAAAATGTCTAAAATTTTAAAACTCGTGACGCTCAGTGCCATTCAAGGAAATTGTTAGCGTATTGTAACTCACGGATTTTAGCGCTATTTCAAGAAACTTCGAATTTTAGAGAAAGAGTTAATGTATAGAATTGTGTCTTCGCTCGTTTGTATTGAATGGCGCGAAAATAGTAACGACCATATTGCCACGTGACCTACAGTTTTATGAGGAATCCAAACATTTTAAGACCTAGGAAACCAACCCCCCATTGTAGCGAACCGAACCCGGGTTAACGGCATGCTTGATGAGCGTCTTACCACTGCACAACTGCAAGACCTCAGGTGAAACTGTAGCCCGCCATATCTATCTTCCGTCGTAATTACTCTTCAAACGGCCATTTTGCAACAGAAACTTCACAGTGGTGTGTGTGTGTGTGTGTGATCGATGCAGAAATATTACCGTTCATACCTTACAGGGTTCCATACGCAACTCGGAGAATCTGGAATCGTCAGTGAAGTTGAAATCATTCCTAAAGTCAAGTAAAAACCAAAGTTTTTGTCAAACCTGGAAAACTCAGGGAAACCCTCATAACCTGATCGGAACACCTGAATTTCACGCCATGAGGCTATTTTGTAAGTTTTATTTGCGATTGGTTAAGGAATTTTGTCCGAGGAATCAGGAAAAAAACAAGAATTGTCAGGGAATGTTTTTCTTGAAAATGGGTGGGACCCTGACTTCAGTAACGAAAAGTTTGCATGCATTTTTGTATATTTGATGAACTGCAGCGAAGGACAAAATTAAGCTACGTTTTTCAACGTTATCTTATTTTTAATAGAGTTCACGTAGACGAGCGTTTGACATAATAGGCATCCTGGTATTTTAATAGATCATGTTTGGCACAATAGCAATTGATTCATTTTATGTTATTTAATAAAAGACACATCGCCCTACCAACTTTTGACCAGCTCCACGAAAAGCTTCGTGTTAAACCTTAGTTCCCAAATATTTTGTTATTCTTATCAGGTAAAATACTTTCTGATGATCGTGTGTTCCATATTTTTTTTCTCCCGTGTTTTGGAAAATTTATTACCAAGATCTACGAATCGACATACCTTAAGGCCCAACAGTAGCGTTTAGCCCTGATGTTGATAATCTGGTTTTGATTTCGACAGTACCAAGAGCTTGATTGTTTTGTTCTGTAAATCTGAAGTCTGAGATTTGATTCACTTTGCTGAAAAGGTTCGTACTCATCGGAAAATGGTAGCTCATGGCATAGAATAATCTTGGGTGTTTTTTAAGCCATAAAATACAAATAAATATATATATAACTAAATCTTTGAAGGTCCTTCTGCAATGGACGGATGAGTGAATGGATGAGTGAATGGATGAGTGAATGGATGAGTGAATGGATGGATGGACGGATATTCCCGTAACGTCTGACAGTGTCTAATGAATTTTTGAAACATCTAGATTTACGTAATCTCTCTCTCTCTCTCTCTTTGTGGATTTAATGGTTTAATCTTTATATATTGTTCGATTATAGCTTCTTTCGAATTATTAGTTTTAGTTTTCTTCAAACTATTTTTAGAACCTATCGTCTTAAAAGGATGGGTGATTCGCACTATAAAGTCCAAGTATCCGAATTCTTCTCTTCAAATACCTTTAGAGTTAGCCAAAGCTTTTAGAGGTGAAATTTCTCCAGGCAATATCAGTAACTTGAAGGTTCCTGACTGAAGCTTTCTCTAAAAGCCTTCAAATTCCAAATAGCCGTCATTACTACACATTTGTTTGGTTCTCAACACTTCCAGCTTTTCCGGGACATCAAAGAACGTTTTCTTTCTTTCTCTCCACATCTCTCTCTCCTATTTCGAAACGATGCATTAAACTTATTTCCTCAGAATTCAGAAAAGATGCAACGAAATCCCCGATGGCAAGTTATTTTTCGCAAATCCTGGACCGCTTACTATTCTCCACGGGTTATTGCATTTCGCACTCCCCCGTTATCGCAAATTAGATTGCTTTTCATACTCTCCAGGTGTTAAAGTATGTTCGACTTTAGGCGACAAATTAAAAAAAAAACCTACTCCGTGAGGAGATCCTACGCATTGCTAAGGCACAAATGATAGTAGAATTAAGTTTTTCGCAAAGCAAACTGATTGCAAATAAAACAGTTCACTGGGGACAAAACAGGCTTTATTGTCTAGATAAAAATGTAAATAACGTGCAAAATGTAAAAATTGGCGAAAATTTCATAAGACACTTCTAATATTTATAACATTTATTGGCCCTACAAAAAACTACGTTTAAATTATTTCATTATTTCGGAAGATGCAGGTTTGAGAAATTTATGATTCATTGACAATAAGATCCTCCTAACAGAATTACCAGAGTAAAAATAATTCCTGCGATAAGTTTGAAACAAATATACAGTCTTACGATAATTTATTTTACATGGACTTAGTTTATTATTAACTATCATAAATTAATCATTATCAATAGCTACAAATTTATTACTAACACTTATATAATTAATATCTTAATATATTTTAATATATTAGATATATAAAAATATATATTAATATATTAAAAATTCTAAAAATATCACTTAACTTCCTCAAAAATGTTCTGTTTTGGCCATAGTTTAATACTTTATGTATTAGAATGATTCAAAAATCCTTGCCGATTTAAAAGTCGTTCTGTGTCAGGCAGTTACTCTGTGTGCATGCCTTATGCATACAGGAACGACACATAGCCGGAAAACCACTATTGTGTAGTTGCTGTAAAGAGTGGAAATGGGCGAGAAATATGCGATGCAAGAGCTGTTACGATGTTTTTTTAAATTGACCACTGCATCATGGAAAATTTGTGCTGTGGAATATGAAGGATCAGTGTCTGTAAGAGTCCGAGTTGGGAAACTTCCGGTGGTCAGTTTTGAAGTTCTACAAGACTTCAAAATGAAATCTATGTTCAAATTCCAGACAAATGTCGAATGATCTAGGGGAATACTCCAGCCCACACAATTGTTCGCCAACTGCACAAGCGTGCCAAGAAACACAGGTACTGTCGACAAGTAAGTAACCTACTGCTTTTTGAATCACTTTGATTTTATTTCTTTACTAGAGCCAAATTATTTACAATCATTTATAAAACTACACTATAATAAAACTTTACACTTCTAATTATTATATATAATTTTATCTGTGGAGATCATAAAAGGCTTATCGTTTTAATTTGGATCAGTCAAGCAAATTCTCTAATGAGCATTAGCCATTTTTTCAGCAAAAATGGCTATAAATATATCAATTTTGTCCTCCGTCCAACTCTGTTGATTAAAGAATACTCGACAGAACTAAAAGGTGCATCCAAGCGTAAAATCTAACGAAGTACTCATTGATAGTCTTTCTCTATTCATCCTAAATAATGAAGAGGGACAAATCCTCATAATTTGAATCAGATGGCCTCCTTGAAAGAGTCGTAAGGTAACTGGTAACAAAAAAAATGGCGTTCTCCAGAAACAATTCCAAAAAAAAAAGCGGATACAAAAAAAAAGCTGCAAAAGGGATTGTGCTAAGAAAATATACGATCTTCGTTTAATTGCTTGGAATCATCGACTTATAATAGAGAAACTGTTAAACCCCCTTAGCGTCTTTGTATTTTTTTAGGTAGGGGAACCGGTTGACATTGTAGCTTTAAATGGTTCGAAAAAACAACCTATTAAGAGGCAATTTCTCCAGCATTCTCTTCTGAACAAGGAGTCTGTATTTTTACCCCGTTTTCTTGTTTTTTGCTCAAAGAACATCGTTCTGCAAATGGGGCGGTCTTTTTTCTCTCTTTTTCTCTTTTTTTCCTCTCATCGGAAGCACTCTTTCTTTCATAAAACATTTACAGCCTGTTGTTCCAATTTGGTAGAGTTTGGAAGGATTTTTAACATGAGTTTTCAGGATATTGCTTTGACTTTTCATAAATGTTGTTGGAATGCATTTTTAAGTAGGATGAAAGGTGTAAGTATGCAATGGTTTTAAGTTCTTTCTCGTTTTATACCGAAGAATAAAATACGGCTTTAGCATGGAACGAAGTTGTGAAGACTAGATTAATTGTACGAAGCAAGGCAACATCCTTTTCTGACAAAATTTAATTTTCTGAGTCCTCATGAAATGGCACAATTTATTCTTGTTCTATTGGTTTTTTTTACCGTATGTATAGACGTTTAATAATTGTGATATTTGCACATAAATTTTTGAATTTCACTTAGTGGATATTTACCTATTGATTTGTGAATTTTGCTTAGTGAATTGATCGATGTATGGATGTTTAACAATTGAATATAATGAAAAAAGGGTTTCATGACACATATTTTATTAACTATCGCCATATTTACTAACCATAAATTTAATAACAAGGGATTTTAAATATCTATCGAAAATTCCTTTCCATCAATTTAAAAGCGCATAACTTCGATAATGGTTATCAGCCAAGTATACGTTAAAACTGTCAGGGTTTAATTAATTCTTGCCAGTAAATTAGAATGAATTTTGTTTCCCCATCTACTTAATTATATACTAGAGAAAAGTCAGAGATTTTTTTTATAAGAATAGTTCATATGATATAAAATTTGCTTCCGCGCCATGCGCTTCTATATTAATAAAATGTTTTCATCTATAACAATTCTATTGTTATATACTCCTGTTTGTAAAAATTGCAACACCATGAAGGAATCACTTGATTGAGCTGAAACTTTCAGGAAATGCAAATTAGGGTATGCTATTCAAATGATTAGAATTTCAGAGTCATCGCGCATGCGTGGGCTGAGCAGCGCCCTCTGAACTGCTGATGGATCCGTATAAATAGAGGGCTGTAGCGGGGCGTGTATGGCTATCTGCTAGTGGTAAACGTTACATGAGACGTCACTATGCCTCTACGACGAAAGAGGGCGACATTTCAGCAAGTTACGGAGTTTGAACGGGGACGAATGATGATGACGTCAGCACGGGATGATAGACACCTGGTCCGCATGGCGGTGACGGACCGTTTTGCTTCATCTGGACAGTTGGCAGAACGTTGGTGCACTGCTACAGGTGTATCATTGTGTGCTTCATCAATTCGTCGGCGTCTACTGCACCGTGGACTGCGTGCAAGAGTTCCTTTATACAGGATCCCCCTGACGCAAAACCATCGGCGCCTGCGGCTACAATGGGCTCATGGACATAGAGACTGGCGTGCTGATTGGCAACAAGTGGTGTTTTCTGATGAATCCCGCTTTAATTTGGGGTACAGTGATGGCCGCATCCGTGTTAGACGCTATACCGGTGAACGCCACCTTCCGGAGTGCATTATCCAACGTCATAGTGGACGAATCCCCAGCGTTATGGTCTGGGGTGCAATTGCGTATCATGGACGATCTCAGCTGCTACGAATTGTGGGTAATCTTAACAGCAACCGGTACATCAATGAAGTTCTGGAGCCCGAAGTTGTTCCCTTCCTTCAAGGCATTCCCGGAGCTGTATTTCAACAGGACAATGCCCGCCCACATATTGCCAGGAATGTTCAAGACTTCTTTTCATCACAACAGATACAGCTTCTTCCTTGGCCTGCCTATTCGCCGGATATGTCGCCGATTGAACATGTGTGGGATTTCGTTGGTCGGCGTCTCGCTCGTGATCCTCGTCCCATAGCTACTACAGATGAACTTTGGGGTCGCACACAAGCAATCTGGAATGCTCTTCCTCAGGCACACATTCAACATCTGTTTGATTCCATGCCACGTCGTATAGCATCACTTATTGCAGCGCGTGGTGGCTTCACCAAATACTGATTTTCGACATGTAATATTGTTTTTTTGCTTTGTAATTTTAATCGTTTATTTGTATCAACACAGGTCGTTTGTACATTAAATTTCATTCAATTCGGACGAGTCCTTCATGGTGTTGCAATTTTTACAAACATGAGTATATATTTAATAATACTCTCAATTTCTATAATGTGATAAATAAAGATGTAATTTTAGGCTCTCAGATTTTAGTAATTAATAAATACGTAGCACTTTCCAGAAATATTTTATTCTCTAATTAATATGATAATTTATTCAAAAAGGATTAAAACCATATATACAAATTTTAAGTCCCAGACAAAAACATGGGATGAGTAACATCGTAAGTACACGAATAAAATAATAGCAAAAATACGGCATTTTTTATTTTGTCCTAAAAAAGTGGTTGACAAGAGAGTTTATAGCATTTTTTAGCAGAACATCCATGTGTTAAAATTTTAAAAACATAGCTTCCTAATCTGCTGTCAAATTTTTTATTTCGGTTCAAAGATGAAAAGCAGGCGTGTCAATTCTTTAAATCTCCTGTAGGGAAATGCAACAGACAAAAAAAGAATTAAGGGTTAGGGACTTAACGTTCAGCGTGTCTATTTACATTAAATTTAACCACATTTACGTTACCGTTTTAGGTCAAAATTTGATAATATCTAGTCATATATGTATATACTTGATTTACAAAATAGATTGTATTTACAAATTATTATAATTTTGTTTCATTTTAAGGATACATACCTTGAATTTGTTTTTTCTTTCGTTATAATTATTCATATTGGCCCAACTAACTTCAAAAACTAGAGGTTAAGAGTAGTTAATACCTTATTGTTCCACACGTAAAGTTCATTTACAATATTCGTTTTTCTAAGGTGTTTATGCCCCATAGATCCCCCTAGTTACACGTATGGTTTAGATCATTGGTTCTTAATGGGAGACACATAGCCCTCTTGTGAAAACAACGAAGTTTCGTGGCCACTGGTTGAAATTGTAAAACTGTGGGGCCGTGGGAGCTGTTAGTAGAGCCGGAGCCGCAAGTCCTTGAATTACAAAATAAAATAATTACTAAAAAAAAATAGTAACATCAAGGCGACATTAAATTACTGAATAATTACTGATAATTAATGGAATTTCCTTCCTCTGATACTCTTGACATGAGAATTGCAAGATGATCTCAGGAGCGTGCTTACGGCTTTAGCGGCCCTGGGCGAAACAGATTTTAGCGGCCCTCAAAAATGTTTTAACATAACACAATGAAAGAAAAAATTGACTGAGGTTTAACGTTATAAAATAAAATTCTTCGCCGGTCGAAACGCCAAAGGTAAAAAGAGGATAATGAAGTTAAATTAAAAATCCCCATTTCTAAACGACGTTAGCTGGGGATGTATCAATTACTTGGCATTTCTTAAGTTCGATGTTATGGACAAATGAAAGGGTTTTATTTAGGTCTACTGCCGCATTATAAATACAAAGAAAAACCGGAACAAAGTAATTATACATTTCTGCTTCTCAGAACTTTGCGAATAGTTCCTTTTTGTCGAAAACCGGGAGGTCCCTGTAGTGGCTATAAGGACACCACAATAAACATGATAACATGCATATTCTACTGATCAGTGACGTAGCTAGATATTTTGCCGCCCGGGCTAGTGACTGCCGTTGCCGCCAGTGAGCCGTATGGAAAATATAACGTCACACACAAAAGGTCAATTGACCAAATACTCTGAGAATTTCTAAGGGGCGCTAAAAATTTATTTATTGTGGTAATTGCACTGTATTGGTGCGGCAATGGATGGCTGCCCAGCTGGCCACCCCCTAAGTATGGCCCTGGGTGATCTTTTAGTATATATTGAGCGTTTGAAAATTTACATAGTGATATGCAATTTCGATTTAACGACGTGCGGTAGATGACTATCATAGAATAGGTGGTGAATCCGTTTGAGGTAAGAGCAGATAATCCAAATTATCATTAGATAATTATTTATTATTAGATTATATTAGAAATAATTAATTATTATTAGATAAGCAGAGAAATTGCAAATAACTTTCCACAGCCGTGGGAGAAAGCAAAATTGTTTTTTTATGGGATTTCCCACATCATATCTTCTTGACTGTGGATTTAGTAGAGTTCTTCATCTATTTCCAGAATCTCGTAACCACTTTGATATTGTGAGGAGGGGTGAAATGCAATTGTCTGTAATAAAGCTGCAGTCAGATATACAAAGCCTTACTTTTTCTCATCACCCATAAGGATCTCACTAAATTAAGGGACAGTATTGTAATATCTGATTATAAAATATTTTTATCAATTATACCTCTTGTATAGTAACTAGAAAATGTTGTTGATAAAGTGCACTGATTGGAAATATTATATTTATCAAAATTAGAAAATACATCA
>QLNU02015360.1:264932940-264973892 GCA_006491805.2 Dysdera silvatica | reverse complement strand
TTATTTGTTCAGAAAGGTGAAGCTTTTAAAACATCCAATCTAAAATTGGTCTAACTTACCCATACTTGTACTTCGAAGTGTAAATTAGAACGATAAAACGGAGAATATCTTGGAATCTTCGGGGCGGGACAAATTTGGAAATTAAAAGCCTTAACACACATACACTTTATTTTGTTCATTTTATTTCTAATTAAATTTCAAACGACAGTGTCTCTCTGTATAAAATTCGAAAACTGACGCGAGATTCAATCGAATGCGTATATTTAAGAGAATATGAATTGACTGTAAATAAATTTATAGCGACTCAACGAAATCGAAGAAATTGTGTTTAATTTAATTAAAATTGAATGGACAGCAAATAACCGAATTTAAAAAAATTCGCGATTGCTTTTTCAAAGAGCAATCGAGTGGTTAAGAATTCATTAGATTAATGCTTTCGATAAATTACTTTAAGCTAAATTATCAATACCATCCAACTTCTCAATCTATAAATTTAATTAAACCTTTAATTCAGCGAATGTTTTTTTTCATACTTTTATTGATTCAAACCTTGTTTAAAAAGTACCTTAAAGTCGCATATTGATAAATAATGCACAGAAAGACCACAGATCGGCTAAATATGTAAAACAAAGGAAACGCCAACTCGCTTTTTGGTTACCTTCAGCAATCTAACGTAAGAAATATTGCTATTGCATTAAACGCCGAAGAAGAGCAATCTATGGAGAGAGAGCAACAACAGTGCTTTAATAAACAATTAGAAATACTTCGGAATTGAAATGCGTTTTACATTTGAACAAGCCTGTATAGAGCGCGGGGTTTCGAAATCTGTTATCAGAGAATCTCACTTAATGCATTTTTCGCGTGTTCCAGGTATGTTGTTGAAAACTGGACCTGGAATAATAATTTTAAAAACAAACAGAAAAGGGAACAATTTCCATTTTTACATTATTATAAAAAAAACAGACCTCAATGGGTGCAGATGCACCCACCCTCCAGCCGCAAAATGAATGTTTTTAAAGAAACAGCGTTGTTTTAAAAGGAATTTTGTTTTTCTGGTTTTCGCAAAGATTATTTATTAAGCATACACTCTTTAAAAAAGTGGGGTGGAAAACAAGAAGAGAGAGAGAGAGAGAGAGAGAGAAGCAGCAGAACAAATGTATTCTCCAAAATAGGATTTTCCGAATTTGTACTTTTGATTTGTGATTTTAAGTAAGGTTAAATTAAATTTACCTAGTTTATGTTTACTTCCGTAAGGCTGTAGTCGAATTCTGAGTGAAAATATTAAACTTTAGATTTTGAAAATCTCATTTTTCGTATCTTTTAATGCTCCATCTTCCCCATTATTAAATGCGAATCATGTATTTTCCGTCAAATAACTTGGAAATTTGTTGTTTGTGTAAAGAAGTTTTTTGTTCGCTTGCGCTGCTAACATTTTAGCCGAGGGGGAACCCCTGCCTTGGAGTTGAAAACAGAACACATATTTATTTATATCGTTCATATTGATAAATTAAATTTACCCGTTTGATGCAGAAAAGGGGGAAATAATTCTTTTCGGAACAAATAAAAAATGTCCGAAATGGACTATAAAGGGAAATAAAAAAAAAACAAAACAACAAAACAAGGAATTGAGTCTATGCCGTCAAAGGCGAAAGATAAAATGATATTTTCCGTCTCTACTCTTGTAGTCTGTTCTAAAAAACGGGCTTTGGCGTCATCGTGACAGCCAGGGGAGATCATAGGGAGGTTTGGTGGTGGGGGGGAATCCCTGTTGCTCTCTCTTCTTCCGACACATTCCCCCTATTTCCTAAATGGGAAATGTTGGCCTGCTCAGGTGACCCCTTACTCGTAATGGGTAAGGGCGAATCCATCTTCCCCATACCCACTCACCTTTTATTTTTTGTTAGTATTGATCAACAAGTCCAAAATGATCGCTTCCTCTTCTCGGCTCCCTCCTCCCATGTCATTTCCTTTGTCTGTGTTTTCCCTAAGCAATTCCTTTTTGCTCTTCTTCGCGCGATTTCCAATGTCCCGTTGTTGTTGTTCACATGAGAAATGGTTTGGAAATATTTGTGATGAATCTGCCGATGAACGCTTCTCTTGCATTTTCTGATAGTCCATTCTCCCGATAGCGAGACGGCAGTTGGATCTTGTTGATTCCAGAAAGTTGTTTTCGCCATACTTTTCGATGTGATTAATCGTTTTGTCAGAGAGAGATTGTTTTCCTGCCAAATAAGATAAGTGAAGAGTCGTTACGTGTCTGCCCGGCTCTTTGTCCAACCAAGCACTTAAAGTTAATGATATTGGTTTAAGCTCAAGTGAAAGCACTTTTTTGCTGGTCTCTTTTCTGAGAATCTACACAATGGACTATGAGAATCATTATTAATCTTGTAACCTTTACAACTTTGAAATCGTTTCTTCGAAGCAAATAGTTCACAGGATGGGATGACAATTTTTGATCTGTCTTTCACTTTTTTTTGCTCTATTTTTACATTCAAAACGTAATTTGGGAACTTTTTTATGAGTTTTGAGTCGACGATGATAGATAGTACGGCAGTCGGCGCTAAACAAACTGTTGTTTTATTTATATCGTGATTATGTACGAAGGGCATGAGAGACTTCAGTTAAATATATATTTCATAACAAATCTGCTTTTTCTATTCATATAATGGACTCCAAACGAACTTGAGAATGCCCTCATCTTTTAAAATCGTGCGCGAAATTAAAACCATTAAATAATTGGTGTCAAAAACACTTACCATCCTAAACATGGATACGTATCCGAAATGGAAAATCTTTAACTCGAGGTTATTATCTTTTTCCTTGCTTCGCTTCTGCATTCAGAATCATTTAACACCAAGAAAATTACCTTGTTAGAAGCGTTCGTCTTCCACCTTTCTCTTCGTCGGAAAACGTCCCACGAATGACATATGTAGTCTCAACAAAAGGTCCTTTCCTCACAAGAATTCAAAAATTATGGAACCGTAAAAGCGTCTTCGAGTGATAGTAATGAAAAGTGCCTAATGTTCGCGGTAATTCCATTAATCGTCCAGAAGGAGCGGGACAAATCATGCTATTACAAAGTCACGTCATGGAAGTTAGCGGGTGGGAAACCGTGATGAGGTAGTATCAATTTTCGCGAGAAATATGACACTATTAGCCACGTATTACCGTGAGGCCCCTGGGCCCCATGATTTAGACAAGGGTGGACTCCATTTCAAAATCTCGTTGTGCTATTTATCAGAGATCGCGACGTTTTGAGTCGCTTCAACCCACCGTTCCTAACAACCTCCATTGTCTGACGCTTGATATACGGCCCCAATCCGAAACATTAAGGACCATATAAATAACTCTTTATTAACCATATTTTCGGGAAAAGCAATTGGTATTGTCAGAACTTTGATGGCTCGGGTTCCAGTCTCTTGCTTTTGAGATAATTCTCTGCCACCTGGTCGTCTTCTATGAGTTCGATAGCTTTAGCCGTAACTGAGATCGTTTTATAAAAGAAGAAATCCTTCCAAATGGTAGATACTGGCGACTGACATCGGTGATTTGTGTCGATGGGCTTTGAACGGCTTTTGTTCAGCCTTGTATCACGAGTCTGTTGATTTTTGTTCCTTTCTTTTATCTGAACCAAAAGTAACGACCTCTCGTGGTGAGTGGGGCTACTTTTTACCCCGTGCTTTATCATCTCTGATCTGATGGATATTTTAAGATAGTTAGTGGCTTTCTACCAAGAAGCTTCATTAAATCGAGAGACCGTGTTTCAAAAATTCGCGGGCCGTTAGCTATTTTGGCCCCCATTTTCTTGAAGCATTAAACGACCTTCAATTTTACTAAAACGCAAGGCGATTTATTTCTCTGCATTGCAACTTGACAGTTTAGGCTAAAAAGAAAGTTTTGTTCTGTAAGTAATCTTCAAAGCCTCAACCAGCCAAAATGTAGCACCACCGAAGTAACAAAAACTTAATGCAAAGGATATAAAATTTCCTTTTCGTACATAAACGCGTAGCCGATGTAACTGTATAACTGTCAAACAAACGTTCTATTACCCGTCCGCGGAATTTAATAGTCTCTACCTAAAAACGATGATCAACGAAGAATAAAAGATATGACGTTATTTTGCGACGAAAATTTCGGGAATTTAAAGGTTGGCTAACATCTTCGCTTATTTTCTACTATGCAAAGACTTTTTTTTGCGAGCTTCGAAAAAAAAGCTTGAGCGGCTCTTGACAGCTTTCTACGAGATTGAAAGCTTTAAATTCTTTTAGCAAGCTAAGCTTACTAAGGAAGCCGCCTACTGTCAACAGCCCGCTGTAAACTAATTTCATTTTCTTGCGTACAATTTATTTGCCCGCTTGTTCTTTTAACTTCCCTTCGGCCCTTCTAAACCGTGTCTTTTTTCCCCCTCTCCTGCGTCTTTTAATGCAAACATTCTAGCAATCCCGCCCAATGTTTGTCACACTACACTTTATTTGATTAAATCTTTTTAATTTTACTGTGAATAATTACGAAGGGTAAGATTTCCTTATCTGGGGTTCTCACCCCGGAGCTAAAACTAATGAGAATGAAAAATATACAGCCCCCAGAGCAAACATTGGAATACAAGTCTTTCTTACTGTTAAATTTATCACGCCCTCTAAACAGAAGTAATTACTTTGTATTCATATTTATTCTGTTTAATTGCAAGTGCAACGAAGTACGGACTTTTTTGCACCCTTTGGGAACGTAAAGTGTGAGCCTGATTGTCAGTAAAACTTACGATCTTAACGAGTCCCACCGTAGTTTAAACACATTCACCCTTAGTAAGTAAGTAGACCCTTCCTGCCGCAAAATCTAATGCCAAAAAATTTAAAAAAAAACAAAAAACAACGACATATAGTTATTATTTACTATTATTATACTTATTCATTTATCGAGTCACCAAATTTACATATCACAAAGCATCGTAATACAATTTAAGTGGCTCGATAGATAGGCATGAAAAAACTGAAAAAACCGGCTTGAATCTACTTCTGACCACCCAATTCATATAAAAGCAAGATGAAATCTAAGCCCATGACGTGCCAGTGCATGTCCTAATGCCTTCTTGAAGCATCGGAATGAAACCAATAGTAAAGTAAAACAAACCGATCCGAGTTTTTGTGGACAATATATATGTAATGAGTTCAAATACAAAATTTTCAGCACCACTTTTGTATAAAATTTCTGACAGTTTATAATTTCTGTTATGACTAAAAATTCTTTAAAAATCCATTTAGCTGATCAAAATAAATATATATTGCTGTTTCTCTGTAGTTATGGAAACCCCCAATAAGATCGACGCGAAATACACTTCAGTTATTTGATTATAAAAAAGAAGCTAAATTGGTCCATTACTTTATTTGGAGTAGGAAGTATTTAGGAGAACGTATTTATCAAAATATTCTTTGTTTGGTGCTCGTAGAGCGTAAAGCAAATTTTGACGATTTACGTAATAAATAACGTAAAGCGATACGTGTTTTCTAAATTATATCATGCAACGATAAATATTTCATCTTCTTAAGCAGTGCGTAAACGAATGTTCCATCCTATATAATTAGGAATACGTAAATAATCTTTGTTACTGCTTCAAAGCAGTGGTTTTTTTTTTTTTTTTAATTTCACGCGCGTCAGCATGCTTTTTCGCTAAAGGATGTGGTACATTATTAACATTTAGAAGAAGAGGGAACCTATGTAAATGACGTTAACAAAACAAACCTAAAAAGATATTATGCGTAAAGTTTAAGCTACTTTTATTGTGTAAACATGGCTTAGAAACATTACTGTAAAACATTTTTTCAACCAAAAAAAAAAGATCTTACTCCTAATTTTTGGTAAGCTTAAAATAATGTCCAAACACACAAGCAACTTAAAAAATATAAATCCATTCCCAAGAATATTTCATTTTTGTTCGAACGCTAAGCATATGAAAGTAAAGTTAAATTAATAAATTGTTAAAGGTTAAAATAAGTATGAATATTAATTAAAAAATTAAATTTTTAAATAAGTTACGTTAATTACTTCAAATAAGTAATAATTGTTAAGATTAAGACTCTTAAATTAAATAATAATTACACTAAATTGTTAAATATTATGAAGAAATAGATGGCAAACACCTGTTGCAAATCAAGCCTGATCAAAAATTGAAATGCTTTTCAAAAAATGTTTTAAAAACTGTATTTTCAATCATGATTCAAATTTATCTGCAATATTGGCCAGTGGTGCATAAATCGCTCATAAGACTGAAATTGTCATGTGCTCAAAAGGAAATTATTAACAATTTTGATTGCTTAATTAATTGGGAAAGTTAATTTTAGTTCCATAGTTTTATAAAATACGTTAACATGTAAGCATGCAAATTTTTTAACGTTTCCTCTTTCCCTTACATACGAAATTTTTTAACACTTACGAAATTGCAAACAAGGCAGATAGCATAAAAAGCTTTTGATAGTTTTCACAACAGTCCCACATCATCGTTTCCTCTTTTTCTTGTATAGAAATAAACAGACATTTTTAAATTCGTAGCTTGAGAGGACGCTTAGTTTGTAATTTTTGGTTCAGATATGATGAAATGATTGCACATTATCTTTGTGTAGATAATTACAGCAAAATGTGAATTATAAGCTCAATTTAAATGATAGATCATTTGTAAAAAGCATAACCATAATTATATCAGGGAAAGCAATTGAAATTCGGCAAGATTCTTTCTGCAGTTAGTTAATAATATAATTGTCCTCCTTTTTTATATAAATGTCTTCTGCTTCTAAATATCTTTCATTAGTGTGAGGCTGGTGCATAAAATCATTAACCATATTTTCATAATTAACAAGCAGGAAAACAGAAAAACACGAAAAATATCTCAGTGATATATCGCTAATAAAAGCAGCTTTCTGGCTAATGAATTCTATTAACGGCTATGTTTTTATCGCCACAAAATTCTTCCAGAAATTTGCTAAGAAGATTATCAAAAAGTTTATCAAGAAAGTCGACATGGAGGTTGTCATAAAATTACAAAATATATCAACTCAAAATTCTATCTTTTGCTAAAATCGTTCATGAAGACCTTCATGAGCCTTGATGGCCATAAAGCGAACATCCCGTTCTTTGAAAAAATGTTTTGCACATAAGCTTATAAGGACATTTGCTGCGCAATAAAGTTCGATGTATCACATATACACACAGGACACACACACACACAAAGCCTCTCGCCTCAGTAAGAAAGCAACCATCCATGGAAGAGAATAACGCATCCTTTCCATGGATCTTACGTTACCCATTTAAGAAAAGCCATGGAGCGCGTGATGTTAAATGCAGCCAATGATTTGTTGCGATCGGTTTGAAGGCACCTCCATTTCACCTTCCTTCAAAATTCGATATCCTCCCCTTGTGTATGACGCCGCTCTTGAAGAATAGGGCGTTGCCACTGGAGCATATGTTGCCTTGTCTTTAAATTCGGGATTCTCTTTCTGAACATGATCGTACATTTTCTAAATATCCTCCAGATACATTTCCAAAGGTGCGCAATGTTGCTTTATCGACTCCTTCACCATATTCAGAACCGAAGGATTCGCCCAACCCATTGACTTTATGGTGTTTTTTTCCCACTATTCAAAAATGTTTGCCTATTTATGGTCCATTGAGGGTTATTTTTGTCAAAATCAATAGCCCTTCACCTTTATTTCTTAACTATGTATTTCTGTTACGAATATGTTTCGTAACATGCAGTATTTGCGCAGTCAACAAGATTTACAAAATGTAATTGAGATAATAATAGATTATAACCCCAAGATAATGCTGAAAATTTCATACTATTCTATCTTTTAATTTCACCATGTGAGTGACCACATTATTTTAATTCGTATAAGGTCTTGCGTATATCTGAGAGTAACGCTTATATCATTGGTTATCAACTCTTTCTTATTGTCAAATAGTCGTGAGATGTAGGCATTACTAAGTTGCAAAAATCAAAATATAGCAACTTCGCAACAATTTTTGCCTTCCTGGAGATTGGCGTAATTTCCCTAAAATTCGATGTGATGAGCATTTCATAGACTAATGCATGAACATGTATTATTTATGATAGATATAATATTGTGTGTGTGTGAACAAATATAATATAAATTTATTTAGGCGGGATATTCTTATATTACAACTCCAAGAAATGTCAATGAAATATAATATTTTATAATTCCCCAGGGCAGCAGCAAGGAAAGACCATAATGCCTAACAATAGCGGTGGTACCCAAGGAAACTGACACATTAAAATTAGTAAAATGACGAGTTATATTTAGTAAAAGACGACTGAAAAAGCACAGCCTGTATGCGATAAAGTATATTGTTGGCTTCAATTTGGACGAAAGTACAAAATTTTAAAGAAAACTAGTCCATGAATCAGTATATCGTTGGCTTAATTTCGAACGAAAATTATCACAATCAATTCGGCGAAAACTAGCCCATAAATCAAACTATATTTATTGTTGGCGAAGCTAATTAAGGACTGCTGTTAAACTGTATGAGCTTAATGCAAAATCCGAAAAACTATTGATAAATTTTTTCTTGTTAACTATTAGTAATTAAAACCAAATTCGCCAAAGTATTTTGTCGCCAAGTTGAACATCTCAATAGAATCGGAGGAAGTAGTTCGAATTTGCATTAGAGGAAGAGCGATATATGTGGCTTCTTCGTTGTCGAATTGTTTTTCATCCTCTTTTAAGTGCAATTCTTATATCGGCGGAAAAAAGTAAAAAAGAAAAAAAGAAAACGAACTCCAGACAAAACAAAAACTAATCAAACCACACAATATTTTAATGCAACTTTATATCTCTCTTGATTTTCATAATAAGATCAGATACGATAAGAACACCTAATTAGAACACAATGAAAAACGTTTCTTCAATTAATTTTTTAAAGATGTAAGTAATAAGAGCATTTAATAAGAACAGAGCGTCTCACAAAGGCGGTTTTTTATCAGGAAAATATTTCATCTGCGAAAGCCCAGTAGAATACTACATACCTTGGTGATACCTTGATGTAAAACGACCTTTATTTTAAACGCACCAAATTGCACTGCTACATTCAAACTACACTGAAAAACTTTATTTTTCTATTCGAATATATTACGAAGTGTTATGACAAACGTTGAAGGTCACATATAATTTTAGTGTTACTGAAAACAAGAATAATGTTATTGATTATAAATTAGATATGCCTTAAATTATAATACATCAGTAGTTTTCTACTTCTCAGTCTATTTATACTTCTGTGTTTATTTTAACCGCCTTGCATGCACTCAAGACAGTTTTTTGATACTTAGATTTTGCAAATACCCATAACAAGTATAGATGAATCGATAATTGAAGATTACTATGTCTTACATTGTAGAATTTTTTAAATCGAGTTTTGCATTGTATATCAACGCCTGTGTATTTACTAACGTTAAATATGCATAACTATATATTACATAAAAATAATAAATCATCTGCTATATAAAATGGTACATGAATTACGTAAATGTCGAGCCATATTCACCGAGAAAATGGTTCATGATGTCGCAAACTTTTTTTTTTTCTCTGTAATTCTCTCTGAATGGAAGAAATAAATAAATAATTATTAATATTCGGCTGTTGAACGAAAAATTCGTATAAGATGAAGAAAATATTTTCCATTTATTTTAATATTTGGATTAATTTCTTTCTCAGAAGTCATATTGCAAAACATCATTCTTCCTTTAAATGAATGGAAAGTCTGTAATCGTATAAATGAGCTAGTGCCTCTTTAAACAAACCAATTTAAAAATCCTAAACACGAATTCAAATTCCTAAAAGAAGCCATTGTGTCTTCAATTAACATTAAATTATCACCAAAAAACCTCTTCGCCATGTAACCTATTTTTCTTTTTTTTTATTCACGAGTTTTGTTAAAAATCGTCTATAGTAAAACGTTTTGGAAGAACTATATTTAATTCCATGCCTCATCTTTTAGCAAAACGCTTTGAAACAATAGCCAGTAACTTACGTGCGCGCATAAAACTATGTAATAGTTGAATCCGACAGGAAGGAGAAAATAAAAAACGTAATGGCTTCGCACCATTTAATCTCCCACGAGGCACATGGATTCTCTAGTTACCTTTCTATAGAATAAAGTTGTTTACAAACACTTAGACTGCAAAATTGCCATTTTAATGAAAAAAGGACAAAAGATGTCGTGTGCGCGTTAGTTTTGACGCTTTCCAATAATAACTCAAATCATAACTTATTTAAAGGAAAATAACCGGAGCGAATTTCTCGAATTTCAAGGTGCGTCCTAAAATAAAGAGAAGGCGGGAAATAGCTTCGAGTTTGTTTTTATTTCGTCGTTGTTTATTTTCTTATGTCATCCCGGATACTCGTCACACATCAGTCGTGACATTTATTCATAAAGTTTAGATACACGGCCTTCAGCGAGCGAGTGCTTTTCTCAGTTTGTTTGAATGTTTGCATCACTCGAGATCACGGGTGAGAAGGCGAAGGCAAACATAAAATATGCATTTGAATTTCTCATCTTCTTGCCAGGCGAGTGACATTTCACATGCTGCCTTCTCGGCGGAAATGAAAATTGCGCTGGTGAAGAATTTACAAGAGGGAGACCTGGCCGTCTCTCAATTCTCAAAACTTCGCCAACGATTTCATTACGAGGGAATTTCGATGCGAATGTCACAGCATAGAGCGACATATGAATTAAATATCTTCCTTGCATGGAAATCTTCAAAGGGAATGCTTAGCCCACCCATCTCGAAAATATCCATGCGAGAAATAGTTACTGCACTTCGTCCATTCAGAAAAAGAAGACACCTTTAACAACAAGGAAAACCCGTCAAAAGCCACCAAAAATCAAGGTGGCCTAAAGCGATTTGAGAAAAAGTTGTTGTTTTTGCAGTTTTGGATATTTTGTTGCTGATTAGAGTTATGGCGGACTCAAAAAACCAGCGCTATGTATATCGCACCTGAATTATTCAACAAGTGTTATCCTTAATTATAATTTACGATACAATGCGCGGATTTAACGTACAGTCAAATTCGTTCATAACGCAGCTGAAAAGAGCAGCAAAAATATTCCATATACATGAGCTTCGAATCATTAATACCAGCTGATAAACATTACGAAATTTAAAGGACATAAAAAAAATTTGGCGCAGTATAGCTCAGATGCTCTTGCGCCATAAAAATCCAAACAAACAAACGAACAAAAAAATTCGATATATATATATATATATGTGAAGCTTTGATATGTCCTTGTTCGATATAATGGATATAAGGACACTACGATCTTGCGCTTTTTTTGGGGGGAGGGACAAAAAAATAAATGCCCGTATGATAAAAGGAAATCTCCCCAAGGGAGGTGGTCATTCTTTACTATCTTTGACGGTCACGTGACTCTAAGTAGCGAAAATGTCAGAAAATGATGATTGAAAACATATTGCATTTCTAAATTTTTTCATCATTTTACGTTAAGAGTGCCCTCGCGATGGATGAATGTATCGATTATATTGATAGTAACGTAAGACATCAAAGAACATGCCTTTAAACATTCTGAAGATTTTACACGTAAAATCGGTTCCGGTGATTGCAGTTAAGTAGAAAGATAATGAGCCAGTTTACAAACACCGACACTGTTTCTTCACAGCAAGGTGCAAAGGCTGATATTTGCTTTCGCAGTTAGCAGATAAAACTGTTATGCCAGCACATTCTTTAAATTCATTTTTAGGTGGACGATACACTAATAGAGAAATAAAATCGCGTTTTCTTTTTCTAACCTCAGCTTTTTATCTACCTTTCGCAAGAAATTGTGAAAAATACCTGTTGCCGTCCACATGCATTTTTGTTAGGTGCGTATTTTGTAGGAAAGTTTGCCACGTTTTTAAAACAATGTAACTTACTTGCAATATACATACGAAATATCACTTTGTTTCTTCCGTCAGCATTTACACAAAGTAGAATTATCTAACGCATTTTGAATGATTTTTCACCATGGCAAGGTTCATACGCTTAAAATATAATTCTTTTCTGACATCATGGGCGTTGGAAGAATAGGGCTAGAGTGGGCACTTGCCCTCCCTTGGAATTTTAAAAAAAAATCTTTTTCTTTTTGCTCAAGTTCAAGCATATGTGACCTCTCTCTCCATTCTATTTGAATTAAATAGCCTCATTATTTAATCAAATAATTTAAATAATTATTTAATTAAATAATTTAAATAATTATTTAATTAAATAAATTAATTAATTAATCAATTAAATGTAATCATGATATTTTTGAATGTATTTTTTTTATTCTGCTGAAGTAATCTTTGCCCACCCCTACAAAAAATTCTGCTAACGCCCATGACTGACATAGCAATAAAGTCTCGTTTCATCGACAATTAATATGCTCAGATGCTCAATATTCATAAATTGTTACTATTTCTAGTAAACTGTTATTTTATTTCTCAACAGTACCCAGGTGCGTGCTTTCGGATTCTCTCGATAAAGAACGGTATACTAAAATGTTGCTATTTTTAAACCAATTAACCCAACAATTCGATCCCTTGAAACTCCTAACATTGTTTTTTTTTAAATCTCCAAGGATTTCTCTTTTAAAATCGTATTGGTTATTGATAAATTTAGACTACGTGATTCATGAAAAAACTTTATCATAAAATGGATTCCAGTCCATAATATGGTAATTCAAAGTATATATATTTATTTTGCTTCAAGACCTAGTTCTTTTCTTCTAGTTCTAATATGTTCTTTATTTTTCTAAATCATTTGTGGTGTAGAAATAGGTAATTTATGTTTTTTGAGAATTTATCATTAGTTCCACTGACTGTTTCAGCTTCCTTCAATGTTGAAGCTTTTTCTGCAACAGCAAAAAAAATGTATTTCCTTTGTATTCATTCTTTGCTGAAGAAAAGCAACGAAACATAAATATCCACGCTGGACAAGCCCACAAACCGAATCAGTATTAAAAATTAGCTAAAATTAAATATCATATAACCAAATGGGGTTTGGGGATTGCTTCACCTCTCCCGTTTGGTTTCACCACTCGTGGGACGGATCAAAATATAGAATATGCTGAATCACAACTAGAATTGCGTCGATACACGTGAGAAACATTACGAGTCAGCAAAGTCACTATAGAAAGTGTTACGTCCCAATGAGATCTTTAATGATTTGAAGAAAATTAAAACGCAGAAATCGAACGAGATGTATGAGGACTGTTTTCGAACGTACGAAGCGGTAACTGTGATTCTCTGAAATACAGAAAACGACATGTCATCAATGATGGACACATATTTTTTTAATTAGCATTTTTCAGTTCTTTAAAAAATTATTTCCTTCAATTAATCTTCTTGTTTATGTATTCAGATCGTATCAGTGACTCCATAAGTTTTGTATCATTCACTTGTATGAGAAATGCCACCTACTGTATTTCCACTGAAATACCGACACCCAACTAGTAATCAAAAATCATCTTACTGGTAAATAATCCCGCACTTATATATATGCTATATGGTCAAAAGCATCGATCATCAAATGTGTGAAAAAAATTTTAATTAATAAAATAATAATGGGCCTGTCCGATTTTGGCCTTAATATACTCTAAGATCCTTCTGGGCATGCTTTCCACTAGAACTTTTTGCTTTCAGGGATATACTTCCATTTTAAAATACTGCCACCACAAGCTCTTGTTTGGGAGCCGAACGTTTTTTGTTTTCTGAACTTCCTAATGCGGTATTCAAATACACCCCCAAAAATTTTTTAATGAGCTCAAATTGAGGTTTTTTGAAGGTCGGTCGAAAGCAAAAATTTGATTTCTCGAAACCATTTAGAGAAAACGCCTCCTTTATGAGAAAGTGTGTTGTCATTTCAATATAATTAGAACCTCATCACAATAATATTTTCGAATTATTGAGAGCGTAAATTTACCCCAAATACCTAAGCAAATTCCCTTATTAATATTCATCGGCGTCATTTTTAACGAACATAGCCCGAAAATATCACAACGGAACGTCCTCCACAACCGAAATACATCATTATACTAAAATATATATTTTTTTAACCAAAAATAGGTTGATTCAATTTCGCATCTAGTATTTTATTTTGTTTTAAATGCATTATATTCATAAATAGTGTGATATTGAGCTGCATTCGCTGTTTGTTTCTTTGTTTCTTTTTGCAATATTTAATTAATTTTATGTTCTATATTGTATAGCAGTATGCATTCTTTACTCATCAGTTGTTAATTTTTTATATATATAAAATCAGATTCTCATAGAGTTTATAGTATCGTATAAAACCTCATATTAAGCTCAACAGTAAAACGAAGCTACTTTACTTGTAAGCAAAACAGGGAACACATCTAAAACTACATTTATTAAGAACTATCGAGCAGGTTTTTCAAGTCTCCAATAAATGTTGTTCTGTTTCCCAATGTGGGATTACTACGATGGGTTATTAAGAATAATTTTACTTCTTTGGATAAGTAATATGAAGTAATCACATTAGTTTCGGCAAAACGTCTGCGGTTTTTCAAACGCCTCACCTTCATTCCGATTTCCATAAATCATTATATTTGCAAGTTAATAACAGCAATATACCATCCAAACATCCCCAAATAAAATGCGCTTCTCCAAATTGCTGCTAGAATCTTATTTTTTTCATCACAGATCACATTTTCTCTCCGGAAAAATATTTTATAATACGTATGCATCTTCTGTCTGTACCCTAGCGAAAGATGAATGTGTTTTTCTTTCTGAATTGTTGATTCAGAATGCGAAGCTGTTTTTCTTATGCCGAACTCCTACAACAGAATCATAAATTTAGATTTGTATAAATATAGCGATTTATACACACTTGAATACAGTGGAAAATGGAGTTCTCGATGGAAACTATTATCCCTAGAGCTAGTTCGAACTATTTACTTTTTCCGTAACGTTACGGGAGAAACAAGTTCGGCCTTGTTGAACTGTTTGCTCGTTTTTCTATAAAACAACTGACGAAAGTCAACTGATTTTCCCATTTTCTTGTAGGAAGACATTCCCCCATGTTCGTATAATTTCAAAGGAATCAAATTACAATTGGAAAAAAGCAATAGCAACTGACTGTCGTTTCCATCCTTTTTTTTTCTATTTCTTTTTTTTTTTTTTCAATTAGAAAAAGTTCAGAATTTTTTTGCTTCGAACAGGAGCTTTGTTTGTAAGAAGTTTTTTCTTTTAAAATATACGATCAATGAAATCCCTCTAAGCTGATGCATTGTTTCATTCAATTTTCGTCCCTCGTCAATTTGCCGAAGAAATCAAAAATTGGGTCTTTAATAATTCATAAGAAATTTCTTTCTTTTCTCAGTGATAGAAAAGCGGAGATTCGTTTTTCCCCTTTTTCGTGAAATGGTGTAAATGAAATTTTGTTTTCAGAAACTATTTTTGTGGGATATAAATGAAAGCAGGATTAAGCGCGGTTGACCATTTATATTTGATGGATTGTTTATTAAAACTGGGGCGAGTGTTTGTAAATAGAAATATTTAAGTGTTCTAATTGCATTAACCAAAGAACTATAAAAGAAAACATCCATATATATATGCCATTTGCTGTTTATGTAAATGCCATGCTTGTAAGTTTCGGAATACCGATAATCCCGTATTCTTAAAATGTTAGCAATCATATACATTTGACAACACAATTGGATGTTTCAAAATTCTTTAATAACATTTTTCACCTATCTCCAGGAAGGCCATTTGCCTTTACGGTACATATTAAAACTTTTAAAATGCTGAGTTAATCTAAACCTTGATGTATTCATAATGATACATTTTTAAAATGTACATTCGCAAATCTTCGGAATTTTATTCCAGCCAACCACCATTCGTCTGCTTAAGACAGGGACGCCAGTTTAAATAAACTGGATTAAACTGGCTCAGCTATTTAGTATATCCCTATTCTGAGGCACCTTTGTTTAGTATGACATTTAATAAAATATTCTGAGGTTCGGCAACCGCCTGTTGTTTGCAAAGTTATACTTGCGCCATCTATTGACAGTTAGTTTAACTAACGAAGCAGGATTTATCGAAATCTACCCTTTTGGGGCTTCGAATGAAATATTTCTACATTTATGAATCGGTATTTTATTAAAATAGATAACCTTTACGATAAATCTCTTATGTTTATTTAAATGCGTTTCATAATAAGACGAAACAAAAGCCAACACTAAACAGTTTACATTTGGCGAAAGAATAATTAAGTCAGTGTAACTCAAAAATACGTATATTTTCCCCTAATTTCGTAATTTCAGTATATGTTCCATCTTAACACGGGACGAATTTAATAAGGCTAGTATAGTTTTATTTTTTACTTTATTCCGGTAATACAGTAAAAGTTAAATGTCATTAAATGATATGCAATTCTATATATGCGCCGTTTTACTCAATTATTAATGCTTTCGTTCGAATCAACGGCATATAGATGGAAGACCAAAAACTATGCCATAGCTAAAGCTATATATTAAAAGCTATGCCACCTACTTGGCAATAAGGTCCTCGTACCCTATGGTGGCGTCAAGGCAACGCATTCGTCTGCTATATGGAAAATAGGGGTTGTTTAAATACCACTGGTATGACACAAGAAATTTTTCTATTAATCCGTATTCCGGTAGTTGATTACCTAGGCGACAGCAGTTTGGATCCCTTTGAAAACTGTAGATCTTAGCGTAGCATGATCTTCGTTGTTTATGCCATAAAACCTAAATAAAACAAACGTCCGCACTTTAGCACCATATGCGTTTGAGGTATTTTGCCGGCATTATATTGTAATCAGTCACTGAATTGAAGGACTCTATAAGGCAGGCCTATTGTAATTAAAAGCGAGTGCCGGTCAAGACAATCTGCAATGTTTTTATATTTAACTTTCTTATAAGATGATTAGATACTCGTAAAAAGAACGATTTTTCTTTGTGAGTATTTAATCATCTTGTACAACCACACCATCGGTTATGATGACAGAATTATTCTAATTAAATATTAACGCTCGGCTCGATGTTCGGACGTTTGGCCTCTCTGACTTATCGCCTTGGTTTAAAAAGTCGTCAAAGCAATGCAGTATATTTTCCGAACTTGTCCGTAGTGAAATCCTTATATACGCTAGCAGAGGGGAGAGTGGTCATCGCCTGTGGCTTAATGGGTAGATCTCTTAACCGGAAATTGGGGATATGTAGATTCGACTCCCACCAGGCTCAGAAAACCATTCTTTTCTTTGCGAGTATTTAGTCATCTTATACAACAACATCTGCGGCTATGATGAGTGAATTACTATAATCAAACTTTCTTATACTTGGGTTTGGTATTTATTATGTTCGCTGCAGCATGTCTGTCTCGTAAAGTAGTACAAAATTTTAGTAAAAATAATGAACGTGTTACGTTATACGAAAAAAAAAGTCCTGAAAACGCTGCAAAATAAAAACACAAGGTAAAGATACGCGAATATGATTTTTATCATTACAGCAGTTAGAAATCAGCTTGAGTAAAATATTATTCTCTGCTTTTTACCCGGAGTGTAAATTCGAATTATATCCTGTAACATTAAAAGCAAAATTTTCTGTTCAACCCCGATGTGATTTATCTAATTAGTTTGTCAATTAACAGATAATCAGACGAACGTATCCAAAGCCTCTAGATTTCAAAGTTTCCGAAACCAGTCATGCGTCACTGAGAAATCTGATTGAGAAATCATAAATTAATCCTCATTTTCCAAACCACCATATCTCCTGCTGTTTCTTGTTAATTTGATATGTGATGTATGCGCTTTAATCAGTGATGTCCCTTGGAGGTAAGTATAATTTCAGAGTAAAGCAATCAATTATATGTATTTTACATAAATACCTTTCTATATAGTCACCTGGATATTATAAATTCGCGTTTAGCGAAATTTGACTTGATTCAAAAATATTATATAGACATAACTTGCTAATAGAAGTCTTCAATTTTGCGATAAGTATTTTCTGCTTCTCAATAATAACTATCTATGATATACGAATAAGATATCACCTATGGCCCCTACTTTCATTTCAGCAAAACAATTCTTTATTATTATTTTTTTTTTTTTTTTTTTTCATTGTGGTACAATTTTATTTTCGCAAAATTATGTCGAAATTCCTGACATTTGAATATTGACAAATCACCCAAATATTTTACGAAATTGGTTTTTTGAATATTTGGAATCCTTTACATTCATCTTTTTCCGACTTTCTGAACAAAAAAATGCATATTTTGAAGTCTGCCGAGGAAATATGTTATTAGAGATAGCTGGGATTTATTCGGTACGAAATTTTCTCTTTCAGCGTTATTGAAAATTTCATTACCACTCTGATGCAGAATCACATCCCGGCATAGCGCAAACATAAACTATATTTTCCCTTTTTTTTACAACTGCTGAGAAGCTAGCGATAAGACTTAGAAAAAATACCTTACGAGCACCGTAAAATACTGGAATGATCTTATAAATGTATCCCGTGAGGATGAACTTTACGAGATTGGAAGTGGCTGTGGTAGAGGGATAGTCCAAAGATCGTAAAAATCGTAAAAAAATCGTATATATAGGAGAATGGGGGACAGTCGCCGTCGTCTTTGTCTAAATTATGGACGACGGAAATTAACATCGTAAACCATTGTTCTGACAAATCATCGCCCATCCCAAAAGCTCCGAATCTTACTCAAATGCTTAAATTCATACTTTTAAGGATTTTCAAATTATTGAAACGACGCTATGACATTCAGCTGTTCCAAATTTCGGAATCTCTCGAAGTTTCGTCGTAACTTTAAATGAATATCCGATACTAGTAATCATCTGCTTCTCGATTTCCTTTCGATGCGAATAGATGGTCGCAATATCTGTAAAATTAAAATGATTGAAAATGGGAATTCTTTCACAGTAGTTAACTTACTCATATTGTAAAGTCGAACGAGTTTCCACGAAGGAGTAGGGTTTTTTCACATTTTATTTGAGATTTGGAAAAACTTTTTAAACAAGTAACTGATCGTTAGGAAATATAGCTTCATTAAGGAGTAATCTTCAGAAACTATGTTACCCTGTATATTTCATTGCGTCGTCCAAATTCCAGTAGTTTAACACACGTCTCTAAGTTTACAGGACTAAATTCAAATACTCATGAACGTGAATTTGTAGAAATTTATTTTAATCTCTCCCATTGTGATAAATAATCACCTAAAACAATCACAAATAATCCCCTATGATAAATAAGGCATATATTTTAGCCCAGTTTTTCCCTTCCTGTACAACTTGCTTCAGTATTCATATGCTTCAATTTATATTACTGACAGAAAAAATACGGATTAATATACATATGCGTACATAAATACAAACACGTACATTAAGTATATTAAGAATACCTGTCGTCATACATACTTTTTCTGCGCATAACGTCTCTCTTAGTTATCTTTTAAAAAATCTTATTTTTAAGTAGAACAGTTTATAGTAAAAGCGTGTGATATACATTTCCATTATTAATACAGACATTTTACAGAGAGTGAAGGTCAGAAACTAGTCGTCTTTAAACCTAGCGTGCTTGAAAGACATTTGAGGTACCTACAGTCACAGGCGAACACAAAGGGGGCCATAACTTCTATTATGGTACAATTCTGTATATGCATATATATGTATATACACTGAGGTGCCAAAAGTTTAGGGATACCTCTCTAATATGGTGTGGGGCCTCCTAGAACTTGACGAAGGGCAGCAACTAGACATGGAATAGGGCAACTAGTCAACGGAAATCATCAGGAGAGATGTTCAACCATGCTGTCTCGATAGCTGTCCATAATTCCGTGGTTGTGGTGGGCGCTGAACCTTGTGCATGAATGGCTCTTTCGGTCATATCCCAGATGTGCTCACGCGGTTCGTGTCTTGCAGTCTAGGCGCCCAAATCATGTGCTGAAACTGTTCTGAATGCTCCTTAAGCCAGTCATGAACAATATTGGCCCGATGACAAGCAACATTATCATCCTGGAATATTTCATCGTCATTTGGGTAGGTGAAGTCCATAAAAGGCTGAAAATGGTCACCAATTAGCTAAACATCGCAATTTCTTGTCAATGGCTGGTTCATTTTGACCAGAGAACTCAATACATGCCAAGAAATTACTCCCCACACTCTTATAGAACCGATAGTAACTTGCACAATTCCTTGTTGATAAATTAGATCCATAGCCTCATAGGGTTTAGGCCACACCTGAACTCGACCATCAGATCGTAGCAACTGGAAACGTGACTCATCGGACCAAACTACTTTTTTCTACTCATGTATAGACCAATGCACGTGATCTCGAGCCCAGGAGAGGCATTGACGCCTATGATCTACTGTGGGTAATGCACTCGAGTCGGTCTTCTGCTGCCATATCCTATCAACAAATTCCGCTGTACGGACCTCAGAGACACGCCTCTAGTGCGCAGTCAGTTCGCGCAGTGTCATTCATCTGTTCGCAAGGACGCTTCTGCTCATACGTCGCTGATCACAATCATTCAGCAGACGTGGACGGCCACTGCCTTTTCCCTTGTGATAAGTACTGCCTTTCATGAAGTAATCTTGATACACCTGTTAGACTGTGGGGCCAGGAATCTTAAATTAGGTCGCAACAACCTCTGAAATGTTACGCCCCATCAGTTGAGCTCCAACAATCAGTCCACATTCAAACTCTATTAATTCTCGTCAGGTAGTCATTATCACGTTATTCAACGTTTTACATGACATTCAAGAATCCAATTGACAGCACTGACAACTATCCGACTCTTTATACCCCCTTTATCGCGATATGAGTGCCACTTGTAACTTTTCGTACTGCTATCCCATAACTTTTGGCACTTCAATGTATATACACATATGTATATATAGAGTTGTGGTCCATTAACTCCCATTATAACCCTATAAACCTCATTATAAACTTTCTGCGTATGCCAGTATCTACAACGCCTCTGCTACAATAACAACTGGCCCAGTGTTTCCATATTGCTGGACTTAAAGTGCACCATGAATCGTTTGTTATCAACAAGCAACAAGAGAGGCAATTACATTTAATGCTAGTACGTGATGTCCGTTGGAGATCAGCATCCGTGATAAACATGGCTAACGACGACCATAGTTACACAAATTACAATACCAAATGTATATTATATCATCAAACTTGATATTAGGTAAGTATTTAAATGCATGCTATACATGTAATTAATTATGCATATACAGTAGCTATCACATATCTTCAAACGAAGTGTAATCTGTAAGAAAATGTAGCGTGTCCATGATTTAACATTTTATTCAAAATGGTGCATTTCCCCCAAATGTTTGCTTATTTTCATCATACAACTAGGCTAACTGAAAAATAATCTTGTTTAATAGAGAATACATAAACCCTGAATCTCGAAGCTGAGATTTGTACGATTTCTTTAGACCGCTTTTACGCCCGCTTTGCTTTATTGAGAATCTGGTAAGCTTGTTCTTGTGTATTAGTACCGTGGTTCGCAGGATACGTTAAACCGTCGATCCCATCCCAAAAGACTCACAGCGAAGTTTTTTAATATAATGTGAACAAACAAACTATATAACTAAACTGTTGACTTTGATTTTTTTTGCAAGGTATTTTATTCCCAATCGCGTATGATTTACTTGCTTTGTCATACGCTATTAATAAAGAAGGTCACATAATTACGTTTAATCACTTCACAGAACATCCCGAGCACAGCGTTGAGCTAAAATATGTAATTTTATATATATTGCAAGAAATTATATAAATACTTCTTTTTCATTATTTTTTTTCCGAATATCTACACTTGATAAAATTTTCGAAAAGGGCAAACTTTTCGAGAAAGCAAAAGCAAAACTTCCTTCACTTTCAGAAAAGCTTTTAGATTTTTTTCTCGGGGATAAGAAGTCGGAGAATACTCAATGCCTACCCAATAATCGAAATGGGCCCTCTTCGAATCCCGCAATGATAAGGTTAGATTTCCTCTCCCAATTTTTCCGAGAAAAGTTTAAACGCATTTTCTGGGACCGCTCCAGTTGAAGACAAAGAAGTTACGGCTGAACTGTTAATATCAAACGAAGTATATTTTGGGCAAATATCTGCCTTCGAACGAAATCGAAAGATGATGATCAACAGATTATGAGAGAAACCAATTATTTTAAGACTTCGTCTATTGTTATTCTCCCAGACTTCGTTAGAACTTCCCTCCGAGGCTCAAGCATTGTCGTGTCGTCAAAAACTTTATGATAATTTTATTGTCCCTCAGTTTGCGAAGAAAGCAGTCCTTTAGTAGCACTGTACTCTCCCGACAATGAAGCCACTGAGATGTGGGACGAGGAGTTACATAGTTTCAAACCCTTTGAAATTGAATCCGCGGAAACCTTGGATTTTATGACGCACCCTTGCTATAAAGAGCCTCCATGTCTTCTTGATAACCTGGGATAAAACTTTAATTTAATGTTACGGCGTCTCGCCAAAGTTTCTTCTGGTCTTAGAAGTCAATAAAATTCCGTCCTTTTTTCTGCTGGCTGAGGAATTTTTCTTTCTTCGCCGCTTGGTGCTAAGGTGTCCTCTTCAATTGTGATTCTTTGCTGTTAACTTTTTATGTGGGGCTTTCGCTTATTCGCTGAGAAACATACTTTTTTTATATTTCCTCACAAAAGTAAAGCCGATTTTTATCCTCTGTACTTTAATAATTTTTGATGGAGCCCTATACCATTTTTTTTTTTGTTATAACCTTCATATTGGCTTTAAATCTTTATTCTGTTTGATAAGTTTTTGATAGGTTAGATACTTTTAATATCCCAATCCAATTTTATACAAAGTTTTGTTACGAAAGGGAGTAGGTGTACACAGGTCATACGATGACATACACCTCAACGAGAGATAATTTTTGAGTAAAAAATTACCATTATACATTGTTATTAATTTAAACATCAATACTACTTTGCAATGTATATCATCCATACCGTATTATACATGACAGGTAGCACTTATTACTATATTAATACATATCAATATTAATACATATCAATATTAACACATATCAATGAAAAACCGAGTCAAAACCTGGAAATATTAAACCAGTTAAATTCTTTTTAAGCAATTTTTAATGCCATCTTCGATAGTTGAGTATAAATATAAACATTAAATATCTATCGTTTACCATTTAATAAACTAATAAACGATATCACTTTCTGAAAAAAGTATTATTACAAATTATTAATATTTTTTTAAAAAGGTAAAACCATTTATTATTTCGTAGGGCAACTGTTCGCTTTGCAACATGAATACAGCTTATACCGAACTGCAAATCACCGCAGTTTGCAATAGTATCGCATTCATTAAACCCTCCGTAAAAATTCCTGCCTCTTGCGTCGCAAAATAAAGACAACTTTAAGCTGGCTAAAAATATAATCATACCCCTACATGTGATAGAAAATCTAAATGTATATCAAGAGTCTAATAATAAGTTTCTCGAGAGAAGACTGAAGTTCATTAAAAAAGAATAAATCTCCAGAAAAGGCAATTGAAACCCAGTAGCGTAGCGGGATTTCAAAAGTAAGTTGTTACCAATTGTTTGCATTCTCGACATCTCCCGAATGCAAAAGTCACAATTCATATGTATACATAATCACAACATATATGGGAATTATGAATTTCGTTTTATTCGAGTGAAATGTTGCACAACTGGAGCTAATCCACTTCTTAAATCCTGCCTTCGCCTATATAGCTCATGATTTAAATATCGTAAAGTTGTAAAACTTCCTGCAACAACAATAAGATTGCTGATCTCATACGCGTACACAAGACGACTATGATAAAAACGTATAGGAAGTATATGCTGTCCACCATCATTCTCACGTTACGGTTCACAACGTTTTGTCCATTGAAATGAACTCTATATCCAAAATCGCGCCATTGACACCAAGGTGACGTATGCGGTTTTCTCCATTCAATGCCCGTAAACTCCTTTGGATTTCTATCAAAAGCAACCGGGGTCTTGTTCTCGCGTAATTTCTCACTATTTGATTGGTATGGGGGTAACTAAATCGGGGTATGGTCTTGCGTAAATAATGTATCGATGGTTAGTCTGAAGAGCGTTACATGTATTAATTTATTGCTGGAATGACAGCGTGGTTATTAATCAAGAGCCTTTGTTACACGTGTTACTTACTGGTCTAAGCAGAGTTTGAGGATCGCAAAAGCTTTTGTTCTGTAATTGCCTCTGCCGAAGGGATTCTAATTTAAACATTGATCCTCGTTGCTAGTTGCTTTGGAGCATTTGCTTCGGTAATCGCTGTTCGATTATTGATGTTCTTTAATGGGTAATTTCGTAACGACTATCGATAATAAAATTTTTGTTTGTGTCTTATGGCGCAAGAACTGCTAAGGGTATATCGCACTGGGACCTGCCAAGGGCATACTGCACTAGGACCTGCCAAGGGCATACTGCACTAGGACCTGCCAAGGGTATAGTGCACTAGAACCTGCCGTTTTCAGAGGGGACCCATACCTCTGTCGTGTAGAACAATGATCGCCAACCTGTGGTCCATGGACCACTGGTGGTCCGCAGAAAAATCTGGACATTATTTGCATTTTTAATGTTTTATTAATAATAAAACAAAAATAATATTCTAAGAAATTCTCATATTCTGAATGACAATTTCCACCTTTATATTGCACTAAATTCACGGAATGTGGTCTGCGGGACCTAGAATTATTAATTTAATGCCCGAAATGTTGGCGACCGCTGATCTAAAATATCAAATATCGGAATACAGTTGGTAGAAAAACCAGCAAGTGAGCTCATCAGTAGTGAGATCCAAACCCCCTGGGCAGTCTGTAAGACAGACAAACACATTACGGCTACCCTACCTGCAGTATATATCAGTAGCACCTGTATATGAAAGAAGTATATTACACACACACATTATACAAAAAAATGGAATATGTGATCTGCACCTATATTTAGAATAGGTTTGAAGATGACCACACTCGTGGTAAAGTCACAAAAAAGTCGAAATTATTTTGATATAATTTCATATCAATGGTATGTTTCCTGTCAATCTTAAAAGAATTCTTATAATTTCTCCAATTCGACGATTTCCTTGCTGTTCTATTGTTTTAAATTGCGGATATGGTATATTTATCTATGTTTATTTGTTTTTAATGGCGCAAGGATAACTCAGGTCAGGCTGGGTCGGGACCTAAAGCTTTCCAAGGAACCCTAATCTCTGCCGCCATGGGGACCAAACATCGGAGGACTACCGCATGCAGAAAATAAGCACGGTTTCCACGATTCCACTAGGTGTCAAACCCGGATTAATGGAAAGATAGATCATTTATTTGCTTTTATGGCGCAAGGATAACTGAGATCAGACTGCGTCAGAACCTAAAACTCTCCGAGGAACCCAAATCATTGCCGCTATGGGGACCAAATATCGTACTATAGTGGGCAAAAAAAAAAAGGCGCGCGTTCCGCTCTACCATTAGGAGTCAAACCCGTATTAATTTCACGATAAAAGAATGCATTAAGAGTATTCTCCTATTGAGAAGTAGACCTACATTATTCCGAGGAATCTAAAACGCCCAATGCCTAGGGAACTAATCTCAAGGCTGCAATAAGCAGTTAGTCGGTGAACACTTTCATTAAGCACTTTGGTAAGTGAAACCAGGATTAACTGCGCTCTGGACGAACGTAGTAACACTGCGCCTTTATCCATGCTGCAAGATCTTTTTCAGAACTTTAACGTTCAACTTTTGCATCTATTCTAAATCCTTTGTATAAGAAGAAAATAACATAGCTAGTTCGTGTCTAAGTACGATATTTCAAAGAATTTTCTGGACCGGAAATATGGCTACCACCCTCACGCATAGCAAGCACTTGAGACTGAACGAAACTCGAAATACATTGAATCTCTCTCTGGTTATAACCTAAGTAAAATATATATATATATATATATTTGAAAACCGACATTAACTCTTTAGCAAGGATTTTCGAAAATAGAATCTAAAAAACTTTTCCATTTCTTGTAATACAAGCTAATGCTTTCCTTCTAAATAAATGTATGCTTTCAGGAGTATGTTATGTTTTTATATATAAAACTTTAGCTACGTTTGCAAGTCTTGCAAAGCGTTGAACTGCAGGAAATACCGTTATTGAAACAGAGTTAACTATATCACAAAACTTGGTAAAATAACACAATGGGCACAGTTTTTGAAATTATTTAACTGTGAAAGATTTAACTGTGTATGAAGTTCTAATGTCATTAATGGAGGTTACAACACAATTACATTTCAAGTTATAAATTTCGTTAACATTTTAAAAATTAGTTATAAGTTATAAATGTTGAAGCAATATAATACAGCAATATTAATCTGTGATTTGTTTTTGTTTTTTTATAAGATGGAAGTGCATACTGACATAGGCCCTGCGGTGGCGCCATGTGGTAATGCATTTCACCTAGTGCACTGTTGATCTGGTTTCGACTCCCAACAGTGCAAAGAACGCTTACTCAGAGATCTCATAAAGATCGCACTGCTCACTGTAGTCCGGGGTTTGGTTCTCTAGACGTCAAAAGGTTCGGATTCCTAGGGAAATTGTAGGTCCCGACGCAGGATGACCATTGTAGTCCTTGAACCGTAAAATTACAAACCACGCATACTCTCATAGCATTGAATGTTGCTTTATCAGAATTATTGTGTCGAATGCTACGAAATAAAAATTGAAAATATGATTGTTATATTATATTCATACACAAAGGATGATTGACAAGTACCTTATATATTTGTTGTATATAAAAAAATATATGATATTTTTGTAGTCGATATAAGTTTGAGGTCTTTGATAAAAAGAAAATTGTATATTTCTGAAAGGTAGAAAAACCGTAGATTAAAGAATATAGGTCACAAATCCCGTAGTCACATTTATTCTTCAGAAAAATAACGGGAGATGCAGCAGCATAGAATTGATGTAATCAATATAAATATTCTTTATGCGTGTCACTTAAAATTATAGTCAAAGGGAGTTCATCTGACAACAGGAAATAGTATCGAATTGTTATGATATAGAAAGCAAATTCGCTTATTACTGTTTCTGCACGATTTCAAAGACGTAACACAAATACGGATTGGTCGGATTTTTCCTCCCGCCATTGTTAAAATCGTTAATTTCAGCTTAATTAATGTCACACTAACACGGTCCTGCAATGTTACAGTGGTAACACATTCGCCTAGCGTGCTGCAAACCCGGATTTTACTCATATCGGTGTCAAAATTAAAAACAAAAAGACTGTTTACCGAAGTCCAGGGGCTTGATTCCCTAGGCCTTAATAAGTTTGGATTCCTCGAAAAACTGTAGATCTCGGCGCAGCATGTCCCTTACGGTCTTTACACCGTAAATCACAAACAACCGGACAATGTCGCACACAAGGTGTTACAACAGACTTAATTGTTCGTGATAATTAAAATTGCTACTGGTTCATTTTTCTCTTCATCTGTTTATTCATACAAATCTATGCTTGAAAAAAAAGGAACACAGTATACTTTTTTATCATTTAAATAGCCCTGCGGTGGCGCAGTGTTGTAACGCGTTCTCCTAGTGCGCCGCTAATCCGGGTTCGACTCCCAGCAGTGCAAAGAACGCTTACTCAGAGATCTCATAAAGATCGCACTGCTCACTGTAGTCCGGGGTTTGGTTCCCTAGGCCTTAAGAGGTTCGGATTCCTCGGAAAACTGTAGGTCCAAGAGGTTCGGATTCCTCGGAAAATTGTAGGTCCAGAGGTTCGGATTCCTCGGAAAACAGTAGGTCGCTGCACAGCATGACCACTGTAGACCTTGAGCCGTAAAACCACAAACAACAATTATCATTTAAATATATTCTGTTGTGTCTATGGAAGTTCAAATTATTAAACATAGACGAGTCTGAACAACTGATTCATGTATCCGTAAACGTTATACATTTAAACCACAATATACAGCTTCTCACAAAAGCATTCGGCCACATAACATTTTTCATACCTTTAAATGCTTGAAAGTACGAAATCTATTCAATAGCCAAAAAATCTTTTTATGTGACATTTTATGTTTGTTCCGTAACATTATATGCAAAAATAAAAATTAAAAAAATACGCAAAAATAGCGACTTTGCACAACATAATGCACTAAATGAGTCACACAAAATTATTCGGCGACCTGCCGTATTCCTTTGCTATACTTTTACCGTGTACAACTGCATATGCAAATTGCAGTCGTAAGTTTCACGTCAGATGACGTTTAGACAAAATGAATAAAAAAACCTCGTCCAGATTTAAAAAAATCATAAAATCGAGCTTTAAAATGGCGAAAGCGCGAGAGCTTACTTGGTTTAGGTGAAAAAAATTATTATTAAATTAAAAAATAGAATTTTTCTCAAAGATATTATTAAGAAAGTGACTGGAATTCCACGTTCAACAATGCAAAGCGTATTAAAAAAATGCCAGCCGGGATACCTAATAAATAGACGGCGAACTGGACGGCTAAAAATTCGAACTGATCGTGAAGATAGGAAACTTATCCGATGTGCGTGCCGAAGTAAATCTTTCTGAACCATCACGGGAAATTTGTTCTACAGTTAAATCATTTTCTGAAAAAGAAAATGTAAGCTCCAAAACAGTTCATGGAACACTGCGAAATAATGGATATCTTGAACGACTTGTCGAAAGAAGCCCTGTATTAGTAAGGTTTGTTTGTTTGTTTTTTGGTTTTACGGCTCAAAGACTACAGTGGTCATGCTGCGCCGGGACCTACTGTTTTCCGAGGAATCCGAACCTCTTAAGGCCTAGGGAACCAAACCCCGGACTACAGTGAGCAGTGCGATCTTTATGAGATCTCTGAGTAAGCGTTCTTTTTGCACTGCTGGGAGTCGAACCCGGATTAGCCGCGCAATAGGAGAACGCGTTACCACACTGCGCCACCGCAGGGCCTCATTATTAGTAAGGCAAATTGAAAAAGACTGGATTTCGCAATCAAAATCGATAATAATGATCAAGGTTTCTTAAACATTGTTAATTTTAGTGATAGATCAATATTTATGATGCTCAACACAGGCAAGAGCAAAATTGTGAGGAGGCAGCCCAAATCAGAGTTCAATCGATGTAATCTCTGTGCTATTGTCAAATACGGAGAAAACTGCATAATGGTCTGGGGATGCACGTCGGCGAATGGGGAAGGTATATTTGAATTTATTGACAGATAAATCAACATGTATACATTTGTATTTAAAAAACAATTGAAAAAGACTGCCGATAAATTGGGAATCAAAGACAGGTTCGTGTTCCAACAAGACAGTGGTCCTAAGCATATCACTTTAAATGCAAAGCTGTGGTTACTGTATTATATACTCTGACGTTTAGAAACCCCACCTCAGTTGCCTGCTTTGAACCCCTATAGAACGTTTATGCGAGGAATTGAAAAAAACAGTTTATAGAATTGCCATAAAAAATAAAAATGAACTGAAATTGCATCTTCAAAGAGAGTGGGACAAAATTGACTCCGATTTGACCCAGAAACTGATCAGTTAAATACATTCGACCCTGAAAGCACTAATACTTGCGAAGAGGAACTCAACTAAATATTAGAGAAATTGCTTTTCGTGTTTTTATTTTATATTTTTACTTTATATTTACCACCACTTTCTGGTAAGTGGCCGAATACATTTGTATGACTCATTTAATGCACTGTGTTGTTTAAAGTCACCACATTTGAGTATATTTTGTTCATTTATTTTTATTTTTTGTATATAATGTTAGAGAATGAATATTAAATGTCACATAAAAAAACTTTTTGATTATTAACTATATTCAATAATTTTAAGCATATAAAGTCATAAGAAATGCTAGATGGCCGAATACTTTTGTGACCAACTGTACATTATTGTCGGACCTTGAAACGGCAATATATTATAGTTATATATTTAAATCACAATACTTTATGATTATACATTTAAATCGCAATATATTATAGTTATATTGCCCAATGATGGCATAGGGGTAACACGACAGGCGCGTCGTTAACCCAAGTTCGATTCCAATGGCACGGTGGAAATGCATACCGTTTCTTCTGCCGACCGTAGACCGAGGTTTCGTTCCTAGGCAACGGAAATTCCAATTCCTTGGAAAATTGTGGCTCACGACACAGCATTAATTTAGTCGTCCATGCGCTGTCAAGCACACATCATACACAAACCTTACTTATATACGTACACAAATACATATGTTAATTTCTTCCAAACGGCGAATTTATGTTTCGCGCGATGGCAACGTTTGTTGTCATCGTTAACCAACTGTTTGTAGGTTTCGTTCTGAAGAAGGTAGCACTTGGCTACTGAAACAACTGTTTATTAACGGCGCTGATTAATGTTAACTACGACTATGTCCCAACAGTTGTGCTGTAGTATCGCGCCGGGTTCGATACCCAACTGAAAACAAAACCACCACCAAACTGCACACCGTCTTCTTGAGGTTCATTCCTTAGGTCTTAACAGGTTCGGGGTCCTCCTAAAGATGTAAATCCAATACTCTGCAGTACTGGCGTACGCAGGGGTGATGTTGATGGGGTTGGAGCCCCCTACTGCGATGGAATTTTGTATACAGTGTTCTTAGTAAAGACGGAATGCGACCAATAACTTTTGAACCAAGACAGATATTGCAACCAAAGTTAGGTATTGGGAAGTAAAATGACCATGCACTATCAGATGAGATGAACAGCAGCGCCCCTGGTGGCGAATCGATGAAGTTAAATTTTTTATTTCGAAAAATAATAAAGATAGAGAAATATTTTCAATGAGAAAGTTGTAGAGCATCCTACAGTTAGTAAGCAAAACATACGGCTTACATGCACTATGTACACGTACTGCCACAAAGTAAGGTGTTCCGAATGTTTCAATGCATCTCTTTTAGGTCATGCTTCCTGATGTTTTAAAAGTTGAGTTGAAGTTTGGAGAGAGATCATGGTTTCTTTCCTTTAGAAACTTCAACTTAGCCTCTAAAGCCCTAGGAAACATTAACTGAAAAATCTATGGATTAAAACTTCCGGAACACCCCACTTTGTTGCAGTACGTGCACATACTTCATGTGAGCGTATGTCTTTTCTTACTAACTGAAGGACACTCTACAACTTTCTAACTGAAAATATTTCGCTATCTTTATTATTTTTCCAAATAAAATTTTTAACTTCCTCAATTCGCCACCAGGGGGCTGCTGTTTATCTTACCTGATAGTGCATTGTCATTTTACTATACCAATACCTAGAATTTCGTTGAAACTCTGTCTTGATTCCCGAAGTTATTCCCTTTCCCAAGACGTACACCAACAGATATATGGAGTTTCAGCTCTGGAACCCCTTATGAACTTTCTGCGTTCGCCTATCGCGTTATTAACCCGGTTAACTTCCAACGGTTTAGTGGAACATAATTTCTCCTGCTCAATATAGTTTAAAGGTTTAATTCCATGAAAGAAGTGTGAGAGGTCCAGTTCCTCGTAAGACTGTAGATCCCGGAGCAGCATGACCTTTGCTGTCCTTGTGCCGTAAAATAGCTATCCAAAAACTATGTCGTGTTCGTTCGTTTCTGCGCAGTATATCACGGCAATATTTATTGTATTTATATTTGGAAATTATATGCATTTTATGCTAAGTAAGTAGCGTTTAAAAGTTTCGCCACACTTCCATATAAGATTTGCTAATTCGCGTAATTTGTACATTACTACAGTGTAGATTCCCTTATTTGTTTCACGATCATTGACTTCTTCTTTTGTTAAATGCTAATTCAAATTAATTTCAATTGAAAATTCAATAATCGATAGAGTACAGACCCTCTCCGCACCTCTCAGTCCCGGCTGAATTCACTGTTTCCAAATACCAATGAAAAAAAACGTTAAAATCTCCGATTATCAGCTCGAACTGATTCTTATGGAGTTGCAAGGAAGATGATCATAATCGGAGACTTAACTCCATAATCTATATTAATGTCTCTTGTTTTCTTCTCCTAAGAAAAACAGCAGTTTATTAATGGAAGCTTTAATAAAATTGAAACCCGAAAATTTTCTCATCAGATAAACGGCAGAGAGTGATCTGTAAGACACCATTTCGGAGACTCCAAATCTCGCCTTAGATGATGTGCGATTCGTGCTATATAAAAAATCCATGGAAAAATAGAAAGCAAAATTCCATTCCGCATCCATGGTTCGATGAATAGTGCGGGCGTGATATTTGACATTAGCAGGGAGGACCGAAATATCTGCTTTCGAAATCTAAACCGTTTATCGGCGCCTGTGGTTTTCAGGTGTGCGAACAAGAAAGGATAATGATGTAGATTTGCATATAAAATCGATACGTGGAGATGGGTTTCAAACGAAAATATTGTACGTTACATTGTATCATATACAACCGCGTCGTCTGCGGCTGATGCGGGAAAATTCGCTACTCATTTCTGAGCAGTCGCTTAGCAACGAGATTTGCACTTACGAAATGACGTTTGTGAAGGCTTCTACGAGAGACTTTTCTCCATAATCACAAAGAGATCAATCAAAATTACCTTAATCATAGTATGTTCACTTACATCTTATTTCCTTCCAATGCTACGATAAGTATGTGCAACACAGATTAATCGTCAAAATGGCTGACCATGTGCAGAACACAAGGGAATCTATACAGAAACAAAAAATAACGTGTGTTCGATTGGCCAAGATAAAGCTTGGAAAATGATAAAGCTTGGCAAATGATAAAGCTGAAGCGTGAAAATAATCCGATATACCTCAACGTTATGCCGTAAAGTTGAATTAATATGAGATACTGAATATTTCTTCCCTTCTATTTTTTGCTGGTGTTTTATAATAATAATAATGTTTATTTGTCACAAGGGTTACATATTGCATCCAGTCTTGAGATTTAATTTAAATACAATAACAAATTTCACAAAGTATAGTCAAGATAATACAACTTGTATTTCCCCGTGACTGGTCTCCCGTAAAAATAGCGCAAGGGTATCTAAGGTCACCTTGTGACAGCACCTGCAGGTGCCAGAAGTATTCCGATCTCTGCCACCTAAGCGAATCCAACCCGAAATACGGTTCTGAAGAATACATGCTAAGAAACTCCGCTTAAGTGGGATTGCAACCCAAATTTACTGCACGGTCTGAAAACACGTTATATACATATAGGCCATCGTAAACTTTTTCGGGAAACATAATGAATCTAATGTCGTGTGACGGCTAAACAGACATGAATGAACTTTAGTGCTGGTTTCAAAAATTTCACACAAGTCCATGTAAATACATTCATACTCAGTGTTACGTTTTTGTGAGTCAAAAACAATCTCACCCATAAAGAGACGTAGTTGACATACACTATTAAAAATTTCGGCATTAGTTGTTACCAAAACAAGGTTTAAACGCTGGAATTTCACCAAAATTTGGTACACTTGAAAATTCAAAAGTACCACTTATTGGTGAAAGTATGGTATTTTTTAAATAACGATTAAACGCCGAACCAGATTTTCGTTCAACCTCCTAGCCAATCACTTGAGGCGAGAGAAGTCACGTGTGGCAAACATCCGTTGCGATTCTTTACCGATATTCACCAGTTTTTTTTACGTGCCAAGATCTCTCCAATCATTCAACAACCTAAGATCATTCCAATTTATTGGTTTGGGGTATGCATATCCTTTATTTTTGATAAATTACAATGATTTATATGATAATTTCTGTATCCATGACTTACGATGTTTTCCGTCAATAACAGCTAAAATGCTTCCGTTAGGCTTAATATAAAACCGTTGAGATTTCGTTTGGTTGCTACCTTTCTGTAATTAATAAAAATTATGTGTACTCTCTGTATATGAAATGGGGTAGATGTGGCTTCAATAGCAGCCGAGATAAATAATGGGGGGCTCCAACACTCCTCGATACGTCTCTGACAGGTTGCATGTTAAAGGCAGATTTTCATTTTGCTATACAGTGTCCGGGAAATTTTGGCCATATTTGGTTCAACCTACAACAGTATATTTGGTTCAAGCTGGAACCATGAATTTGGTTCAATGTTGCCTTATTCGTTATTGAAAGTATATCCATATTTTGGTTCAACCTCCGGCCAAGTATTGGTAACATAGCTGGAGCAAAAATGTGGTGAAACGTAGTTCTTAACAATGGATGAAGCTGGAAAATCACCATATTTTGGTTCAACCCTGAACTATTATTTTTAACAGTGTATAACCAGGGGCGGACTGGGTCCTCTCAAAGGGTGCATACATTAGATTATCAGAGGGCGCGAGTCCTATGGCCCATGAGGGCGCACCGACCCATGGGCGGATTAGCCGGCAGCCCACTTCGCCCCTGCATATAACTTACCTGTTATGTGAACTTGCGTTATTCTTTATAAACATGACCTAAAAACGCGGATCGTTGAATTGTGTTAGAAACAAAAATTGGATCAGCTAATTTAGAGCGTAGAAAAACTTTTGAAATGGCACATCACCGTATATGTGTTTGCGCGCATTTAATTTAAATTAGCATATCGGTATATTGTGGGACGATCATCCCAATTCTTTCATACCATCATTACGAAAATTCTCCTTGCTACATCCATTTCGATATTTCGGAGATTGAAAATGGCCCACGCTATCTGTAAGCAACCTAATATCGCAGAAAAATCTAATAAACAGCATTTCCTAACCAACTTGATGAAATGGAATTTTAACACCCATACTGTAGTAATGAATCCTACTGATGAGAAAATATATTTCAGTCCCTTAATAAGAGGGCATAATATATCACACTTACTATTTATATCATAATCGTTTCATTCACTTTTTTCCCCCAAGACACTCTTCAATATGAACGGTAGTCAGACATAGTTAAAATTTTTAAAAGAACAAAATTTGAGCTTTGGCGCTTCAATCACTAAATTTAATGGTGTCGTATATAATTAGAATATATTTGCATGTATTAGTCATAATGGTTATGCTTTTTCACTCCTTTTTTTTCACTTTTCTTTTCGATCATGCCGTCATCATGCTTGCAGAGCCGCATGCGCAGTTATGGCATCAACAGAGTTTCATTGTCGTAAAGGTCAGTACCTTAGAATAGCGAGTATCGTCGCCATTCGTTACTCGCACACTCTGATCCCGTTTTACCCGTTTTCCTAGCTGAATATCAAAGCCGGAAAGTTAATTTTGGTCCTATCAACCCAATCTATGATGTGATAATGCACAGTATAAATATTCTTAATAAATATTTATTCAAAGGGAGCAGACATCGGAGTCTGCTACGAAGTAAACTATAATTCTGCTAAATCAAAGGTAATTTAAAAAAATTCTGTCTTCGAAAATAGTATCAGAAGGGACGTCAAGACGAACTCTTCCTCAGTTGATAAGGCTAGAGATAAACCCCAGGTTCTTTGCTTTTCTCTCACGAGGGACATCCTGCTGCACTAAAATAAACAAACTGGAATTTCAGTTAAATTTTAAAAAAGAAAATCTTTGCGCGAACGTTGCAATTTTATTTTAAATCTTCAAGCCAATCTTTCCCAAGAAGAATTTGAAATGAGATCAGAGCAAAGCTTTGGTTTTATGTCCCTTTCCTTCCACAGGATTTTAACCTGGAAAATCCTGGAATTCAACGCCTTTTTTTTCTGATTTAATAATACCCGGGCCTTTCCGCAACTTTAGTATCTCGTAACATTGGATTCCTTTGGCAATATATACCGGGTGCACAAAAATTACGTTGTCACAGCACGAACGTCCCTTAGTGGTCCTTTTTTTCTTTTTTTTTCCTTTTTATTTCACGAGTCGTCGGATCCAGAAAAGGTTCTTGATTTCCAGGAAGTTTATAGGCCGGACCTCGAATTCGTTTCCTCTCCTGGCTCTTTTTAAAACTATCCCAGTTTTTATACTGACCGTTTTCCAGTTTCTTTGGTGTTCATTTTGCTGCCACCTTTCCCTTCGCTTTTCCCCTTTCTTGCCTTCACGCCCCATTGTTTTACGATCGCAGTCCATTGAACGAGATTTTGTCTGAATTTCTAGGGCAGTAAATCCGGGGAAACAATTTTTCCTTATTTTACGGATTTCTGACGTAATAGGAATCTATTCTGTTAAAAGGTGAATAATGGGACGTGTTCATTTGCTTCATACCAAACGTAGAAGCCTTCTTTCCAGTACTATGGAAATTATTAATGTTTCGGAAGTCGTTACTTGTGCTAATGCGAAAAATATGCGTGCATATACTCGTACGTATCAATTAACAGGAAACTATTTGGGCCGTAAACATTCGTCGTACACCTACTTGTACTATCCTAAATAGTTGGGATCTAAAAGTTTGGTTTAATGAAATAATGTGTTTGAATCTCCGATATATATATATATAGCAAAATTGTAGTATGATTGTGACATGTAGTACTTTCTAATGTAATATACATAAATACACTACACTTAAGCATATATTAATTTAGACAAAGTTAAAGTTGTAAAGTAATATCACACAAGGTAGTAAACCCAAGTAAATTAAAATAGTAGAAACAGCTTAGAATAAAAATTGAAATTGGAGTAGTAAAAGGTGAAGAGGAGTAAAAGATTAAACAATACCAAGAATTTTGTTCTTCATCAGGGACCGCACAAAATCCCTGTTATTGGTTTGCTTTTTCTGACTACAATAATTGAGATTTGTGATCAATACTGAATAAACCAGCATTGATCAAAAATTAGTTAAAAACAGTATAAACCCAGAATATAATTAGTTTAACAATATTTTAGTAATTTAGAAGGGTCTCTTTATTAATACTGAGAACAATCTCAATTGTTGTAAGTGGCCCAAAAGCAAACTTACAACAAGTAGATAGATCTATTGAAAGTGATTAAAGTGTAAAGGTTCAATTAAAAAGAGTTTTGAAATAAAACAGCAAGAAATTTAATAAGAATAGAAAAGAAAGTGATAAAGCGAGAAAATACTATAATTATACTAACAAAAATTTATAACAAAAAGTTTTACACGAATATGGCACACTCAAGATAAACACTTAATTATTAACTAGTAAAAATATAAATTTAAATAAACCTGCATATCAAAATAAACAATTTTTTTCTTTTGAACTCATAATAAACTAGGTAAATACATATGCGCATATGCATAAACATACACATGTTATTATACACCCATTATACACACACACACACATAAATTAAACAAAACATGCATAATATATATACAGAAATATAATTTGAACAATATTAAATACAAAAACGTTTTTGAACATAGAGAACTCAATAAATATGCATACAACAGCTAGAAAAAGCTTACTATAATTCTCGAACCTGATATCAAAACACTTACCTACATTACAGAGATAAACTTGTTAGTATAATAAATAAAAATGTAAGAAAAACAATCCAGAGGTGACAAGAAGTATTTAAGAAAAAGTACTGAAGGATTAGAAGTAAGAAAGTTGATAAAAGAAATAAGATTTGCCATGTCTTGGGTGTAGCAGAAAAGAAGAAAATACCAACAACATTGGGGTTCTTTCTTCTAGAAATGTGGCTTTTTGTCCACTAGGACTTTAAATTAGAATGGTTTTTTAGTGGTGAAAAAACAAGCAAAGGGTAGGACATAATAGATGATAATAGTGGAAATGGGGAGTAAGACATGTAGAAACTGAACAAAATAATAGGGTTAAAGGCATGTAGAAACTGAAATGAAGTGGAGGGTTTAATATAAAGAAAGTTTTTAACAAAATTATGAACCAGATTCCTGGTGAAATAATGTGGAACATTATTGTAAATGCATTTTGACGTGAGTGCCTGAAAGATTTTTAATTTAAGGCTATTGTTACTACATATCCTGTTGATGCGAGAACATTGTGAACAGATAATATTTCTGTGGACATTTTTTGGATATGTTGTCCAGGTTTTTGGATATATGTCCCAGTTAGTGAGGAAATTCAATTTAAATTTGAAGTCGTGCTTTATCATACTATCAATTCCCCAATAAGAGATATCATTAAGTTACGCCTGATATGGTATATACATATATAAAACGGCATACACAACTTGGTACAAGGAATACCATGCCCACAACTAATTGAAGGAACTTACGGCGATAATTGAAGACCCCAGCAAAATGCCTGAATTCCTCTGCAAGGGAATAACTTACCTCCTACCGAAGGACCAGGATACCAGTAACCCAGCGAAATACCGACCCATTACGTGCCTTAACACCCTGTACAAGATACTCACGGGGTGCATCTCTGAAAAAATAAGCCGGCACAGCGAAAGCAACAACTTAATGACGGAAGAACAAAAGGGATGCCAGAAAGGGACTCTGGGATGTAAAGAGCAGCTTACCATCGACTCAGTTATCCTGGAACAAGCAAGAAAACAAAAGCGAAAACTCAACACCGCATACATAGACTACAAGAAGGCTTTCGACTCTGTTCCGCACTCGTGGCTCCTTGAAATACTCAGCATATACAAAGTGCATCCCTCAATCATCCGATTCCTACAGAGCAGCATGAAACAATGGAGAACCCGGTTACAGCTAAACACGCCAGACAGTAAAATAGAAACGGCCGAGATCCCCATCCGCCGCGGAATCTTTCAAGGAGACGCACTAAGCCCCCAGTGGTTCTGCTTGGCGTTAAACCCCTTGTCAAGGATGCTGAACACAAGTAAATACGGATACATGCTGAAGAAAGACAAGAGAAACCTACATAAAGTCTCCCACCTCATGTACGTAGATGACATCAAGCTATACGCGCCAACAATCACCCAACTCCGACAACTCATCAGTATAACAGAGACATTCTCCAAGGACATAGGAATGGAATTCGGCCTCGATAAGTGCAAAATACAGAAGAATAGCAAAGAAGATTTACCAGGCATCGAACTCGAAGACGGGAGACTACTGAAGACCTTGGACGAGGGCGAAACCTACAAATACCTAGGGATAATGCAAAAACGGCAGCAGGAGCACAAGAAAGTCAAAGTCCAGCTCACGCAAGCATTCCAAGAAAGACTTAGAAGCATTGTGAAGACGAAACTGAGCGGGAAGAACACCACGCAAGCAATTAACGCATATGCGGTACCAGTGCTCACCTACTCCTTCGGGATCATCAAATGGTCCAACACTGAACTAGAACAACTCCAGCGGAAAATGAGAACCATCCAGAGAAGAGCCGGACAACTACACCCTGCAACGGCAATTGAACGGCAAACACTACCCCGGGAAGAAGGAGGACGCGGACAAGCGGACCTCAAAGACTTACATGACAAGCAGATCCAGAGCATGAGGCAATACTTCCAGTTGAAGAGTCCCCGATCGCCACTCATCCAAGCCATAATACAAGCAGATGCAAATTACACGCCACTAAACCTGTGTAGTACCGAAGAGCGTGTCCTGGAAACAGCCAACGAACAGAAACTGAGAACTTGGGCCGGAAAACCATTACATGGCAGGCACTACAATGACCTGCAACAACCACACGTTGACAAAAAGGCATCAAATTCTTGGCTGGCCAAAGGCACTCTCCAGCCAGAGACAGAAGGATTCATGCTAGCCATCCAAGACCAAGTGATCGCAACAAGGAACAATCAGAAATTCATCCAGAGAAAAGACATAGAAAGCGACAAATGCAGACACTGTCATGCGGCATCGGAGACAATCCAACACGTGATGGCAGGATGCAAGATCCTTGCGCAGTCAGACTACAAACATAGACACGATCAAGTAGCGAAAATAGTCCACCAGAAATTGGCAGCGAATGCTGGCTTTCTGACAGAAAAATGCCCGTACTACAAATATGAGCCAGAGACCGTGCATGAGAACGAAACACACAAGCTTTACTGGGATAGAGCAATCATAACAGACAAGACAGTCCCACATAACCGTCCTGACATAACCCTCGTCGATAAATCGAATAAGACCACGTACTTAATCGACATAGCAGTACCCAACACCAATAACATACAGACAACCTACACAACGAAAATCACCAAGTACCAAGATCTCAGACATGAAGTACGAGATATATGGGGTATGGAAAAGATCTTCATCATCCCGTTAGTCATCTCAGCAACAGGGATAGTACCAAAAACGCTTGCGACGAATTTGGAGATACTCAACATTGACCCAAACACCTACATTGAAATACAAAAAGCCACAATCCTAAACACGTGTCACATTGTCAGGAAGTTTCTAGACATGGCACATTAAGAAGTGATGTAAAAAGAGGCTTGGGAACATGGCGCTCTGCCCGTCCCAAAGCCTGTTTCCGCCAAGAATGGGCGAGGAAAACTTTTATATATATATATTTACGTTCTACTTATAAAAATGAAAAATATATCGCTTAAACTAAGACAGTCTTATTTAAATGAATTTAATATCTAATTCAATGCGAAATAATGTTTTAGCACTTACACCAGCTCCTTTTTTCTAAACAGCACAATTCAATCTCCTCGTATTCCACAAAATAATCATTGTCAGCATTTATAGCACATATTTACAACACAATAACTTGGTTCAGGTAGAAACATGATAAATCTATTTATACAGCTTGAGTTACACATAATTTACGTGAGCCACAATGGGAAAAGACCAAGAGGCCTGAATGGGCCCATGATGCCCAAAGTAAGAGATGACATATTTTAAAAAAAAGGGATATATTATTTGATAAGATGAATATCACAGAAAATTAAATGTTAAACAATAATTAAAGCACATTTAATGGAAATAAAAGTTGTTCAAGGTGTCAAGATTCTCGTAAATATTTGCGAAGAGAGTGTTTAGAAAGAGGGAGTGAATTTAAGATTTTGAGTGTCTGAAGTAGAAGATTCCACACCCGAGGACCGAAACAGCCCACGCCTGCCAATTCAAGATTTG
>QLNU02015360.1:264857482-264932840 GCA_006491805.2 Dysdera silvatica | reverse complement strand
CTCCAGGACAGGAACCATGTCTCTTTTTCTCCTATAATAAAAAAGCTCTATATTGAACTTAAACGTGGGTGTCAAAATTAGTATAGGCTACATAAATGCTCAATATTAAAATAAAAACGTAGTAAGTATTATAATTTGCATCATGCATTGCATTCCTACTTAAAAAACTTGTATCAAAAAATTAGAGAACCGAACTCTTACGTCAGTATAAGGGGGTCTGGCATTTGCTTGTTTTTTCTTCCAATGGGGAGAAAGATAAGATGGCCAGAAATGTGCATACGTCATACTTAAACGGGCCCTTAGTTAATAAAAAATGGCATAAATGGCAAAATTCCTTGTTTCTGCTTTACCTTTCGTGTTCGTGTACTTGTATTCAGTAACACAGGATTTTATATATGTTCATGACAATAAATATTATAATGGCGAAATGCAGATTATTGCTGATTTAGAATCGCTTGATATTCCAATATTGCTGAAGAATATTCTCAAGAAATGTCAAACTCTAAACTTAGGATGGCTCGCGTTCCACTAAATAAAAATTTGTGAATTAAGCAATCCTTCAAAGCTTGGGATTAGAAACGGAGCTAAATGATGTTTTCGCAAAATATTCAAGTTATAAAATAATATCTCCTATCGTAAATTTTTTATTACACGACGCTCAAATCCAGTTTTTAGGAAAAGCTATTTTTTCAACGAAAACGTATAATAATCATATGAAAGTTACGACATAGCCATACTCATAGTTACGACATGACAGTACTCGTAGTTACAACATAGTAGTACTCGTGGTTGCGACATAGCATTATCCATTAATTAGGCCTTGCTCCAGATAGCGCTATATTTATTCGTCAACTCAAATTCAGCTCCGCGGTGTCACAAACAAGTTTTAGGTCCATCAGAATCGCTCCAGTCCTATAAGAAACTAAATCTTATCTCAAAAGAGTGAAATATGCAATGGCGAAAAGAAGGAAATAGGGTAAGTTACAACTTGACCAAAGAAGAAAAGCATTCTTAACTCTATCCCGGTGCCGGTAATGTACTGTTGTTAACATTTATCCCTTTTTTTCAGAATTGTAAATTTAATATTCGATGTGTTGTTGCCATTAAATTCCATTGTACGCAGTCTACATCCAGCTCGATGAACAACTGATATGGAACTGTAGCTATTCGTTCGTGGATGTGTAAAGTATCTCATACCACGGATAGATTGCTCCAACTTTTCCCGAACAGTTGCCAGTTCATTTTGCAAACAAAACTCTGTACTTTGAATGTACTGCTTCGTAGAGGAGTCCTTACAACCGATAGCCATTATTTCATTTTATTCCCGGGTATCAGGAACTGCATTTATGAGAACTTGGTCTAAATTGGAAGCCATATTACAGACCCAACGCCCTTGTATAATAACAAGCCAGTGCTTCCTTAAATAGCAAGGTATAAGGAAATCTTGACGGGACTACATTTGGGCCCCTCGGTGTTTTATTTTATACCCGCTGTGAAGAGACGGATTAATCTTTGACCTAACACAGGAAAGGATTCTTCTGGGAAACATAAAAATGAACGTCTACAGCTATAAACAGTTACTCAGGAAGCTAGGGTCAACGATCTTGTAGCCAGATTCCCTGCACTAATGGCAACACTGCTTACATCCGGTATTTTCTTTGCTGAACTCTGGCCTTGTCCTAGAGATGGAGCAGGAATAACTGGATTAATTTCGAAAAATATGGGATAATAGATCAGAATTTTTGTATTCAAGGGCAGTTCATGTTTGTTCGGCTTAAATCTTTTTACTGGTGTTTTCAAAAGGTTCAGAAAATGTTCCAATGAAATTTAAAAGCATGTGGCAATGCTGGAATCAGAAGCAATAACCTAAATGTTTTTCAAAAAGGGACATCGAAATGAAAAACATCCCATCCCTTCCCTTTTTTTTTTTTTTTTTTTGCTACGCGGCAAAAAGAGACGATTTTATTTTGGCATTGATGCTTAAAAATGTAGAAAGTTTTGTGATGGAAGCTAAGCCGCATCTCACCCCTTTTGACGAAATATTTCCCTCAAGACGTCTCCTCTCAAAGATAGAAAACATATAACATACACTTCCGAAATTGAAAACATCGATTTTCTCCTAATAATGTTTACAGGGAGTTTTTTATCTGTACCTTCAGCTCCAGCGTCGTAAAACATTTTTGTACCTTTTCCTCGGGTGCCTGCCATATATATATATATATTCGCATGATTTCTAAGAAGTCCGTTGTCTGCTAAGATTCCACACGCTAAATTCGCTTTTGAATTACCCCCCATTCCACAAACCAGACACCGCTAGGGGCTGTTTTAAGTCCTTACGATGCTACAAAACATTCGATCTCGACGAAGCAGCTACTTTCACGATACATCCCCACTTTTTCATTTTTTCTTCCACCTATTTTAGAGGAAGTGCAAAGCAAAGTTGTTTCGATAATCACATTATCCTCTGGCTATGTATGGAAAAGATTTGATTTCCTGCTTCGGTTTTCTGGGGTCCTCCCCTGTACCTCCCCTTGTACCATATCTTGAAAACGAGCGGCGCTGTCATCGGAATTGCCGCAAGCATTAATTATGTTCGGCGTATATTGGGTGTTTAGTTTTCTCGAGATAATCTCCGATATAGCGAATTTCCTTAATATCTCTTGGTTTCCGTGAAGTGGTGGCATTCGTCGTTAATTTTTAAATGCGGATGCGGAATTTTGTGGTTTGGGTGTTCATTTTTCCTCGAAGTTCGTTTCTCACACAATACAACTACATTTTTCAGGTATTCTCTCTCGTGTTTTTGATTTGGCTAAGTAATTTATTTTCCTTTTGAATATTGGAGTAGTTGGTTTCTGGCCTCTTCCTCCCTTTCTGTGTTGTCATCGGAAACAATGATTTTTACAATTAAAGCTGACGTTAGCCTAATTTTGATAGTTAAAATACGACGCGTTAAACGAAATCACAAGGGAGCTTGCGAAATATTTCTTAATAAATCGTATTCCATTCTGATAATATAATTTAGAAAAAGTAATCTTTTGCTAAAACCTGTTTTTCTTGACAAAGAACAACCTTTGAGTCAAAAAAAAAATAATTGTAGTCATTTTATTATGCAAATATTTTCTCACTCCGTGCGGACATATAAGAAGTTGAGTTTGTTTTATTTTCTTTATCTACGCACGAAGCTTTTACGTCCCGTCACTCCGCTATGAGGAGGACAAACGGTTTAACCGGACTTCCGAAATCCGATAAATTCCAGGCAACTAAGCTTGCTGAGTTAAGCTGGGAGTCGAATCTACCCCATCGAGCCCAGGGGTGAGAGCATAACTACTGAATCATTGAGGTGCATAAAACAAAATGGGTAAATATTAATCTCATGATGTATTTAGCCAAATATATATGAAAATTAACGCGTTTATTTAATGTTAATTTTATTGTTTCGAATATGAAACCACGATGAATCGATTCACATACATAACATGCAATAAAAACAAACTGAACAGATTAATAAGCAGGTTTGTATTAAAATTTTGTTAAGCAATCGAAATCTTGAGGCGACGCAGTGGTAGCGCGTTCTTCTAGAGTCCAGTTAAGCCGGACTCGACTCCCAACAGTGCCAAAAGGAATAACTTCTCACTATTGTACGAAGTTTGGTTCGGATTCTTCGAAAGCATGGGGTCCACGCAGGGATGTACTGGTTCTCAAAGGGCGCATATCTTGGATTTTCGGAGGGCGCGAGTCCATTAGTCCATGGACTACTAAAAAAATTCTCGACTATCGCTCATGAGAGGGCCGGCGACCTCCCCTGGTCCAGGGCGCTATAGAGGCGTAATGGCAACGCATTCGTTTACCGTGCCATTAATTATAGTTTGTCTCCTCATTGCACTGTGAAACGTATGTCGTTTCCCCTAGCAGAGGAGGTCGGGATTTCTCGAAAAACTGTCGATCTCGCCGCAGCCCGACCTTTGCCGTACCTTGCCCCACAAGTAATCCATATTTACCGTACGAATAGCTTTAAATCTTCTCGAGCTAAGACATTCCCCAATTTATCATAGAATCGATGGAAAGATCACTAAAGATAAAGAAACCGGCAAATAAATGAAACATGATTTTAACTTTTAGAGTTATATAGTTTTAAGAAATCAGCTGTCATGAATTCACATTTGCTTATAAAAAAACTTTAGTACAGGATGGAGTTTATAAGGTCATGTTCTGGTTTTAGTTACAGCACATAGTTCCACGGTGAAAACTTCTCTCCCACTTTTACTCAGGTTTAATATTAAATGAAGTACCATTAAGCCTGACCTGTCCTATAGTCTTCCAGACAAACCGCACATCCGGCAAATCTACTGGACCCTAAAATCTCAATTATTACCCAACTAATCGGATTAGCCTCAGACGTTCGTTGGATGTTAATCCTCCGGAATAAAAAAGAAAGAACTGTGAAAAGGAGGCGAAAAAAATGGTTCGACCAAGACCAGAGTCGAGAAATCCTTCTAGCCGGCAATAGATGGCCCTAATCGCTCTAGCGACGTATCAGCTCAAGCCTCTACTGCAACATCGTCTACTTTGATGGTGAAGAACGACCCAGCGGCTTTACCCCAGAACACTGCTGCTTTGGCCGCTGTAACCAAAGGTCTCTAGGGACTAATCCCTACCTCTGGGGTTTCCTGATCTCACCTCTAGCTTCACCTTCCTCACAACCAACTTCTCCAGAGACCAAGAAGAAACCATTTTGCTTCGAAGTTTTCCAAAACTTCTTCGCCTACTTCCTGTAGAGTTTATTCAGCCTTAGGCTAATCCACAACAAACAACACTAATGCCACCATTGTACCACTCTTAGTAACTTAATTTCTGGCAAAATGCGAATCAGTCTTCTGTTTCCAATGGACCTGGTGCCATTTTGTTTATATAGAAGGAAATGCATTTGCTTATAATTGAAGAAGTGTTGACGAAAAGAGAAATTTAGAGTAAGTGCTACATAAATAATTTGGGGATTAATTGTAAGATAAAAAATGGTTAACTGGGCATCCAGATTGCGAATAGCTATTATCCATCGAACGCATGAATCGAAATATTTTTTTGAAGAAACCACCATATTACTCGTGCGATTCATACAATTCCAACAATAGTACTAATAGATTAAATTTTACACTTTGAAATGCTATTATTATGCTAAATATGAACTTTAAAAGTATTATTACTTTTTATAAGAACCAAATAATTAACTTTCCTATTTTAATGCAATGTTTTTAACGTAGCGGTCGAAGTTTCAGTGCATTTAATATCTACTTTAAATTAACGTTCTTTATATGAGAAATGAAGGTAAGGTAATATAGCTTGCGAAAAATAGCCCAGCGACAATATAAGAAAGAGAGAATAACGCATACATCAAATTATATAACAAAAACTCTCTAGATTCTTCAGAAAATCGTTTCACGTTTTATTTTTTCTTTCATAGATATTTCGACCCCATTTGTTATAAAACCTGCAAAAAATCTTTGACTCTAACAAATCCAATACTTATTGCGACTACGAATAACCATTTTATGATTTCCCTTGTTATTCTCACTGAAAACAGAACTTTCTGTCGGTGAAACACGGTGCGGAACATCTACACGAAGAAGAGTACAAATGAGTCGTAGTGAAATTTCCTAAAGATATTATCATAATGTGATATTGATGGAAAGAAAATAAATGACAGATCAGCTACCTTGATATGTACATTATTCAAATGAAGTTTAATTTAAAAACGATTTGATATACAAAGTATTAAATCCTCGAGCTTACTGAAAATATTCTCTTTCTCTCTTTATGATTTCTTTTATATATATATGATGGGGTTTGAGCAAGTTATATGAAATTATGTGTCAGTGTGTCACAATAAAATGTCCACCATTTTGGGAAGAAAACCTAGAAATAGCTTGATTACATTCAGCTTGTGCTTGTGGTTAATGCTCTTTCTGCTCAAGCTATTTTATGTAAAACGATAACATTCGAATCTGAAACTGTATTGTAAAGTGCCAAAGAAAGAATAGTTCCTATAAATGTATTAGCGTATAGAGTCTATCGTATTTATATAATACATTGCAATTTTTTCATAGAAAAATATTCGTTTTATGTTAACGAAATACCTCACTTTGACTTTACTTCAATAAGCAATTTATTTGTATATATTTAAATATTTCCTTCATTCAAGACATTTCAATCGAATTTTATTTAGATATACTCATAAGCATTCATTTCAAGCGCTGTCAAAACGTAATCAAATACGTTTTTACATTCCATTTTGTAGTCATCAAGTATTTGTTTTTGATTAGGTATTTTTCAAAACCAACCCCTTAAAAATTCAATGCGGCATCTTCCCCAAAGTTTCTGTTTACATACCATTTCATGTAGATCGAGGAAGAGTACATTTACTTTTCTCATTCAGCCTGCACGACTAACAACTATAAACAATACTTTTTTACTCACTAAGAATTGTCTAACTGGACAAAGGCACTTGTCTTAGAAATAGGCCGGCGAAGACACTAGCATTCGACCATTTTTCAAGCGACTCGTACGTAGCCTTAATGGTAAACCGGGAAATTATAGTGGGAGAAAGATATTGTGTTTCTTTTTTCTTTTGAGTGACCGTCCTTCAGCGAGATCAACAGGTTCTTCCATTTCGAAGATGAATCGAGGACATAGGCGAACTATCTGCTTTCCGCATCACTTTTCCTCTTGGACGCCAACTCGGGCAGAGTTATCAGCGAGCATTGATCAACGGATGATGCTTATTTATTTATTCTGTCTTTAATCTATTAATGGATAAGTTTGGCAATCGCCTTTCTCGCTTGATTTATTTTAGTTGTTTGTGTCATCCAGAAATGCTTCAGGAGAGGCGCTCCTATCTCTTCCGGCTCTTTACGAACATTAGTGTGTACTTACTCGCTGATTTTTATGGGCAATCGATACAGTTTTAACTTTATACTTATTTTGGGTGGAATCGCACTCTTTAAACGAAGCGATGTTTTTCAATCGAGCTTTAACAAAAACCATCCCTGTTGGACTTTTTCGATTTTTCGGGGTTTTTTCCTCACCATTTACTCTACCGTTTCAAAATCTGGATTGCGCTCTTTGTCTTCTCTTTTTAAATGAGATTCATTTTACTGAACAATCAAGTTAACGATATTTTCCAAAAATATATCCTCCTGGTGGATCTCCCATTTTCCATTAGCTTTCGATACATAATAAACAGTGTTTTAGAAAAAAAATTCCCTTATTTCCAATAACGTTCCCATGGGAAATTTATTTCACGAATAGCTGAAATTCCATAATTGTATATACAGTGTATATATACACATCTGTATGTCTTAGCGAAAATTTAAACGTTGGATTACTTTTGTAGCTGCACTTAAAAAGTGTCTCTTTTTCATACACACCATGCAAAACATTTAAAGAAATCAGCGAAAATTTTGTAAAAATTTTATTGTAAAATAACCCATTTCGTTAAGAAAACCCTTAAGTGTAATGCATTTTATCCCGCTTAAATAAAAACTGAAACCCTCTTGTTCGTGATTAGTATCTATCTACTACGTATTCATTTAAACATTTTATATGAATTTTAGAGTACTACTGTACATTACTAAATTTGTATATATCTTTATGACCTGCAATAATTTTCAGATGTATCCCTCCATCAGACTAAAATCTTACATTGCAACCTTTTAATCTACCAGTAGCCAAAAATACAACTACATTACAAAAATTTAGTTGATATAAACTGCAAAATTGATAGCCATTTTTCCTCAATCGAAATGGTATAGCATAGCCTTGAAATTTTACTTGAATGCGGATGGGTTAACTTCTAAAAACGCGCGTACAAAAGTACAAAAATAAACTCTGTTACCCCTTCTCGATAGATAAAAGAATATGACACTTGAATTGATACGAAGCTCTCTTACATCCAAGACATTAATACGCCATCAAGATTTCAATCTGTGATATACATCATATTGCAAATCTAGCATTTCCACCATGATGGTATGCTGCAGTTTATTGGCTTCGCCAACCATGTATAGGTGATATTCCTCACTGAAACCACATAAAAACTACGAAAACTCTTCACTATTCTCCGAAATGCCCCACTTAACCCTATCATCTTAAGCTTTTGTGCGTTACTCTGAAGTCAATTCTCTGAATCTGAATAATTTTGTTACGATGGCTACCTAAGGCATGGTATATTAAACCACTTTTATATGGTAGTTGTGTTCTGCTTCCATAATGAAGCAGAGGAGAGAAAAAATATGATCGCTTTACCCATACTTCTGAAAACGATGTTGATCTCATCGTTGTGATTGGAGCTGCCATGCAGATCTGGTAAGTTCCCTGATGAGTTGTTGTTGATTGATGAGCAGCCTTTTATCAATGGAAATTGACGCTTTTCGCGTTCAAAGTGGGAAATGGAATTTTCAGTAGGCCTAATTCTGATGGATTGTGCTGCAATATGTAAGAAGGATTTAGCTGCTCACGTGACATTGCTGTCAGCTCTGCGTATCCATCAAACTAACTTTACTTTTCTTTCCATGGGAAACCTCTGAGCCCTTTTAGAAATTGAAGTTACAACCCGCAGACGTATATATGCCCAAGTTTATATCGGAAACAAATCTTTTAAAACAAAGGATTCCAAACGCAAATTAAAATTTTGTTCAAATCCGGTAAAGCATTACAGTATAAAGGCGAAACGTTCCTCATCCTTCTGTAATATGGAACGCCATTTTAGATTGTTGACGATGTACTCATTCAGTGCTCTTCCTTCCACGAATTCATTATTCCTTGGAAAAGGGTAAAATTACCTCGACAGAGATTATACTTAAAACGTATTTGGCTGACGTGTGTTCATTAAAGTTGATTCTTGGCTGACTTGTTGAAGTAAACAAGAGTACCTCCCTAATCTCTAGGTAAGCCTAAAAATATCGGCTTCTCCCATTAACGGATGGTTTAGTCATTATCGTAAAAATTCTAGATTATTCTCAATAAATTGTCAATGACACGTTATGAATTAATGAAGTTTTAGCGGATGAATTTTATTTTTCTGTCGTTTACGGCCAGCCGAAATTCTTCGATCGAACCAACTATTTTCCGTAGTCCTGAAGTTTAAATTTTAATACCCGTTACTTCCTTCATAAATATTTGAAAATCGAAGCAATTATGGCGTGCTCGTCAGCCATATTGAATTACGTTGTTCTTTAAATCATTTTGTGTGGATATTAACGTATTATTACAGGAGAATATTAGTTTGCCAAATATATTCTGTGTATTTGTACAAAGTAAGCATGGGTAGACAAAAATAAAGCCAGACGACGTTTTATGGGTTTAGGCGCCAGAGCAAGGCTAAAATAAACCATGAAAATCCCATAAAATGTCAACTTTGATTAGGGGCTTGTTTGTCAATTCTACTATCGTAAACTCAGGGCGTAGTTAAACTCAAAAACAGTAGACCGCCCCGCGAAAGGAAACCTATCAGAGATCAGCAGTATGGTTTGTATAGATAGCAACAGGCAAATGTACTGGCAAAACGAATCATCCTGTGAGTGGATTGTGTAATTTAATGTGATTGACATGCAGGTCATACTGAGGATAGTAAGAGAAGAAAATAGAAGAGAAGAGCGGGAGCAGCGTACGGAAAAGGACGTCTCAACTTAACGTTGAACTTGGAGTTCGGTCGGAGACTTCAAGGCAAGCAAAGTCGCAGGTGGGAAGACTCACAACCTTCCTACTTGAAAGTATCGCACGGGCTCCACTTGGAAAGTTTTTATTAAAGCTCCAAAAATTCTCGATTCGCTCACGAGCTACAAAATCATACGCATCAGCTGCGTAGAGTTATATTCATCGCCACTGCAGAGTGAAGAATTCCGGCTGACTATAATTATTCATCGTTGTTTTCGCACCAGCAGAGCCTGACGTTTGTCCGTAAAATACGCCGAGTCCTACTGAACCGACGCAGGGGCATCCCAGCTCTTCATCGTTGCTTTTCGCATCAGCAGAGCTAACGTTTATTCATAAATACGCCGAGTCCTGCTGAACTGACGCCGAAGAATCCCGGCTGTTCATCGTTGTTTTCAGCACCAGCAGAGCCTGATGTTTGTCCTTAAAATACTCCCAGTCCTACTGAACCGACGCAGCAGCATCCCGGCTGTTCATAGTTGTTTTTCACATCAGCAGAGCCTGACGTTTTCCTTAAAATACGCCAAGTCCGGCAGGAGTGGAGCAGCAACATCCCCGCAGCCCCGTAAATGTTTTCTCATCAGAAATTGGATTTTGAAGTGCACGACGAGCCACAGCGTAATGCACCTGCAACAAAACAACGGTCACGTGACTGCAACACCCCATCATAACAGTCGCACGTGAGTCAATATCCATTTATTCCCATTTGTACGAGGTGTACCATTATTTAGGTTTAATTTGAAAATTAGGTTATGATACTTATTCTATTTTTCCCATTTGCCCTTGCTTACTCAGGCAGTATTTCTTGCATTGTTTTAATTTAATATCTGGCATACGTTCTCAGTATTGGTGTAATTTATTGTATTGTCATATTGCAATTTAGACAGATATTGTTGCTGAGCCGTTGATTTGATAACAACCTGTATTGATAAATCACAGCACCATAGCAAGAATATCAGCTAGACATTTATGTTTCTGTCCATGTGGAAACTTTCGCCATTTATATAACTGCATAGAATTTTTAGAGTAGTAATTAGTCATAATTAAATTTGTTACGTTTGTTTGAATTAGTTCTCTCCTTTTTTGTGTTTTGCATCCCTATACTGATTTCACGGCCATTTGACAATCATATGTTTCGCAAAGAAACTGACGGGTTATTAAGCAATGATAAGCGTAATGATAGGTGCATTTATCCAAGTTAAGCAATTTGGCACATTATTATTAACTTAATAATAATAATAATAATTTATCGTCTCCTTTTGTCACAAAGGCGCAATTTATAATCAATATAAACCATATTATCTTAATAATATTATAAATCCATATTATCTCGCATTTCTGGAAAGCGGTTTCTCTTTAGCCCTGAACTGACTTTTCCATTGAGATTAAGCGAGTTGAATTACAGCGTTCGCAAGTGTTGCAAATTCTCCCTTTTCTTGACCGTTTAACTTGTCTCCTTAGTTTCGGAAGTGAAGGAGTTTCTAGTTCTTCTCAGATTAAGGTTTAGGATTGAGACTATCCACTTACAAGCATTAAAGGGCTTCATAATTCATTGCCAACATCCAAGAAGAAATGAGGTCAACTGACCAATCCTTTACTCAGAATTGTAAGGCTGTCCACTGTTTAGCGGGCGATCGTCCCTTATCGGTCAACAAATCTGATAAATTTCGCTATAAATCTTCAACATGAGCCTAAGAACCTTTTGTGAGGTGGGGGGCAATACTATCACATACTGATACGCATTAAGTTAAGCTTTAGAAAACAGTTCTAGACGAAGCACAATAGAAATACATCAGCACTAAATCATTATTTTCGAACCTGCCAGATCTCTTTTCTGGAGCATCGGAGAGAAAGAGAGAGAGTGGGGGAGATGCGGAACCAAAATGGTTCGGATTCTATCGTCTCTTTGGATAAGAACCAATCAGGCCTGTAAAGGCTCCTCGTTCGTCTTATTGATTGGTGATGTTCCGTCCGGGTGGACGAATTTCTATTCTATTCCTACTCCACGACCACCAGATGAGAGATATGACGCAATGCAATTGTCTCAATAGAAGAGGATCACGTCTCCCTTAATATCGATAACTGAGACACCAACTATTTTCTCCCCATGATGAGTTACCATTGAATTAGAAAGAACTAAAGTAACTTTCGATTCAAAGATACGTAATGTAAAGGATATTATATGCTAGCATATATGGAAAGGCAAGTTAATTATTATTTTGTTATAATTAATATGCTTTCCGTGAGGCAGTTATTAAATCTTTACGGATTTATTTAAATTAATGTTTTTTTGGATAAAAAAAAAATATTTATTTTTCATATAACTACATGCAATATGTGGTGGAGAGCATCTTAGAATTACGCCTTGTTAAATTGTACTGTAAACTGGAATGGAAAATATTTTTTTTTCTATTGTATTTACGAGAAAATTGAGGCTGCTTATTCCTATATAAGGAAGAGAAGTAATTTTCTTTATTTCTGAAATTCAGACGACCAGGATAGAATAACAAACCGTCTTCCACGTCATAGTTAATAAGCGCAGATTTAGATATTAATGAAAAACGTAGGGACGCGTTTCATATAGGCTAATTTAATCTTCCTCAGAAGTCGACTCAAATGAACCCTAACCATAAACATAGAGGTTCGTTTAGTCTGATTCCTCTCTAAAGATAGCTTCCCATGTGTTTAAAACGCGTCGATATACTTCTTCTTAACATCAAAAGCTATGTGTCACAACGCTATTAATGACATTAATGTCTTTTGCATGGTGTTACTTCGAATTTTATGCTAGTTTAAACGCAGCAGAAATGGTAGAAAAGCGAAAACTATTTTACATAAGAATGCTAGTTAAAATTATTAATGTATTGTTTGTTAAATATAGTATATTACCAGTTGATAAAATCAGTAAATAATGTGTTCTAAAAATAGTGTTTGAAATGGTAAAAGAAGAAAAACATTTGGATAATATTGATATTCAACGTCATGGTAATAACAGAAAATTGAGAAGAAACAATCAAATTAGACTTCAAAAAATTAGAGATTTATAGAAACGGAATTGAATATATGAGAATAAAGCACTGGAATAAACAACTTGATATTTTCAAAAATATTAATAATCTCAGATTGTTTAAAAAGAAATTAATTGTATACTTATTAAACGGAGTTTGTGCGCCAGCGGATTAATAGGGTCCTCAGCCGGTTAAATTTTATAATTTTTACTGGGGACCCGTCACGGGGAAGTGCAGCTTGTGTTGTCTCCTCTATACTTAGTGAAATTTGTAATTAATAAATTAAATATTACTAGTATTATTATTATAAATACATATTAATAATGATATTTGGGTGTTTTACGTCGCACAGGAAATCAAGGTGGATGTTGGACTGAGAACTACAGTTTTCCGAACCTTTATTGCCTTGGACATCAAACCCCGGAGCACGGGGAGGAGGGAGAGGGTAGAAAAACAGAACGCAGTCTACGCTCTCATTGGACCTCCCCCCCTACACGAACATGGACAGGGGAGGCATTTTGTTATCCTTTGAGCGTTTTCAAAGGCGAAGAGAATACAACACTAGTTTGTCTATACAAGCAATGTAAAATACTATCAAAGGTGTAACTGTACATTAATAATATTTTCAATGGATAGTTTAAATATCGTCTATAACGAAGAATATACATTTTATCGGGACCTTGTCTTTCTAAATCAGGTTATTTGCAAGGCTATGTGCTCAGGAGTGGTGTCAAACTTCGTTAAAAAAGGGTAAAGTAGAAAAAAAAAGTAGTAAAAAGGTAAAGGTAGTTCTTGGTAGGGTTCTTATAAAATGTACTTACCAGAAAAGAAACGAAATAAAATATTCGGTAGTTATGAAATAATTCGTCCATATTTACACAAAAAAGTTCACATTTTTATACAGAAGGAAACAAAACTCAAGCATTTCTTCTTAGACATTTAAGCCATTTACAGTAGGCAGCCTCAGCGAGTTTTTAAAAATTATTTATCTGTGCTTCGTTCGAAGCCCCCACATCGGGAATCGCCGGACCTACAAACGATAGTTTCATTAACACGATTTTCTGTAGGAAAGTACGTTTCCTATGGGAATCATGATAGCTGACATTTTTTGAAGTGGCAGGACTTAATTTTATATGGTGCCTTTCTCCATCTTGGTATCTTTATTCGTACTTTCTTTTGAAAAATTGCTACATGTAAAAGATTATTACAATTTACATATGCAGAAAAAGTAAGGAAAAATAATTTTTGCGCCATAATTATTATATGAACTTGAATTTTTTGTGGGTGCAGCGGACTTCCTGTTTTAAACGTCAGGCAAATGAAATATTATGTCATATTTCGTTACATAATATCTGTAAAATATTGTTGCGAAACGAAATATTGTGGCATATTCGTTGACATAATGCAGTAGAACTCGGATTAACCAAAATAAAGGTCTGGCTTAATCTAATTCGGATAAGCAAAATTTCGGATAGTCTGGAGATTCAATTTTCAATGTAAATAATATTTACCCAAAAACACACTGTAGTTGTGACATGAGTTTTTACTTGTTGGGTGATTTACACAATCTTCTTCCACACACACACACACACACACACACAAAGGGACCAAATGCCCTGTGTTTAACTATTTCATCAATAGCAGCTATTGAATCTTCTAACACCTAACCATTAAGGGGGAATTTCGGTTTGCGAATTCATGTGCCAGCTGCGACATACCAGCCGGTATACAATCGAACCTTGCCAGAACTATGCAGATGGGATACGTCTGTCAAAACAGGCCATTAAGGGCTTCTGACCCCGAAATTTTCACATGACGAGGTCAAGTGTAGTGATAGCCGTGGTGCGAAATAGAACAGACTGTCGACACCCAATTTTCTCTTTTACATTTTGTTTGTATTATAATGTTCTTGAATAGCATTTGCGTTGGTTCCTGCTTTAAGATCGAAGTATACTAGGAAATAAACATGAGCATTTTTGCCAAAAATTTTGAACGGGTGCTACTTTAAAAATATAATATTTAAAGCAAAATTCGCAGCAGAATATTTCTATTGAACGTAGTTCGGTATAAGAGAGGTTCTACGGCATGTGTTACGAAATATTTCATTTGCCCAATATGTGCGAAATAGTGTTGTGAAATATTAATTTGAACAATATGTATAAAATAGCGTTGTGAAGTATTATACTCACAGGTGAGTGAGCCATTGCTCATCAACCGATTATTAAAAATAGAAAAATGATGAAAAAATAATTTTTAAAAAATATTTGTTAGTGTCCGTCCTTATGTGATGGCTCCTATACTGACCATAACTATCCATAACCATGACTATCCATAACTGACGCTAATTGTACTTTTAGAATTGCTTCTCATATAATGATATCCTATATTTGTGGAACAGATCAAGGAGCAACTTCGGAAGAAATTTAAATGAGAAATGGAAAAGAAAATGCTTTTAAATTAGTCATAAATTTTGCTATAAGTGTTAATTTGAGAATCGATAATGTCTCTCAAAAAAAGTACATCCCAACGAGCTCACAGATTTACTTGAGATTTACAAAATAAATTTAGACTATTTTCTAGAGTGAGACTCTCTCGAATTTACATTCACAATTTCGCAGATTCAAAGTTATTCGTATTTAACATTGCGGCGAAATTTTTACCTTTTTTTCAATTATTAAAGGCTAAAACATCATCACCCTGTCGTCTTTACAGGCGCAGTTTCCCGTGCTCGGCTTATCTTCTATTTTCTAATATTGGTATGCAACAATTCCATGTGAAAGGTTATAGCTGGCCTATAGCCGAGCAGGGCCAGCAGGGGCCTGGCCCCAGTTGCCCCTTCATCCCAGGCTACAGGCCTGGGTTGTAGATTTTAGTTTCTTTTATGAGATATGCATCTGGTTCGACATAATTTTCGCTTTGATCATTTTGTTATACAGCCCCTTTATCACTTCGATGAATAGTACACTAATCAACCCACCATTCAATTATAATTGGGTTAAATGGGTCTTGAGTGCTTTTTTATTCTTTTGCCATGCAGCTCGTTTACTTACTTGTTATGCACGCGTACGCAATGTTTTAAGGAAAAAGACACACAAATTTTGCCACTGAGGCGAAACGTTTGCATAGGAAACTGCGCATGCGCGCATTTTCTAGTATAATGTCGACCAATTTCAGCCGTTTTAATAATAGAGAAATAATGATACTTTCGCCAGAACGTAAAACATGAATAACTTGAATTTTCGAATGAAAACCTGGCAAAATTACGCTTCAGACATCGGTCTGAACTTATTTTATAAAGTTCAAGTAAATCGATAAAATCGTTATCAAGTAAGTTTCCTTGTCAACTAAGTTTGTTTTCATCAAAATTGTATAACAATGCGCGATGAATTAGCGTTCATCGTTTCTATAATAAAATCATCGGAAGATTAATTGTTATTTTATAATTAACACTAGATTAAAATGATAACCTATCAGAAGGTACTCCAATTTTTCTAAAATTTCCGAGATTGATTCTTCATTCGAGCAAATACTGTTCAGGTTCTGTCGTCGTGAAAAAAAAAGTAATTAAAATTACACAAGAGGTTAAATAATTTTACGATACAAGTAAAGGAATACACTAAAAAGTTATTACAAAGTTACATACTAAACGAGTAACTAGATAAAAATGTTTATGAATTAATGGATATAAGTCTACGGAGGTAAAAGGTAAAGATGAGTAAATGCATTTCAATTAGTGGGGGATAACTGTTTATACCAGTAGTATCCGAACGCTCCCTGAATTCCAAATTGATGGACCTGAAATCTGTGGATCTGCTTACTCACGCCTTTATTAATCATAGCAAGGGGAAAAATCTTCCCCAAACTGATTTTTAAAAATATGGTTATCAAAACTTTGTGCTAAACAAGCTAGGAGAGGTACCTGTCAAAATTGGTAACACAATTCCACGTCAAATCGGGAGGGAAGATTTTTCGGAAAAGAAAAAGGGAAAAAAAACGACATAATCTGTAGCTCCCTTCATAGAATAACCTCACCCTCATTTCCCGTAGCCTCTAGCGATTAGAGTACGTAAGAAAATATCTCCCTGTATTAAAAAGAGGGAAAAAATAATTTCTTCCGTCTCGCTTCTCAGCCCGTCTCAAATGTCCTGGATACTTAAAGCCGCTTATCGGGAGAGGCGAGACAGGAAACGCAGAGTCCAGGAAAGAAAACATTTTTCCAGGCGACTGAAAATCTTCAACATGTGACCGGGAAAAATTCTCCGTCTCACTCAAGAGTTATGACGAGAAAAACTGGAACCTAGAAATCCCTGCGGAATTTTTCTTGTCCTCTCTCCGGGAAATGTTTTTAAGTCTCGGGGCAATCTAATGGGAATTGGACACGTTGTCCCGTTTTCTAACCACCTCCGGGTAAAAATAAAATAGCACGCTCGCCAAAACCCGACGAAAATTCGCCGTCCTGGAAAAGAATTGGCGAGCATAAGCCTCTTTACTTTAGTTGAAAGCTTTTTGCTCGATGTAGCGTCACCTGTTGGATAGTAGGAGCCGACGTAAAAGAGTTACCGCAAGGCCTACCTGTTGGTTATTTCCCAGTAGAGATACGTGAAAAAGCCCTACGAAAATGGAAAAATTGTTCGAAGGCCTTTGTTAGTTCGGATTCTGCCTTCGAGTGTAGTTTTGCCTTTGTTTCACTTCGTGCGGTACAAAGCGTTCCAGTACACTCTCTGTGGAAATGTTCTGGCAAACTGGTAAAATTCATTTTCGTAGAAAAAGTAGTAAAATCCTTTTTTCTTCGTCAGTTTACGGTTCGGAAATTTTAAAGTTCGAAACCTTTTTAACTCGCCCAGGTTCCGTCAAAGATTCGACATCGTTAGATCGCATGGAATAAAAAAGATTTAGGGTTTCTTAAAGCGCGCATTTATTGTTAGTTTTAACAAGCGCCTCAATTCAAATCGTTTTTTATGTTGTTTTTTAATATCTCATGATGATTTTTCCAAGTATATCTAGGTTTATCTGAAGCGTCATGATTCAACTGTCCGTTCACATTTCACTTTGAAACGTATCGCTATTTCGTAAGACAGAACGTGAGTTTGATAGTGCTTAACCGTTAACGCCATTAGTTTTCCATTGCAATAATACGTTGTAAGTAAACCTCTCTGGGCAATGAGGCAATTACACATGCTGTCAACTTGGGATAAACGGGTCTAATTTCGGAATCCGGAAAAGCCTGGATGTTTACGAAATCACCAGCCAATGAAATGATATGTTCGAAGGTACAATGGTTGAATTGATTTTCAAAAATTAAGCCATGTAAATATGTTTAAAAGCGATTCACGCGCAATAAACTTGTTGTATAGATACAGCTTCTGCCTCCGTAGTTAGGAAGGGGGATAAAATTGTCAACTGCCTCAAATAAGTTGGTCTTTGGACCGCTCTGGCAAAATTAAGCCATGAGTCTTGAGACGTCCAATTTTAAAATATGCAAATAACCTTAATAATTCGATTTATTTCTCTAGGCGTTTTAACAATTCATTCGTGAAAAAATATATTGAATAAATAAATGCAGTCTCTTTATGAACCATCATGCGTATGTTTTCGATAGCGAATTGAATATTTTACCAAAACATTTCCTCTTTAGCACAATTCGCTCCACACTATTTTATTAACTAATTTTTAATTCGCCCGCAGTAAAAATCCGTGCATTCTACGTTTAACTAGATTATTAAACGAATTAACATTTTTTCCCCTGCATTAAAACTAAAATTTCCTATTTTGAAGCAAACTGCTGATATAAGTGGAATATCCTGAATTATTTATGAAAGTGTTGTGAAAATAGGATCGAGAATGTTTAGTTGCAATTCCTTGGTGACTTATCACGTCAAATCAAATCATATATGCCTTTATTTCTATGTCGAGAATAAAACGTAACTACAATTTCAAAGGTTAATCGATGACATATCTCTTTTACATTTGTGGTCCTACGCTTGCGTATGTAACGAATAATTATATTATGCGTAACAGATACTGATATTTGTTTAAGTTTTCCCCAATTTCCATCACATTTGGCTTTCTGGCTTTTGGGCATATCTGGCTTTCCGATATCTGACAACTTAGACCAGTGTTTCCCAACAATGGTCCGCGAAGGAGTCCCAAGTGGTCAGAAGGAGTCTGGTCCGCGAGACGGGTCATTATTTAAAAAGAAATAATAATTAATAAAAACACTTATAAAAATTATTATTAAATATTAAAATTAAATATAAAAATGAAATTGATTGCATATTTGTAGTATTTTACAATCTGACGGAACTTCAGAAAACGGTTCGTATTAAAAGTAATTCGTCTTAAGCGTGTTCGTCTTAACGAGGTTTGACTGCATTATCATTAGATTTTGGTTGTTTTTTTTTCGTTTATTATTTCTTTTATTTTCCTCCAAAGAACGATTTTACAAACACACTTTCCCCTAAACAGACCCATCTCCCTCTTTTGTTAAGGTCTTGGAGTCCATTCGTGAGAATTTTTCAAAGTGGTCCGCGGTTTAAATTGAGTTGAGAACCACTGGTTTAGACTGTCGGATAAATGCAGATTTCTCAGTCATTCAGCGTAGGGGCAACGTGGTAGGCGATTAACATCACTCCATGATACATTTATATCTAACCAAGCTTTCTTGGGAATCAAAACCAAACCCAGCGGCTCCGAATAAGGTGTATATGACCACTGAGGGCCCTGCATAACACGTGAGTGTATATACTTTCAGATATAATTATATTATTACATTTTCAATCAATATTTGGAAGTTATTCCTATGATCGTCTAGTAGAAATTGACAGATAATAATAATAATTCATCTATTTACTCGGCAAACACACACAAACAATATAAAAAGAAACGTGTCGCAAATTCTATGTAATAGGCCGCGATGGAGATGGAAGAAAGGGATAAAAGTGCCTAACGTGCTCTCATCACCTGACCATCGTACAGGTGGCACAATTCTTCCTCAGTAGATAAAAATATTCAAATGTCATAAACAATAAAAGTTCACAAATCTAAATTAAAAAACACTGCATAATTTGTTGGGTAAGATAAAAAAATTAACCTATCACAATTTAAAGGGAAATAAATTTACTGACGCACACAAACTGAATTTAGCCCAAAAGCAATTATGACAGATGTTAATATCTACTAATATTGTACAATAATATATCCTTATGCAAGCTACTTGTCCACACATATACGTTAAAGGAACAATAATTATGCTTTATCCTTCATAAACTTTCATAATACCGCATAGGAGAATAAAATTAAAACTAGTAAACGTATGATAAATTTGATTCACGCGTCTTTCACTAAAACTAATACGAAATATTAGAAATTATTAAGGATGCTTTTCCTTAGACGGTATTAAAAATTTCAGTCGGTGTCTGCGGTCTCCATTGGAAGTCCTTTATCTTCGGTTACCTGTGAGCTTTAAAGAAATGGCGACTTCTTCGAATTCTATTCCCACTTTTTTGGTATTGAAATATTTCCTATTTAAATCAAAAATACCATCTATTTTTTTTAGAATTTTTTAGGTTTCTAATTTTTTCCCTGCGGGCGAAAACCGGATTTGAACGAAAAATCGTGAATTTTTAAGACGCTTAAAAACAGAGGAAAGGGAACAGATAACAGAAGGGAGAAAAATGCATAACTTCATTTTACTATCGTCGACTTCTCTGTCAACTTAGGATTTTACTTTTTTTCTCATAATTTTTTTCCCTTCCTCTGTGGATTTTGCGAATTTTTTCCTTATTCGTTTAGAAGAAGGAAAACCCTTTCCCCAAATTCATTTTCTTTCTTCTCGTAGTCCACGCATTTACATTTATTCTGAACGGATTTGGAATCTTCCTTGTCTTTCTCTTCGCTCCTACTTCATTATCTCTTTAGGAAGTTTTGGAAGTTTTTGTCTGTTTTTTTCCCAAAAACCAAACATCGCTGACTCGCACATCATGAATACAGGTCTCTAAAAATATGCAGAATAGTTAAAATTTTCTTCCTGCTTTTTTTCCTGTAATTAATGCAGTGTTAGCAAGGCCCGGCCTTTTAAATTAATGAAATTTTGCTATCAAATTACTCCGAAAAATCGAAACTTAAAGAAGCTAAAAATTCAGGATTAAAAGCATGCATGTTTCAGGGAATTCAGATAGGCTCGCGCCAAATGAGAAAATCTCAACATTTGTTTATATTGACATTATTAAATAAAATAATCTGTTTTCTATTATTTGACGCACCTTTAAACTTATCGTAATTCGAAGTTTATCGTAGTCACAAAGTCTGGTAAATATCGGTACCTATTTTTCTACGTGCTGTCGGTACTAATGCGACGTTATTTTGAAGATACCGTCATATTTTATGTATGTACATTACTCAATTTACAATTATCTAAATTGGTCGTATAATCATTCTATGATTCGAGTTCCGTGTTTTCTCATGTCTTTTTAAATAGAAACAGCGGTTAGATATATCCCATTGTCTCCCTTTTCCACGATTCGTTCCCAAACTGGATGGCGATGGAGACAACCACTCATACACTAGGCCGGACACTGTCACCCCAGTTCCGTCCCTCATATGCGCTAACTTAGCGCCCATTTACATTGCAAGATTTCTCTCTAAGTAACATTTACAGAGGAAAATTGTGTTATATAATATATAATCTGTGTAGCGGCTTCGTGGTTTCTACAAATGAAAAAAAAATTATAAATAAAATATAATGATGTATATCTATAGTTCAAGCAAATGATTTGGTGTTTCTAATTCCGCCTTAAGTTTGCTTTTCCCCTCCTTTTTATATACTTGCATTTTAAAATGTAATTAGTTCACGAGATAACGATATTATTCCTGGCCATTAATCGTTTAGTAATCCTTAAGTAATTTCAATGCTCCAATGGAAAATTGGAAAACAACACATGTGTGCATATATATATATATATATATATAAGTAAACTGGAAACAGAAGCCTAAAAAAATGCGTATATCTCTCATTATGCAACATTTGATTGTCATCCATATCCTATAAATGAATACGAAAAAGCCCATTGTTAAATGCTGACGCAGAGTATTGGCTTTTCCAGGCCAATATATCTGAAAACGTTTTGTGTGTTTTCTAACGAGATGCCACTAAAACAACATAAATAAAGGAGGACCATCTCAGACGCAGCAACCAAGAACTTACTCACCGAAAAACTCCCCAGTCCTTCCACAAACCACTGCTAGCATCAAAACAATATTGCTGCCGTCCACAGGGAAAAGCAGACGGCCGATTTCACCTCAAAAAACAATTTCTCAAAATATTTTTGAAATTTAATATGACAGGCAAAGATCGATTACTCTTGGCCTAAGTTTGTTCCCCGATCCTCCTGCAGTGTACTGTATCGAAGAATATCGATTTCGAAGAACCCATTAACTCTATTCCTAGATCACTTGCGACCGGGTTCCTGTGATCAGTTGCAACCAAGTTAGAGGAATTTTGGAACTGACTGAAATAAATAAAAAGTAACAAGAACGATAAGAAAAACTCTCTGTGGGCGCAAATCTGTAGTTGCAAATGATTTATTAAGTTTTAGCGTAAACAGTTTCGAAGGCAAAATCCTCGCACGGGGGAATATATCACCAAGAATATGTAGTTTGGGACCCAGGTCCTACAAGAGATAGAAAGAACCCGGGTCCTTCCTAGTTGATAGATGGTTTGAAATGATGTGTGGCCATATAATGGGAAAGGATATAGGGAAAATAAAATGGACGAATGCACGGATAAATAAGATGAATGGATATATTTCGTGCATATAAAACATCTCATAGCTCTTTCTTCGAGAAATATATAGTATTCCATTTTTTCTCCTATGCGTATCTGTTGAGGATGTTTTTGCTTTCTTTTTTTATAACCCCGCCCCGCTTTTCCTTCCTCCCCAACTTAAGTCTATCTTACAAAAGAGAAACCCTTTTGAGGGTAGTTTCTTTGAAACTGGTTTTCAGAATGTGCGATTTTCTTTGATTTTTATGAATTTCCAAACAGCTTGAACAAATTTCCTTACGACATTCAATATTCTTCGCTCTTATTGAAACCACTTGCGTCTTTCTTTGCTTATTCTTTCAGTTGCTATGGAAGTAAACGTCATTTAAAAAGTATCTACATATTATCTGTTCGAGAAAAACCAGAATTACACGAACATTACACACACATTGTGTGAAATTCGAAATGCCGAGAATTCGTCTAAGTTCCGAATCGTGGTATACAAAATTTTATACGAAACCAAAATTTAAATTCAATTTTATTCCACTATATTCGGTGTTAACGATAAAAACAATAAGAAAATTGATAGGATATAAATTCTTTCTTTCATTTGAATTTAAAGGATATCATTCATGTATTATTATTTCACATTGCTTCAATAATTCTATATTTACAACAGTCCCATAATTACCAAAATTTATGACGATAATCTCACTTTTTTTCTCAAAATCAACAGTCAAAAATGATTGCATAAGTTACCTCCTTATATCATTTGTTTAAAAGGTGAAATCTGTATCAAAGGATTGTGAGACGATTTGCATTCGTAGATTTTCACAACAACGAAGATTAAAGCAATAATGTTATAATTTATACACATTTAAAATATTTGAACCCCATTTTCTGTTGCCTTTATATGCACGTTACGCTGTTCTCGAGCCCATTGTAATACCATATTAAAGAAATTTTGCACATTTTAATTTGCCTAGCAACTACCAAATAATCACAGAAAATTTTTGCCCAAACTAAAAGAAAAGTGAAAAAAAAAAGACTTCACAAAACAGCTAAAACTAACGACCAATTCTGTAACATAAAAACCACGATGACAAACCGATTTAACACAGGAAAATGTGCTTCATTTCCAATGGAAATTAAGTACAAATATTGGATGAGCTATCGATTTTCTCTCTTGACATCAAAAAGTATTGTCATAAAAAAAGCGAGAGAAATCACCCCTAGCATAGAAGAACTTCTTTCACATTGAAATCGATGACTTAGCTTCTAACGGCCTCGGAGAAGCATAAAAACCTTACCAAATTTGAATATACGAAATTGACAAAGAATTGTATCTTTTCTTCTACGTGTTCCAAGTTTTTGTCTCGGAGTAGAGCCCGTTGTCTCGGAGGAATAAGAAATGAAAAATTTCCATAAAAGTATGGCCACCGGCCTCTTTAAATATAAAAATCAACATTTGCGAATCATTAAATAATCCGGAATATTTTTGAAAACTTTTCTAGCCGTGCGCCTCTCTAGTTAAGAGCTACTTCCAAAAAAGTGGAAGAAAATTTGTCTTTTACAATTTGTGAAAACGTCATTGACGGAATCGCTGCGCTGGAAAAAGTTTTTTTCCTGTTCCTAAGGAAAGAAAAATAACGGATTCGCGCATATACTTGCAGACTTGTATATCATATATGTGTATATATATATATATTGGATAAAATAAACTCTATCTCGATAACAACTTCTCATTAACGGCTATTTCTGGTTAACAACAACAATTTGAGATCGCGGCAACCTCTTCGTAGAATTACGTAGATTTCAATTAGCGTCTTTTATGGTTCAAAAACTCCGTCTCTTGAAATGCGTTAATAAGAGAGAAAATGTACATATATTACGTTCACAAGCAAACCAAAAACATAATAATATTTGACATACAAATGATATAACCTAATTCCAACGTAATGCAAAATATGTATAAAATCGTTTTACGTAGCAAATTAAATTTAATTTTAACAAAGGCACTTGAATAAACAGATTTAAATAAACGTGTTTGAATAAACATATTTGAATAAAAATATAGTTTAATAAAACATTCTTTAATATGCCTATTTTAATACACTTAGTTTTAGAAACATCATCAGAAGCCTTTTCTAAAACCACATGCCCAGTGTATTTTTGACGTTTCTGGAGAAAGATTGTTAAATATATAAGCTGTCATAAACAAAGCATAAATATATAACACACCCAAAGCCCAAATGCGCTAAAACAACAAAATAGCAGCTAAGAACACAATGTTTTTACACACAGATATATATAAAATATTTATACTCGTATGTGCGCGTTGTGTGTAAGAGAGAAAGACAAAACATAAATCTTCATTTAAAACTTTATATTGAATGTTTTGAAATCCATAATAAATAGCTAGAATGTCAGTTCTTTTTTTTTTTTAATTTGCTGCTCCGAAAAGACACTTTTAATTATATATTAATTAAATTTATTAATTAAAAATGACTTGTTAGGATGTTCCTTAAGTCTTCGTGTCATAATTTAAATGAGCTCAAAATGAATTAAATTGTCTAAAGTCTTCAGAGTAATCTCTTTATCTATCGCTGAACCCATTCTATTCCTGCTATTCATCAGTATTAAGGGAGATTAAGTATTTAAGTTTTAAAATAAATATTATTTTTAATATATTTCCTTCTTCCGAATGATAATTTTGCTTGAAATTTTATCTAAATAAACATTTCTGATTCCGAGTTTTGATAAATTTCCTCGCTTCCAGCCATAATAAAACAGTTTCCAAACAATAAAGATTTACCAGTGGAGGATTTACCAATTAATTTATGTAGTGCGATATTTATGAATGTACATTTTCACGATTCATTTCAATGCAAACTCTGTAAAAACTATACCCTTTAATTGAAGAATTTTTTAAATGGTTGAATGGCCGAATTAATGCATTTTCTCAAGACAACACACTTACACACACACATCGTGCCATTCTGTAAACATAATTATGAACTAATTAATTAACGTTCAAAAATTGCTAATTGAAATAAAAACAATGACATTCAAACTATGAATAATTCAGAAAATTTTGTTATATATTCCAGTTTTTGAAATACATAAAAATTTACGACTCCGAGTCTTAATTTCGGAATATCTAAGATATCTGTTAAAATAAGCTTACTTCGAAGTAATCCGTATTAAATTAATAGAAAAAAAAAGTGGCTCTCGTTTTATACACTACAGCTCTCACTTTCCGAATTCTACATTAATTTATTTTGTTGCATCTGCGTCGGCTCTCAAATCTAAAAGAAGTCTGTAGAGGAATATGAAACACTTGCACGAACACCTGCAAAAAAATGAAGATAAACATAGCTTAATTAATCCTGATTAATATTTTCAACTAAAAACAGACGTTCTTCCCAAGGTTGCAAAAAGAATTTAAGGTAAATCACATATACAGGGTGTATACAAAATGGCGGAAAAAGTTCACTACACGATTCCTTGTGAAAAAAGGAATAAAAAATGTCCAGTGCAATTTTTGCTTAAAATCAATATTTAATAAGATAATTAAGGCCAAAGATGAACGAATCACGCGCCAGACACGCACATGATTAGAAAAGCAAACCAAAGAAATTCTTGGAGAGGCGTGTCTCAGCACGATAAATCACCAAATCTGGAGTTTGCTGTTAATTATAACGTAACTAAACTAACTCTTTAGTGAAGTTTCGATATCCCAAAGTTCAAGTAACACGTGACCTAAGCAAGTTTTTAAAAACCAGTGAAATCTTCGTTTCCTATCTCTCTTCGTGGCAAGGGGCGTACATTCGCGAACGCATATGTAATTGCATTAAATCGATGCTAAATGGGTTGGCTTTGCCTTATTATTGGTTCAACTATGATTTGAAATAACTTATTAAATATTGATTTGAAGCATAAAATGCACTGGATATTTTTTTTAATCCTTTTTTCACAAGGAATCGTGTAGTGAACTTCTTTTCCGCCATATTATATAAACCCTATATATGAAACACATGTGTACTATTCATTCGCGCTCAGTTGACGCGTGATACCGTTAGCAGACGGGTTAGTCCATTGCAGTTTAGGGAAGGCCGTCTTGGAGGAACTGGTTTTTCCCGCGCGAAAAACCAGTTTCGGCAAGACGCCCTTCCCTAAACTGCAATGGACTAACCCGTCTGCTAACGGTATCAGGCGTCAGGTCTGCGCGAACGCACAATACTCATCACTGATATGTGGAAAAGGCAATGTGAATATTGCTAAATTTGTCTTCAGTAATAATAATAATAGGTGACCCGTGAGATTCGGACAACATTGAACGACATTCTTTCTACTATGCATCTTTGAATCATCTAATACCTTCAGGCTGCAGTTCATACTTTCACGTATAAAAAGACATAAAAGTATACGCTATATATGACCCATGTAGGACAAATAAATCTGTAAGATATTTTGGAAATAGCACAATTATCAAATAAGCGATTAACATTGAAAAGCCACCAGAGTGGTATTTCTGTAATTCTTTCTCTACCAATTTTTTTTCTTTACGAAAAACTTTAGCTTGGGCTATATGCATAGATGTTTAGCATCGTTCTAAAATATATATATTCCTAATAATTAAACAAACCCTCCCTGCGGCTTTCGAATAGTAACCGTTTATTTACTGATAATTGTGCTATTTCAAATACTTTTACGAAGAAAAAAAATAATTTTCGGGGGTTTAGGTAGTTATAATGCTCTAGTATAAGCAGGGTGGTCGTCGATTCGATTCCTGCTCGGGGTCATGTTCTTTTTTTACGAAAACTTCTAGCTTGAGCTAAATACATAGGTGTTTGAACACTTTTCTAAAATCCATATAATGTTTCAACTTCTTTACTTCTTTGTTTTATTCCTGTTTTGATTTAACTGCATAGATACATTTCACAAAGAATAATGTTCTTGGCCATTAACCATTGAAAGTCTGATATTACGCTGAAGATTCTGCAAAATTTCACATAAAATTCGGTGTTACACAACGAATCTCGCCTTAGCGGAGGACTTCAGCTGTGGTTACCGAAGTTTGGAATCTTCGTTTAACTGTAGGTCCAGCTTGCCAACTCGTCGGACCAACGTGGTTAGCTTGAGGCCGCTTCCTCTGTATTTCTTCTACCGTGCTACGTGTATGTGTGATAACAGAGAGATCTCCAGTCTTCAGTGAATTGATAATGGTTGGTGATGAGGATGAGGATATATATAACGAATAGTATAAAGAAATGCAAAAGCAAATGCTTAATTAAAAAAAAATTCATTGATTCTGAAAACTCTTACAGGATTAGTTCCAGACCGCCACAATAAAGCAAGTCACATGGATTGTTTGGGTTCTCGGTGCATGTGAAAATTATATTTATACTATACTTTATTCCATTAAGTGTGCAATGGGTCTACAATACCAATGTGCGTACTTCACTTAGAAAATATTTTGTTGCTAAAGCATATTAACCATCATCTGAATCTTCAAACCCGTGCGTACAACTTCACTTCGTTTGGCGTAACCTAGGTTTGTGGAAACCTTGAGTCATAAACTTACTCGATAGGCAGGTTTACCACAAACCTTCTATTTGTAAAACACGTGATATCTGCAAACTCGATAAAACGGGGTGAGTATTTGTGTTCGTAAAATTGATAAAACAAGACCAAATATCGACGATTTGTGTTGCATGGATTATTTTAAAGATCCCTGTTTAGTCTTTTGCTTCATAAAAGAAAACTTTGAACTGACAATTTCTTTTTGGTCTTCTAATCAGAAAGTTTAATATTCTCTTCTTACATTTTTGCCAAACTGATATTTAGTTTTCTTAATTCGACAACTTCGTTAAAGATGATTTTTGCCTACGAATTCTCTTTGAAGTTGTGTTGTACGTCGAGTCTGACTGTTAGTAAATATTTATTGAGGATGATACAATGCTGGAACGCAAAGGGAAAATTTGCGGTGTTGTCATTTTCTGGAGGCGGATATTTATTAATAATAGTAGGAAATGTGTTACTCCCCAAATAAATAAGCTCTTCTAAACAAGCCGGCGTCTCTAGTCTTAAAATTTAAGTATTTACTTTTCAAATCTTATGTTACTTTTCCCTCCGTGCGATAACAACTTGGAGTGCGAAAACATATTGCAATTACCATATATTTCTACGTATATTTTAATGAAATTTCCTTCTCAGAATCAATTAGTTTCCCCTTTTTCAATTATCATTTTAATTTCCAATTAGCCTTTCAATATATCAACCTTATAACATTCCCCAAAATTCCGACTGCAAATAAAAGATAATGTCACGGCTTGGACCAATTCCAACATGATAATGGTGATAGGCGTTGGGATTTAAATTTTTTTTGGCGAAATTAATTTTGCTTTAAAGCTCACATTAATGAACTTTTGGCGATTTTCTGCGGGTAAAAGCGAATTGTCATCCAGCCGTCTTTTTCACCAACGAAATATCCCAAATCAATACAACACACCTTGTTCCCTACACACGGACTTCGAAATATACGCGCGGAAAATAATTTCTTAAATGTAAAAGCATTCGCTATTGGAGTTAGACCAGTCTGCCCGATAATGGCATGCACTAATGGAAACTGACGAATAAATTAAAAAGAATTGTCTCAAAACTTGCCAAGAAAAAATTGGGTGAGATTTATTAAAAAACACATCAATCGTTCTACCTCGAAAAAAGTTTAATTGGGATTTAATTAACAATTATTTTAATTACATTTTGCCTCATTACTTTTATTTGTCATTTTCTTCGTTAATTAAAGTCCATTTGTGGTCAAAAAAAAGGTCCATTAATATATATATATATATATACAGTTCAACTCAATATGAGCACGGCTAAAACGAGCAATCTGCATGTTAAGTTTGGTTCACTATTTAACTATATTAACAAGAGTTTCACGCGTTTTACGAGCACAAAAGTAGAATCTTGTCTAATACGAGAAAAATATCCATTCACTTCAATTTGATTTTTCCCTTTTCCATACCATTTTTTCCTCTTTTCCAAAGAAAACGGGGGAAAAGAAAACGAAATGTCAAACTAGTAATTGTTGCTGCCACTTTGACAATAATCTCCGCCCGCAGACAGAGCCATAAATCCCCTCACCCCACGAAGTGAACTCATTGTAGGGCGTACAGCTCTTACGTGCAGCCGTCAAGGAGTCAAGGCAGAATCAGTTGAATCATTCTTTTGAAACTTTGGTTTTGGCACTGCCCTTTGGCTCCAATTCTTTAGTACCTGAGTGCAGGAGAAGAAAAAAATCTTTTCGAAAATCTATGAATTATTTTTTTTACTTTTTCAAATTTATAATGACAAGTATAAAAATTAAAGCATTATCAGTCAGTAAAAACGTCGTCATTATTAATGAGTTTCAGCGTATAGAGAAAAATTCTGCAGTATGCAAAAATATGGATTATCCTCATCTACAGTATCGACACATTAGAAAAACAGAAAAATCATTCTATCTACTTTTGAAAAAAAATCTTGTGAACACAAAAAATTAAAAATGTGAGAAAAAGAAGACATTGACAAAGCTTTGTTGTGCTGGTTCAAAAGTCGTTGCTCGCAGGTTTAAAATTTGTGGGTATTTTGAAATTTTTGTTGTTTCACGAATTTTACGAGTAACGGCTAATGCAAGGAATTTTACATATTCTTACCTTCTCGTATTAACCGAGTGTTATTTTTATTGTAAAACTATATTTCTTTGTGAAAAAAAAGGATAGAGATACAGCACTAAAAAAGATTTATTTTAAAACATAACTAACCGTCTTTTTTTATGTACTGACAATAATCCGTATTTTCAGAAGAGAATATTCTCTTCTGCTTCTTCAACTCGTTTTGAATATTGTTCAAAGATGAAACGTAAATTTTAATTAGACTTTTAAAAGATCTACCAGCCATTTGGGTATTTTTATAATCCTACCTAAGCATCCTAACGTTCTCGATCGGTAACCGCTGATCGAAAAAAGATTACACCGTTTTTCTTAATTCCCAAACGGGCAGTTAAAATTTTAAATAAAATGGGGAAAAAAGCGGTATTGTTAAAAAATATTTTAAGCTCATGCGTTTTTTATTGTCTGTTAATGAAGGTGATTCTCTTCAGAGGAAAATTGAACTAACATAAAACCTTCAAAAGAAATAAGGGGGCATAAAAACAAATCGCCGAGAACAAAAAGAACGGAAAAGAGGATCTAATGAAAATGAAAAAAAAATCGAAGGAAAAGAAGTAGTCCTAGCGGATGATGACAGCCACGGAGTTCCATGGCTAGGCTATCTGTGAGAAGGAAAACACCTGGGGCTTCGTAGACTATCTCGACCCTCAAGATATATTCCTTACACGTAACTACTTTCATAAAATAGAACAAATGCAATTTCATCTGTACACTCACCTGCTGCGCTCTGAAAATTTAGTGTATTGACGTATATCTATGGTTTTCTTCCCGAGGAGTTTATGTTTGATTGTAGAAATGGGACTTTTTACTAAATACGATATTTAATTCGGATGAGTGATGAACCTTATTTTTACTGAAAAGTATTTAAATTGGGGGTGATATTTCCTTTCGGCTTGCCAGATTCTTTACGTCTGTTGAACCCACTGCTGAAAGTGGTTACAGGAACAAATAATTATTTACATCATTATTTTGTTTTCAGCAGGGTTTGCATACGCGAGGAGATATTTCATATGTGAATGAATAATTCTACAAGAACATCAGATAGGTGACAACAGGTTTCCTTCCGTATCTCGATTTAACAATTAGGATTTCTTCCATACGTTCCCCCCCCACCACCAACTTTAAAATTTTTGTAGCATATATAGCGATATTAAATTTTTTCCTGGTCCATCGAAAACTAGCAGCGTTATATTACATTTACTATGCGTTTTGTTAAAAAACAAATACTAGAAATTTTTGTAAGGGTTCCTATTAAAGGACACGATGCCAGCGTTTTACTTTGTTAACGCACACCAATTCTCAAAGGGAACAGGGTGATAAAGTAAATTTACCTCCTTGCTTTCTTTTTCTTTCTTTGTCTCTCTTTTCTTTCCTTATTTCTAACTTTATTTGAAACTAAATTAAACAAAGGAAAAGAAAGCTGTCTCAGAGATAATATCTCACTTACCTACTTCGTAACTTGTAATAAAACGTCCAAATGATTTTCTTAAAATTCTTCGAGAACAGAATTACCAACTCTTTCGGGGTCAGCAGTTTACCAAAAAGAATACCAAGATCTGAAGTAACGGCTTCCTTATGTCTGTTTTCTTAAAACTGTAGCAATAATGTTGCAATTTAGAAACAAACCTTTCGGTTTTGACAATTTTATTTAAATTAAGTTGAGCGCAATTTTAAGTTTTAGGTAACAAAAGACTGTACCTTGTTTCGGTGCGTTTACCTTTCTATTTTGTGAAAAATAGTCCCATATATTCCTTGTAAATTAAGTATTTTTAATTATATTAAAAATCATCGGATAGTTCCTTTTCATTTCAATTCAGCTCTGTATTAGAAAACGTTCACCTCCTCTAATTATTTTATTTAATTAATAATTACCCTATGGAAGGTAAAGATGTCACGAGTGCTTTACAAATCCTTACAAAGCTGTCCTCCAAATTTAGTTTAAGTATTTTTTAATTCTCGGTATCTTAGATCTAGTCATTTTCTCCTATATCGAATGCGCTTTGCAGTGGTTCTCAAACATCTATCTTACGAAATCCCTTTCCTATCACATGCTTAGCAACACGAAACCCCTTTGTAAGGATTATTGAAGAAAAACTTACAGGGTTGTTGCTCATCGCTGCTTAGATATAAGCATAACAATAAGCTATAACTCAGCATAAAGAAAGTAGATAACAACTTGCTGTAATTTGAATGCATTGGTTACTATTAGTTAGAATACCTAAGGGACTGTCATGTGGGAGCATTACAGAATTTATAGCTACTATTGAAAATTTTGGTGATATTTTACAAATTGTTTACGATATCTCAGGATTCTGCCAATCATATTTTGAGAAAAACTTGTTTAGAGCATCTTACAGTTATTGTTAGTTTTATCTTATTTACTGGATTCATCAAATATAGAATTCCTCAATTTCTATTCTGATATGCAAACTGTCATAAACCACACGCGTGTATTCATTGTGCGAAAACTGGAACGCCAAATAAATCGCACAAATAACAAGCCAAATGATCCCATTCCCTTGAAGTCCTTTTTCATAGTATTCCCAGAGCATTTACCGTAATCTGGAAGGTAAAGTAATGGAGTTAGAGTTGGGTGCTAAAGAACCTAATCTTTACGAAAGATGAAAACAATCGACTCCCATCCACAGGAATTCTATTGGAAGCACGTAACGAACGTGTTTTCTGTTCCAACGATATTCCTGGTCGCAATGATTTAAAACAAACGATGATTTCTTGCTAGAAAACATCTCTTAGCCTGGTGAGGGAATAGAATTCGCTACACAGTAGTTTTACAATATGCGGGGAAATCCTCATTACAGTTTGAAGTACTGAATTGAGAAAAACTGCTTGCAATTTGAATTGTAAAGTAAATTGCCTTTTTCATGTTTAAAAATTTATTTCATTTAATCATACGATTTGGCTTCCTTTATACCTCTATGCAGATATGATTCTACAATTCGAGTTGTTCGATGCAGTTAACAATTAATCTCACCCTTCATAATACTTATGCTCTTATGATGCTCTCCTTGTTGAAAAATGTTTCACCTCTAATAAATGACTTTTTGTGGGTACGACAGTACAGTTGTGTTTCGACAAAGAGTGTAATTGTTTTCGTGACATAATAGTGTCATTTCTAAACACACTCCAGTTGATGATTCCCGAATCTGTATAGATTAAATACATATTAATAAATGCACCATAAATCAGGTTGCGTCAGAATATTTAATGTATATGAAAGATGTGTCATCTAGATTAGCATGCAAATTATTGCATATTTCATTATCACCCACACTCTACGTATACTCTTCTATTTGTTTGAATTTTCCCGCTTTTTCGAGTTGTATTATCTCTGGGGTTCTAATCTTCTTTTTCCTGTTGTGTTAATGAAAAAAAAATATATATATATATTCCACTCATATAGCTTTCAGACCTCGTTAGAGAGTATATGAATGAACCCTAGAAAAAACCTAATTATTAAAAATTTTTCCACAGATCAAAATCTTTGTTTCAAGATAATATAATTTTGTTCCCAAAGAAAAAGGCGAAAATGATTTTTTATCTTTAAATTTTTACAGATTTCTCATGTTCCTCCCCGAACGATAGTTTCATAGAAATATTAAGAAGTAGTACAGATTATTTTTCTTTTTTCACGAAAAATAGGAAATAGTCTTTAGATAGTCTTAGTCACGTGCAATCCAACGACTTCCTGAGTCAGCAAGGGGACTGTATTTCAACTAACCTAAGTTTTATTTACTCTCTAAAGGAAAGAAATACTTCCGAATAGTTGCAGTAAAAAGAGCCATAAAGAGATGAAAGGCTTTTCCTGGTGAAATACTGTCGAAAAGCAGCATTTGGTGGCTGTATTCTTAACTTACCGATCCGTATAAAATAATTTACAACACTCTGTGGCATAAGTCAAAATCAAAGAGTATTGAAACTCATCGCCGCGTTGATCTTTAATGCATCACTTCAGCCCGGAAGATAAGAGTGATTGAGAATTGTTGGAAGAACAATTCAACAATCAAAAGAGTCTATCGTTCACACATACACACACGCTGTGCCGTATCTCACTCCCAATTTGAGCAACCTGGGAACTGGTAAGTTCACACACTGATGTATGAAGATAATGGAATCTCGTGGGCCTATGAAATGAAGAGTAAAAATCAAATGGGTCATTTAACGAGATTTCTTTGCCGTTCGCTGCCGCACAATAGATCCAAATGCAAATGACGTCCGATACTAATTTTTCCATTATAAAATACGAGTTGGAGATTTGAATAGGCGGTCTATGCTTTACCGAAATATTCTGTCATCATTATCATCAGTGCTCATGTATTATCGGTGATGATATGATCTATCACCATATCATCACTGGCTTGCACCCCATTCGCTGAAGAAAAAATGTTTCAGTAAAAGCGTTTGGAATCCCATTAATTTATCACGATATACTGGAATTTTAAAAATGTATATGGTTTGTAAAAGATTATTAAAATCTTCGAAAGGGAAGTGAAAAAAAATAGTATATAGTTTAGGAACCTAAAGTTTGTAAATGTGTCCACATATACAGGGCGTCTCAGCACCAGGGTTACAAACTTCAAGGGGTCATAGTACTCATCAAGGTGAACGATAATTGTCATAGAACCTAAAGTCGCAAACCACCCACAGCGCCAGTTCTAAAACCGTCCAGCATGCATCAACCAGTGTATGCGCAGCATGCGTTGTCCTAATCAGCTATGCACTTGATCAGCTGACCTGAGTAGTATCTGGCGCTCTTCACGCACTGTTTGTAAATATTTGTGAATGCTGGACGGTTTTAGAACTGGTGCTGTGGGTGGTTTGAGACCTTAGGTTCTATGACAAATATCGTTCACGTTGATAAGTACTATGACACTTTGAAGTTCGTAACCCTGGTATTGAAAAACCATGTACAGTGCTGTATTTCCTAGAGTTATTTGACTCTTACTAAATTTAAAAATATCAGTCTTATTCATTGTATTTACATAGCATATCAAAGATCGAAGAAATCGCAATAATTGTTCTAATTCTCGTGAATTTTGGTTCCTATTGTAGTTGCTTTTGTTACTTAGAAAACTTCCACAGATTTTTAAAACAAATAGCACTATGATTTACTTTCATTATTTTCGGAGAGATTTTCTGGAAATAGGGTAATTCTAATAAATTATTAACATATTAATTCAAGAAGTAAATTTTTTATTTAAAATTTTATTTATGAAATGTGGAAAACTCTGTACGAACACTATGTGCATTTCTATACTTGAACTTTGTAATTTTCATTGTTTAAAGCAAAAATTCCCAGTCTCTGAGTGGAGATTCAATTTTAAGTCAAGAGAAATTATTAAATTATTTAGGCGTATCATGATACTCTGAATTAGAGACTACAGGAATATTCCATTAACAGGCATTCTTCAAATACAAAATGTATGTGTTAATATCTATGTTAACATACATGTGTGTTGTATGATATACAGGGTGTTCATTTAAAAACGCCTCACCTTAATAACTTTGGTTCTAAGATAGGCACAATTTTGAGTAAAAACACGTCAATTTTTATTTCCAGGGGGAAGCCCAAAATTAGTATCAAACTTTTTTTTGTTCAACCCCGACCCCCAGGCCCCCAACTTTGAATTTTCGAATGGCATCCGCTACTTTGTGATATATCATTTTAAACAACGTAACAAATAAAAAATTTCTGCAAAAAAAATTTACATACAAAAGGTTAAACACTGGTAAAATAGCAATGAAAAAGATCAAGAAAATTAAATTAGTTTATACGTTTGGGAGAAATAGATAAAAATAAAATCGTTGTTTTGACCCGTACACGCCGTCTGCGTAGAAAACCAAGTTTCTTTTGCATATTGGTCATGAGTTTGTGATATTAGTAGGAGCAGCATTCGTTATTTCTATGGAGATATCAGCGCAAACAATGCAAAAGCATGATTTTATTTTTAGCTCTTTCTCCCGAATGCACAAACCAATTGAATTTTTTCTCCGCAGATTTTTTTATTTTTTACGCTGTTTAAAATGATATATCACGAAATAGAGGGTGCCATTTGAAAATTCGAAGTTGAGGACCTGGGAGTCGGGGTGTTGAACAAACAAAAAAATGTTGACACTAATTTTGAGCTTCGCCCTGGAAATAGAAAATTACCTGTTTTTGCTCAAAATCGTACCTACTTTAGAACCAAAGTTACTAAGGTGGGGCGTTTTTAAATGATCACCCTGTATCCATAGGAACTAACATACACTGGATGACAAAGCAAATAAATAAAATTTTAGCTCGCGAGCGAATAAGATCGGAAACCACTGCTCTGATGCAAGGTTTTCACCAGCGATGAACGAATGATTATCTTACCTATATTCTCCCTCCCTCTATGCAAATAAATGCCCTCATCGAATATGATATACTTTGGATACTTTTAATAAATTCGAAAGGAGTTCTTTTATTGGAGCAGAAATTTCTGCCAATCAATGAAAATTTGGTAAAGATAAACGATAATCAAGGAAACTCTTTCCAAAGGAAAAACGTAATCTCGTATTTCGACTTCACTTCCTGCACATGTGTTTGCAGATGCAAATAGGCGTGCATTTTCTTCGGATATATTGCAGGTAATTTCACTTCTCGGATAGAGTTGTGTGAGCAATAGATAGATTCATTTTGTCCTAAACTTTGCACGTAGTGACTTTCTTCGTTTTCTTCTTAAGATGCAAATGAAATAGCCTCCAATAGCGAACATTTTCCTTCATCCACCTGCGAAGTTAATTCAAAAAAGGCATACGTCACTCTCTACCCCTCATCCGTCAATCCATTGCTTCTTTAATGTCTGTCGATAAACTTTACCCGTTCCGGGAAAACAAAAGCTGTCCCTCCTCCTCCTCCTTTTCTCCTTCATTGCCGGCATCTCTTCCACCGCCTATATCTTAAGATACCGTACGCTTAAAGCTACGTATCGAAAATCCCAAGATATTCCATCGTTTACAGACAATCCATATGGATGAGCGCAGGAGAACACCGAGATTTTTCACGGACAGTTGGCCGTGTGGAGGAATTTTATGAATGAAACATGAAGTAGCTTATACTCCAGCAATAATCCCATTGATCACATTGCTATCCGGTTGGAGAAACGGCAAAGAGATAGCGGAAAAATCTCGTCGTTCGCAAGTTTCTGGCCTCCAGGGAAGTTTGGCAGTAGCTAAATGGTAGTTTCGGGCAACTGCTTTTTTTTTTTTAGGCCAAAAAAAGAAAGAAAAAAGTATCCTACCAATAGTCTGCGATAAGAAAGGCAGTTTTGTGCCAGACGATTAAGAAAACAGAAAGGAATCACTGGAATTGGAATTGAAGAATGACTACTGAAAATATTTTACCACTACGTTAGTATCTGAAAGACAGTATCACTGAATGTAAACGTTTCCCATTTCAGATAGAGTTTGCCACCGACATGTGTATCCCGCTTTAATAGCGTCGCTATGATGCTACCAATCGTTACGGTTTCCGAAACCGGCTAGTTATCTTTAGTTGGAATCTCCAGGAAGAAATGGTTGTAGTGGCATAGATGACATGTCGTCAACTACGTCTCCGGCAATCCATGTGGTATTTAAATGTGAAATTCTAAAGAAATTTAAACATCTTATGGTTGAGTAATTCGAATGATATAATACCAACAGAGTAAGCCTCAGCTTACGCCAGTATAATTGGCAAAAAAATCGGTCAAAATATTTAAGGCTGCCTTTGCCTTCAAGAAATAGTTGTACTGCTTTTTAAACAAGCCAGGCTAATAATATAGTTTGGGAATTTTCATTCCCAACCTGCTTTGATCGTATTATTCACTCCGAAGTGCTGTAAGAGACTTTCAATTAAACAGCGTCAGAAAAATAGCGTTAGTCTACCAAGAATTTCAATATACTTTCAAGTATCTTGAAAGGTAAACACAAAGCAAAAACTCAAGAGGAACAAAAAAGCAGAAATTTAATCTTAAACTTCGCCTTCAGAAGCCAGAAAATTAAATTCAACAGCTACCAAATAATTACTTCTTTTCGTGTACATACCCCGCACTTCTCTTCTTCCAAATTATAATTTTCTCTCTTAATTTCTTAAACTGCCTTGTGATTTTAATATCTCACGTCCACTGTGAGGTATAAAATTGAACAAGAGCAATGCTTTAATGCGATTTTTTTAAAAATTTCTAGATTAGATTTCTATTTAAAAAATAATAACCACGCGATTACGCCTAAATTTCTAAACACCTAAATTTCATCCAAATACACAGATAAAAGGAAAGACATCAAAAAATAATAACGAAAATTACACCAGTAACGCAGCTATAGATCTACACTTGCTTCAGCCTTTCTCAGTGTATAGCGTCCATCGTCACCATAGGGTTATTGATGAAACCATCAGGAAGTTTTCCAAGCGAAAACCAGTTACATGTCTAACTCCAGAAATTATTTAATCCAGGAAGACAACTTGCATTCCATTCATTCCCGAACTTAGTTCCCAGATTTCTTCAATCTCTGAAGAGTTCAATATTTTAGGTTTAATTTCTCGCTACAGAATAAAAGAGGTATAATAAAAATAAGCGAGAAATTTTTAGATATAAAATTTCTGGGCCATATATATATATATATAGCATATCTAGTGCATACATCAAATCATATATCCGTCATATATGCCAAACATTGGGCTTTAAATGCAATGAATGACCGGCTTGTGTTACAAAACAAGAACTTCAGAAATCTTCCCCCATGCCATATAGCTTGAAATCTTATTTTTAAATTCCCACTTATTGTAAAATCCGATTCCCCTTTTAACTTAATTTATTTAGGCCTTTCTTGTCTAGAGAAATAAAGAATCCGTGATCGACGATACTATCGATATCTTGAACTTCCATGAATCATGAAGCAAGTTTCTTGGCATCAGATTGCATTCCGCGAATTAACTCATTTGCAGCTAATTTTTCGTATACGAACGATTATTTTGTGAATTTATTTACACTTTCCTGAAATTTTTATTAACTTTAATTAGAGTTTATATTAGGAAAACGTATTAAAAGCCTTACTTAATTTTCATAGCCGTCATAATATAAAATTGCAAACAGGGTTTTTACACAATTTGGAAACAAAACATTTAATAGCTTAGGTTTTATATGCATAGTCATAAATGGAATAAACAATACTAAAATATCGCCTTTGACTCAAATAAATAAGCAACGCATGATTTTTTATAAGCAATGTCATTTTTTATACTCTGGAAAAAGAAGACACCATCATCCAGAAACTGTTTAAGGAAATGAAAAGTTTTTACAGAAGTATAAGTTTTAAAACTATTTTTTTTTTTAATTTTAATTCAGCCACATGACAGTTTTTGAGATGCATGAAAATTATATATTACACAGCATATTTTATAATATATATATATATATATATATATATATATATATATATATCAATTATAATTTGTAAAAATAATTTAAATATATAGACAGAGAGAGAGATGTATTAATATTGCATTGCTCTAATCAATATCAATTTTCGTAACCTTTTATATTTGTGTCTTAAATTTTGATATGGAATTATTAATTCCATGCATGAGATAATGCATACCTTAAATTCATATTCAATGCACTAAAAAACATTCTGACTTCCATTTACTAGAGAAGTATGAAATAAAATTTGTGCACGTTACAACTACTTTTGAACAAGAACATTGTCATTAAAATAATAATTAAATAAATTTACTACTTATGTAAATAATATAAACTTTTATAAAAAAAATATATATTTTTTCATTATTATAACCATTCTAATGCTGGAATTTATATATGATATCCTTTACCGTCATTTTGATGGAATTAAACTAATGGAGTACATAATATTGGTTTTAGATTTTAATTTATCATAATTTGAAAGTGATATTCCATATTTCAACTGGTTTTCTTATTTCCCTGTTTTCATCTCGCTAATAGTTTTCTTGATTTCTGTTTTGATCCATTTACATTTCATCAAAGATTTTAATTACAGATTATCTATCGGTTCCTTTGCAAGAAATCAGATTCTTTGATGTGTAGTTTCTTTTTCTGTTAGTAGTATCTTTAACTCTTTTCTTCACCTCACTCCACGAATTCTTTTTCACGATCTCAGCTAGTCATTCCCAGTACTCGTCTGTCCACTTCCTATGTGCTTTGTAACACTTGCACTGGGAATACAGCGCTGCCACCTTCGGCGGCCACCCTTCCCATTACCCTTCTTGCGAAAGAAAGAAAGAAGAACACTTGCATTGTTTGCTTAATAATACTTTACATTTCTAATTCATGAAGGACGATTAGTAGTAGGACACAATTTATAAGATAAGTTTGATAGTGGAAAAACGTATTTCCCTCCAAGGACCACTCACCAGAATTAATATGTCGACAATTAGGTAAAATTAGGAATGGTTGAAAAGCAATATTTTGATAAGAAATCAAAGTATACAACTAAGGTAGAATGTGAAAACATTAATCCGCAGAAAATATTGCAAATACCCAGTGAATGAGGCAAAAATTGCTAGATACAGTAGACAAGCAAACAAAGAAAAAATAATATTGAACAAATATTTTAAATAAGGCTTGGCCGAATACGTAGACGGGACTCAAAATCTAGAAGAATCTTGTCTATTATAGATATACATATGGACGTGAAGTCTTCGTGAAAGCAAACAGATAAAATAATTGAGTGGAGCCAATGAGAAAACAAATTGGAATGATATATGCCCCACAACCATCCTCTGACAGAGGGTGACAAAACGAATCCTTCCGAGGTGACCCTCTGGTTAAACCGTAGTAGATCCAGCTTTCTAACATGCATGGCCAGAGTGTTTAGTTTAAAGCTGATTCCCTTGCATCTTTTTTCACCATACTACGCATATGTATGTGTGAAAACAGAGAGATCTCAAGCATGGACTACAGACATACATCCAGTAATTTCCCGATTTCAAGATCATTCATTTTTTATTTTTATTTATTTATTTTGCTTTTCATTTTGCGGTCCCCAGAAAAAAACATGGAACTGACTCTGACACACGCAGGAGGGGTTGATGGGGAGTCATAATCCTCCATCTCAATGCAATTTTGTATATATATATATAGAGAGAGAGAGAGAGAGAGAGAGGGAGAATTGTAGCTCTGTAACCCCTTATGAAATTTCTGCTTATGCTGATGATTTTACTGTATATTATACGAGGATATGCATATTTTATGTAAATTTTGGAAATCACCTTAAAGCACCACCACAGCACTAGGCAGTAAGCATAAATGAAAAACCTAAAACAGTTTTGCTGTTACTTGCGCATGCGTGAGAATGGACGAATGGCGGGGAAAATAAAAACATGTTCCCATCAGATATCTATGCTTATACTCGCGAGTGCAGTGGAGCCGTTTAAGAAAAAACAAAAAGAAGTGTAAATATTTCAAACTCATAACATTCTTACACCTTTTAAATATTAACTTAATTGAGCAGCTATTGATATGCTCTAAATTTTGAAAGTTTTGCTGAATTTGGAAATGCTTTTATATATATATACATTTAAAATTTTTGTACATTACCAGAAAATTCGATCAAAAACAGAGTTCAAAGTCCCTAACCTCTATGTATCTGCTCTTTTCGCAACCAAATTAATTTAGTTAAGATTAATTAAATTTAATTTTACAATTTTCACACCCAAATTCCAATATTTTTGGAAAAATCTTTTTTTCCGGTTATAAGAGCGACACGAAAAAAATTACAAAATATATTTGTTACATAATGCGATGGCCTCAAAATGTCACGTTTAAGCTATTTTATAGTTTGTGAAAAAAAACTAACAACGTTTTTGTATACATCGATATTTAAAGGAAAAAGTCTTTCCTTCTGTTCTAAAAATATTTCTCGCCCCTCCATTTCAGGACACTTTAAAGAATATGTTACTCTCGGTAGTTAGTCACTAAAAATTTTTAAAATACTAATGCCATGAATATAGATTCAATTTATGTATATGCATAAAATATGTTTCTTTCTGCTGATTCCAAAAACAAGCACCCAATAATAAAAGCTAAAGAGTGATTAAAAGCGTTCAAATGTTTTAAAGTAGCGGTAAAGCTCAATGAATGCACTTAAATAGATGAACACTAATATACATAGAATACAAAGATTGTTTTGTTTTTTTTATTTTAGATTACGTGCATTTTCGAGAGTTTATGTTTAATAAACTACATGAACGCTGTTCAACTAATTGAAAAATTAGGCAGAAATCTTGAAATAATCGAAAGAATAATATTTTATTATAAAATTACATAAATTATCTTTATCTTAGTTTTCCAAAAATATTATTTTCAAAATATTTCTTTAATAAACTGATACGATTTAAAATAGAATAACTTCTTATTTTAAAGGTAGACATTAAAATTAAATAGTGATAATATATCGATAATTTTAAAATATTTCTATACAAACCCTTGAAAATAAAACTGAAGTATGTATAAAAATATATGAAATCAATTTGCTAGCAACAATAGCCATTGTTTCTTAATGTCGACTTGTGACTTTTATAGTTCAATAAGTTTTGAAAAATACAGGTTATATGTTTTAAAATTTGCATGAATGCTTTAAGGTTTCTTAGTTTTAGACGACACCTAGTTTAATGGGTATAGTATGTCTTTATTGTCATGCGAATTTAATTATTGTGTGTGTGCAGTTATTTACAATACGGTACAAGAAAAACATACAGGAATACCATACTAGAAAATTTTATTTGTATATCTATTTTCACGTTCATTCTTCGTGCTTCATTTTTCTCAATGTTTTTGCTAATAATTTTAATGATTTATATTCATACGTAATATATTCCCAGTTGGCCTACAGTTAAGTTTACTACTGTTTCAGAATCAATGCCATGCGCATTAATAATATATAGATCAACGACTTTCAATTTGCAGTTTGTAAAATCCTACTAAAATATTCGGCGCTGTTTCTCGTATTCTCAGTTGCCGTGGTTTTTTCCTGAACTGTAAGAATGCTGAGAAAGAGAAAACTTTCAATTTAATTTAAGAGGCTTCATTGTAACTCTACGGGTTGGCTTCCATTATAAATAAATGCGCAAATAATCCCACCTACCTGCAGGCTCCCCTTCCCTATTAAATTCCAATCCACTGACTCTACCAACAGAAACTCGCCTTAAAATAATCCTCCTCCCTTCTCTGCACCCAATCTCGTTTCTTTTAACTTTGCAGAATCGTAAAGTTGGGGCAGATCTAAGGCCTATGTCGCTTCAGCGAGTTTAAGTCCATTTCCAAATGTAATTTATCACCAAAAGAAGCTATTTCCACTTGGGTTTTATTACTGTCCGGTTGCGGAAGTTTCGGATGGGAGGGGAACGAATCTCCCCCAAATGTTCAAGTTAAAAAAAACACAATATTGCTTTGAGTTCAATTTAACAGCTGGGCTTGCGATTCTAAACTTGCTCCTTCTACCTTTGAGGTAGGTATATCTATATATTGTCCTTTTTTTGGTTTTCTTCAAAACAAAAAAAAGCCAATGGTTGCGAAAAAATGAATCGGTACGGAATCCCGTCCAATAAAGAATAGCGTTGTTTGTGGATATGTCTGGGTGGAATTCCTCTTGTTTATGTCTTTCTTCTTTGTGTTAGATATAGCTTTCAGATAGAGTTGTATATCGACCAATTTCGAGCTATATCACGTTCTTCCCATACTAGCTTTGTTTAACTAGGCGAACTCCAATGCGTTCTTGAAGAGCTCACTGTAAATGCAGAAATAGTTTAAGACATTATTTTTTCTTTCTTTTTATTAATAATTCAGTAGCCAAAATTTAACTAGGCATATCTGCATTTGGATTCAAGTTTTTGTTTGGCTATCATTTTGTGTAATTTATTTAGGATGGTGTTCTACTAGTCAGATACTTATGAAATTTTGTCGGCATAACGAACTAAACTAAGGTAAATTATCTGTATATAAGCAGGCAGTTATTTACATTCTCTCAGACTTAACTTATTATTCGTTTGTTTGTTTGGATTTTTATGGCGCAAGAGCATCTGGGCTATACTGTGCCAAACTTATATTATTATTCTCTCCTATGCCTTTCTTTTTTCTTCTGACTTATTTCTATCAGATTCTGTCAAACATTACATTTGATAAATAATTTAATTTTGCGCCAAAAAACTCGCAGAAAATATTCTGCGAAAGCAAGGTATATTAAATCTTTTTCAACTGAACTATCTTAGTCCTAATGAATGTGTAGTTAATAATTGTGTGACAAAATTTCAAATATTCGACTGCCATTTTCCAACAAGTGCATAGACGTATTACTTTTGTTTTTGCAAATTATTAATGTTAAATGGCATATATTTGGTCATTATATCGCAAAAAAATTTTAACATGGAAAAAATCGAAACCATGTAACTACATTTTTGCCCATTAATAATTCAATTTCAAAGCTTTAAGAAGGGAAGACAAAAAAAATCGGGGAAAATATCTTTTAAATAATGCAATACATTCAAACGACACATTTTCTTGAAATATATTTTGAGGATAGCTTTTTATTTTAGGTTCCAATTCTATCTGCTCCTCTTTTCAGAACCTAATTCCTCAAACAAAAATCAGAATGAAAGCACCTCGGAATAGAGGTGAATCTTGCCCTTGAATACTTTTTTATGAATTATTTGAATTCAGATTTTTTCTGCCATCACATATATTTAATCTGGGAAAAGGAATTACACCAAAACTGAAGTATTTTTGTAAGAATATTTACTCGGTTCGTTCTCGTGGTTTGTTTTTTTTTAACTTCCGGTTTTAGTTGTAATAGGAACATTTTATGTGCTTATCTTCTTAAAAGTGAAATTCGTTTTTCTTACTAAGCCGTTAAAGAGCTTTGACGAAGGCTTTTAATGTCACTCAAATATTAATGCCGCGTTTTACATATTTCAATTTTTTTATAAAATGCGTCATTTAATATTTTAACCAAAGTACGTAGAGAAAAAGCTTTCGATGATATGGTACGACATTAGAGAGAGAGGGGGGGGGGGTTCCTTTTCAGGGCGGCTGGCCTTTGAAAATGCACGGTTGCGTTGTTTCCTGAATTCATCGAAACCCTGCAAGAAAATAGATAACTCAAATGTTACTTTTTTAATATTTTCCTCATGAGTTTTGTGACATCTTCTCTCAAAAAAGTATTCTTTTCCATCTCAATATTAAAATATAAAAAAAATTCATGAAAATAAATCATTTTCCAATTCATGGAATCATACTGAGGTTACAATTCATATGAAAGGCATGTTCGCCTATTTTTTATTTGAGCCCATTGTTTTTTCATCCCGCGGTTATTTTGCCACTTCCTTCTACGATTATACCAAGTTTATTTACGATTTAAAATGTCATTTTCTCGGAACTTTATGAATTAAAGCTAGGAGATCATAACGAGGTATGTAAGTCAGCACCTTAAATGTTTACGATGATTTTTACGTCCACTTTGTAGCTCAAACTTAAATGAAATGATACCAATTTGAAAAATGGACGTGAAAATAATCGTATTCATGTATTAGTAGTTTGAGTAGTTTTGATTTAGTTGTATTGTTGTCAAAATAATTGTTATTTTTTTTATTATTATTATTATTATTATGATTTGAGTTGCTTCTTAATTTTTGGTTCGTTTCTTTTATTTTTGGTTCAATCATCTGATCTCCTGTACCTTATCCCACACTTCACTTCTTCCCATCAACTGCAATTACTCTTTCACAACCCTTGTCATCTCTATCTCTGTTCTCTTTCTCCTTCCTAATTCCCCATTTTCAGTAAAAAACATGAGACTCTGCGGAGTGACGAATGAAAATCGTCTGTGTCTGAAAAAACGCCCCCACTCTCGTTCCAGAGGACCGGAAGTTATTTGTTGGAATGCTCAGTAAACAGCAGTCAGAAGACGACGTTCGCCATCTGTTCCAGCCATACGGGACAATAGAGGAATGCACCATCTTACGGGGCCCAGACGGACAGAGTAAAGGTAAGTGGAACACAAACCTGACTGAAGAATTCCTCCTCTTCCTTCTTTCATTTTCCTCTTTCATTACATCTTGCTTCCTATCCTTGTCTTCCTCTTTCATCCCATCCTATTCTATGAACTCCTATTCCTGCTCATGCTCTCTCCTTTCCTCCTTAATTTCCTCTGATCTGGGGTGCTCTTCTTAACATCTAACCTATACCATACCTGACCTTTCTCAGTTCTATTTTTTTATATTCAGTTGTTTTTATTTATCTTGTTTTTATTTTTGTTTTGTTTTTGTTTCTGCACTTTGTTTTCATTTTCCATGGCGGCTCCTGCCTTCCGCCAAGTGATTCTTTAAGACTTTCTTGTTGAAAAATTACGCCAAACGATGAAAAGAAAAATGTCACACACTGCTATAAAAAGTAAATAATTCATTTGGTAAAGCGTTTAATTCCATGGCCATACTTTTCCTGGACAATACTTTGACCAAAGCTAGTTCATTATGTATTTGTTTTATTGACAACAAATGAAACAAATCATTTCGTTACTGAAAAATTTTCACCTCAGGGTTTCAATCGCTTCATCATAGTATGAAAGACTTTTCACTATTTAGGCCACGAAATTTCTTTTAATTCTTAGAGTCTGCCTCGAGATTTCTATTTTTACAATGATATTTATTATACATATTCCTTGATAGTTTTATAATGTGCATTAATTCTTTTAATGTGATTGGTATCTTTACGCAATACATTTCTTTATCGTAGTTGACCCAGGTTGGATTGAGTATTTGTAATCGTATCGTTATTTGAGTTCATGTTGAGTAATCATCCCCACTCCTCAGATGAGCTAATGCTCAATGAGTGGTCGTATGACTGCTCAAATTTGGAACATCATATTCTAAACAGTCAGGCCTGTAGATAGACGCTTGTTACGAGGAAGGCTTAATATTCGTTAATGTTTTGATGTAGTTTATTAATATATTTAATAATACTAAATATCTAAGTAGACTAATATATTTAACATTAATGAATAAATTTCTTAATGTAAATTTTGCATCGAAACATATAGAGGTATACGTGGAAATATTCGACGAAACAATACGCAATATAAATAAGACACAAAAAACAACGTTTTAGAAGCGTATTTATGTCAAGATTGAGTTCGAGCTACGCGTTTCGGGCGATAAAAGTTCGCCCTTCTTCGGGAGTGAACACGTGGAATATCGTCAACAAACGAGGTTGATTCGCGGATGTAACTAGAGTTGAGTTATTAAGTGAAATGTTGACTTCCACATCCACATGGTAGAGTATTCTATACTAGACTATCGATGTCAACATGCTAGTCATAAATTAGTTCGGCTAGTATAGAGTAGATGAAGACTCAAACCTCTTGTCAAATACATAATCTATACAAGATCTAATATAGAAATATATTTTAAATATGTTCCTAACGACGGAAGATAATTTTCATGTACAATTTCATTCAAAACAAAAAAATTTAAAAACAAATTATACACTAATTTGTTTTAAAAAAGTATTTCAGGGGGAAGGCTGACTGCAGTTTCATTATCCTATTGGCCCCAGATCAGCTGTGGCTCTGTAAAAAATATCATATTTAAATAGATTAACCTCTGACTATTAGAATAATATTAGTCTTAATATGAAATATAGTATTAATCTTGTCTATGAATAGAATATTTGTTTTCAATATGAATATGAAATTAATATTGAATATGAAGCCTAACTATGAATATTATAGAGTATAGGCCCGACATATTGGCATTATGAGATTTATATCGAGTTATCTACACAAACTGAAATTTTTAAAAAATACGCATCTTCTAAGAACCTAATTTAAATTTCTAAACTTACATAATGTGTTAACTATATTTCTTACTTTAATGCAAACGTTTTAATGGATTTTTATATCTATTAAATTACATATTTTATCAGCACTTATTGCGATGCATAAATACGTTTGAATTTCTTTACAGTGGAGATTGTTTTTATATACGTTTAAAAATGTCCCGAATTATAGTTCGTTATTCCACTGAATAAAATCTTTATGAAAATTTAGAGCAAATAAATTTTTGTTGGAAATGAAATGAATTTATATGGACTTAAGCGGATATTCTTTTTTTGCGATGTTGGGTTAGTCAGTTTTTCTCCATAGCAGAATGCATTAGACAAAATTTTACAAAAATAGAGTTATTCCCGGAATGTCAAATTTTCCAAGGGTCGAGTTAGCGAGACTCTATTGTGTTTGCCTTAACAACAGATACAATATTTGCTCTGACTATGGATATAATATCTGTCTTTGAGTTGAATGTGATATTAGCCTTTGAGCATACGCATATAGTTCTGTCATCAAATTATTTCATGACACGAAAACGACAGGACGCAAATACTTTTAAATTTTAAAGAAATAAATATTTATTAGCAAAACAATTAATCTTTTTTCGTCATCCGTTCTTCAGCTATCAATTTCGTATTCCTCCCGAATTTCAGAAACACCCAAAAATGAAAAAAAAAGCGTTGTTAGTATATTCATATTAAAATTGCTCATATCCAAAAAAGATGACAAATTTCAATTTCCCGCATCGAAAATATATAAATTGAAATCTTGCTTCATATGTCAATTTCAAAAATAAAAGCGCATACAGGCATAAAGATAAACATGCGCACCTGCGTTTTCACACGCGCAAGCAGAATTACAATATCTAGACTAGATCCGTGATGGGCATTTTTAGTTTCCCTTCTTTTTTCGACAAACCTACCTTATTTCGCGGTTAATATAATCTGAAACATATTCTAACGTTATTGCGTTGTCTACATAAAACCAACCTCTGTCGATTGTGTTTTATGAAAAAATGCAGTCATATGGCTTTATAACGTTCTTTAACACATCTTTGCGACAATACATATTCCATTAGAACGTATAAAAAAACGATTTCAGAGTTCAGAAAGCTTTTATTAGGATTTTGGAGCGATTTTATAGTGAGTTCAGACTATTTCGATTTTAATGTCTAAAGCAATGTAAATTACAGCTTCCATTGTCCTTGTTTAGGCTTTTTCTGTTCCACCATTATCAAAAGGGTTAAAATTTTCAAGAAAACTTCGATAAATGTCATTAACTCTTATTAAAACTTCTGTTCTTGCCAATAAGAATTCATAACGATAAGTTTTAAGATATGTAGTAGCAATAGCAAGCATACATTCAATATAAATCTTTTATTCTCTATAAATCCGGAGAATCATCTTAAATGACATTTAAGGGTTTGTACAATTATTATTATTTTGGTTGTTGTTATTGAGATAGAAGAGCTAATTATATTTTTATTTTCAATCAGATTGATTCATATAAAACGATTGAAGTTTTCTCCTATACTTTATTAATGACATATCTGGAGAAAAAATAAACACAGTACCATAAAGGAAACAGGATAAAATACATTCAATTTTAGCTAAGAAAAGCTAATTAATAAAAGCTTGGATTAAAGAAATCTGCATCGTTATAATAAGTGGTTATACGCTGTTGTTATGTAAAATATAGTAGATCTTCTGATAGTAGGTGTAGATCTTCTGTGAACCGATTTTCGACTCCTTGAAGAGTCTTCATTAGACGTTCAAATTGTGTTTACGTCTGAAAAGGTTATCAGCAAAGCCAAGAAATGGGTCACCGAAGATGTGCTGATGAATTTCGTTTTAGAGATCAATCAAAAAATATTTCAAAACAGTTTAGTGAGAACGTAACGTTTTCCGCGAACGTTGAAAACACGTAAGTTATTATTTTTCTTCGTGTAAAATGGATACAAGCATGTTGAAATAAATCGCTTTACGGCCAAATCCCGCAGCAAATAGCGAAATTCTCTTGATATCATAGTTTCGGTTGACCGAAATCAGATGGTTGCAATCGGAGCCTGGTGTGGTGGCCATAATCCAATTTGTAAGCCTTGGAAGAAAAGCTGACGCAGGTCTTGAAAACAATACGAAAAATACTTTAAAAATCCAAAGGTAAATAGATCTCCACTGCATTCTCATATTTCGAGTCACTATTATTAGAAAAATGTGCAATCTATAAGTTTAAGAAAGATGTTTTTTTTAAATTAAATCTAAAATAATTTCTGAATAAATTACTCAATACGCTGTTTAGTGGAAAGCCCTAACATATATCGATTGGTACTGAGCTGATAACGGAAATAATTAGTTTTACCCTATGTGGATATTGTGGGGTGTAATTTGTTACTCCTTCCTTAACACGTGCATATACAACTCCTTTTCTACTTCAACGTATTTGACTTCACCTTCGTTTAAAATCGTCAAATTGGCATCAAGATGCAGCCTCATTCGATTGTTTCCAGTTTTTCGTTTCAGATTTCAATCACACCAGATATTTTCAACTTTAGGCAGTGCAGATGATAGATTCGAAACAATACTTTAATTTATATTGTAGTGATTCTCAAACTTCGTCTAACCGCATCCCGGTAAATCCTATTTTTATAAGGGGATTGCCCGATACCAACAAATTTACTCGTAAATACCGTTCCAATTATTTTAAAACCCATACATTACACTAGCATGACTATAATCAATTGTGGCGTAATCATAACGAGCATTAGCACACTTGTGTATAATATTTGGCATGGTGACACGGGTATAATTGCATGAAATTAGTTATCAATCACTGACTGATTAATAAAATCTTGTAACATATTTTAGGTTCTCTAATTCTATATTCTTAAATCCATTTGAGCTAATTTTCGTGGACATTTTAAATGAAGTCGATGTCTGAAAATTCCCGACTATTTATAAATACTTCCATATTTAAAAATACGCTACTTGGTCACGGGCATTTGCTGCAGATATTATTTAGGCGTTCTGGGTCTGAGCTTTTCGACATAGTCACGAATATTTTTCTCCTCAACATATTTCTACTATAAAATGTTTATTCGTAAAAAATGCTCAAAAAACTAAAATAATAAATTCCAGGAGAAGCTCGCGCTGTCCGATATAATTGGTGCCATGGCTCGGAGGTTCAGAAACACTATTCTGATATATTTGAGTCACTGAACAATCAAGCCTTCTTTGTAGCTTGGAGAAGTCTCAGGTCAAAACTATTTAAAACATCTGTACCTCGCCATTGAAAGATATAGTTCTTCAACTGAGACTAGAATCATGAATACTTTTAAAGAGGAAATTATTTTTTAGAAAAAAACTAGTCACATTTTTGTTTATGTATTACGATGTGAGTTGATGTTGGTTGCAGATAAGGAATTATATATATTATCGGATTGTAAACTTGGACATTTTTAATAATTTTTCTTAATAACCATTTTTAGAAATTTAGCAAAGCAATCAAACTTGATCGTTTTCATAAAATATGTTCTCTAACTCCACTAAATATTGGACTTCGCTCTGGGTTTAAATACCGAGCATATACTTTCTAGATTACGTAAACATTTTTAGTTCTTAACAAAATATTGCTTCGAGCCATCAAAAGAAAAAATTATTGCTTAAATTAGTTTCCCCAAGTAAGCTCTTGCAGAAGAGTTTATGAACTTTTATATCTTCTTGCCGGTTAAAAAAATACGAGGCAATAAATTTAATCTCGAAACTAAACAGTTTTTAACAATTTTTAGCAAATTTTAAAACTGAACTTTGGAGCAAAGTGTTATGGCTTTTGTAGAGTGAAAAATGTTGCATGGCTTTTGGGTAAGGCCTTTCCTTTGCGATACAAAGGACTTTGAAAAATGAAGCACTAACTTTCTTTTATAGTATAAATGATGCACTTATAGATTGAGGAATACTTGCTCTCGGAGGGATCCCATATTCCTCTATGTAATTTGTGGGGAAATAAGCCTGTATAAATTGCTATTAAATATAATAAATTTATAACTGTTTTTTTAAAGTATAAATAAACGGGTATGTAACCTCTAATTTTCTTTAGAGTCTTAAAAATATCCAACTACTTGGTACTGATGTGCTACAAATAGAATTTTACGGAATTTTCTCAAACACATATTTAATTTTTTTCTAATTTTAATTAGCGTGCCGAATAAAATATTCAATATAACAATTAATTTATATCAATTTTGACATTAATAATGATTTGTTTTTCCTTAAATTTCACACAAAAATTTGTGATAAATATATAAATTCCGTTTAGTTTATTGCATAATCTGGTGAATGCGATTATAATTGGAAGATGTTTGGATAATACCAAGTCTTTAGTTTTTACGTACTTTTTATGTCTGACATTATTGCCAAAATAGTCATAGAGCAGCTAAGTTGTGCTAAAAGGATTATGAGTTAAGGTCGTGTCGTGGGTGCTGCCAACGGGGCAATTGACTCAGTTTAAAAGCTTATAGAGGGGCCAAATATAGTGATGTGGGAGGGTGTTGGGGTTCTAGAGAGACGTTCGTGTGTAAAATATTCTATATGTGATTAATAATTTTAAACAGCAAACATCAAAACTAATATTTTTTGATGGAGGGGGCGCCATTTTACAACTTTGCCTCAGGTATAAACATTTCTCTGCAAAGTCTTGCTATGAGTTAACAGATAGCTTTAGCTAGCTGTATGAAAATTTATTTGTGGAGGTGTTAAATCCGTAAATCTAAGACAAAATCATCGAGCGCATATGAAATTATACAGTAGTAATCAACTTTATTTATGTTCAAATTAATACTATGACTTTTTTTACGAAAACAGAGTAGTGATTGTCGTGTCAAGCTAATTCTGTCGAATCTGTAATTAGAAAGCCTCTATGCTATTGTTCACGCAGTTTGCATATTAAAATTTAAATAATTTTCTCGAGATTGAATTCTGAAAACAAATCTCTTATTTAATATTTGATTAAATCCAATGGAAAATACTACCGTTTCCAGCAGGAGAAGTGCCTTCAAAGTTATTTCTAAGTTTCTTCAATAAATTTCATTTAAAAACTATTTCTCGTTTTGTGTGATATAATTGAACGTTATTCAGAATCACAGATCGGGGCATAATGTGTATGAATCATCCACTCGATTAGTGTATACTTTAAGCCGCAGGGTTTAATAAAACCATGTAAACAGCATAAAAAATCATATACATTTTCCCAAGAGGTTGAGTTGCTCAAAAGATACATGCGTTGACGCATGAAAACACATGTAAACACGATGATGAAAAATGTATCATCCAATGAGTAGTTTTTACAAAGATTTAGGAATAATAGAGTTTAGTAAGCTAGGCACGGCCTCCTATTTTAGCGACATTTCTGGTGAAGTCTTAACTCGCACAAAATTGATCAGTCTTAGCAATTCGAGATTTCCCGAACTGGATGGCTTTGGAATTTGAGATATAGTATGTATGTTACATCGTCGATTTTGATTGACTGAAACAATCCGAAACCGGAAACTCAAATCAGAACTATGTACATGCATATGTATGTCATTAGTTTGGGCACGTTTGGAGCAAGCATGTTGATCCCGTTAATAATTTCTAGACATCTTTGGCAATGATTTATGTAATGAGTCTAAACTCTACACCATTTCCCCAATTATTAACGTAAAAAGTTATCTGCCGTTCTGTTACTAAATTATAATACTTTTAATTAGACAATACATATGTTTTATTACAAAATGCAACGCTGTCATGAACGAGTGGACAAAACGATGACCGATAAAATCTACGCTAGTACAAGGGACACGCAAAATTGGCAAAAAGCATTAAGTGCAATACAATTAGCACTTAACAGCACTGTGCATTCTACCGTGGGCGATACTCCGTATTACATAGTGTTTGGAAAGGGTATGAGACTGACAAATAATCTGCATGAAGGAGGAACGACTTTTGAATATGGATATAACGAGTCTTATGCTGACAGGTGACAAAAAATACATAAACAAATTTACATGGAAACAAAAATAAACCACGAAGAAGCATTTAAAAAGCAAAAAGATAGAGGCAATAAGAAAGGAAAAATGAGAAAATTCAGCATCGAAGAAGTAGTCCACTTATATATGCCAAACTTAGTAAAGAAACAAGGGCATAAATTATTCGAAAATTCTTCCCGACCTTACAGGGTAATTAAGCAAACAACCCCAGTGACGTACTACGTACAATTGATAGAAAATCCGGAATAAGTACAAAAGGTTCACGTAAATAGAATGTTGAAATTCCAACCCCGAAAACGATACCTAAGGGAAGATAACACTGATTCAGAAGAAGAAGAGAGTGAGATGAATTATGAAAAGTCAGATTCTGAAAGAAAGTTAAGCATCGCCGAAGACGAAGGAAATGAAGATAGCGATTATCAACCGTATTTTAGATACGCTTCAAGAAGGGCAACGAGGAACAATGAAGAAAATGCCCAAACAGAAATTCAGCAAAGGGCGCCGAGTTTTGAACAGTCCAATGAAGGAGTAGAAATCCCACCCTTAGTGGATGTGGATAACCCTTTCAACGGAACAGAATTGGAAGCAGAGGATTTCGTAAGTAACAAACCAATGGGTCAAACGATTCTTGAAACAAATGATCGAAATACCAAAAATCAAGAAATAATTGCAGATAACACTACTCCGAAAGAGATTATGCAAGTTCAAGAACAGACTCTACATACAATTTGACACCCCACGTCAGAAATCCAGCAAGATATCGAGATATGGAAAGAGGTTTAAAAAACGTTCAAAGTATAACGGCAAGTGCTACAAGCATTCCCCTTCAAAACGTTAGGTAGGCAGTAAAACATTTACAGGCCGCTACTCTAGAAGTCCACAAAGAAGAAATGAAGAAAATACTGAACCAATCTCGGACTATCTAGCTGAACATATCGCAAATGCAATTGCTTTCAAATTACTCCAATCTCCATACACACACAGCTATTAAAGTACCAAACAAAACGTAAAAACACAAAAAAATCGCTAAAATCATGCAATTTTGGAAAAGAACAGCAAAATCCAAATTCCGTAATAACACAACGGTTTGGTATCTAAAAATCACATATTTGTCCTGACCAGTCAAATTGTGAGTTTTACTGCTAGGCTAGTATTAGGAACTTTCTCTGGTCAAGTCAGTTTCTATCTACAGCGTTATTACTCAAAACAAGAATTCATAAACCACACCACGTGAAACGTAAACAAACTTGTGAATGAAAACGCAGTTTCCTTGCAAACCGCAAACTCCTCGCCCCACACACCACCTCGTGTAGTCGTTAGCCTACATCCCACTCAGAATACTCCCCACGATAACGTGAGTATTATTAGACAGTCAATACTATTTCGCACTCTATTAAGAAACTTTGGAACTCAAAACTGTTACAAATGCCCCTCCCAGCTTTTCAAAACTACTTCATTTTCTAACTCGCGAAAAACGAACTCGTTTTCTGCAAAACGAAACTAAGGCTGCAATTCGAACGTTGTTTTATAAACAGTAGCGGGTTATCACACTCACAATCACAATTTAAATCTCATATAAATAAGTTATAGAGATAAATAAATTATTTTAATTTGCAAGCAATTTTTGCACTTTGTACTATGTTATAAAATTTAGAGTAGTGACATACATCTATAAGACAAATGTCGCATAACTCAGAAAATATTACATTCCTTAATTTTGGCAAACAAAGCAAACAGACTGAAATACACTCCCTTTTGCTTCGAAGATACTTTTGCCTAATCAATTTATCTTTAGATATACATTAATTTTGGGAATGCTGATTTGTTGATTGGAAATGATTGAAATGATATTTTCTTAAAGCTAAATCGTACGAAAGTAGTACAATGTTGCGTACTTGGTTGTTGATGGCAAACCACGCAATCAAATAATCGAACATTTACTTATGCTAAATAAAGCTACGAGTATAACGTGCACTTCTCAGGCATTGACTACAAGCAGACTGCTGTTCCTGAGATATGCATAACGACAAACTGGAAGGAATATATCGTAAGATGACCCCGATGCAACATGGCAACCTCATAAGCATCTCAAGTAACTACATTTTGCACTCAAATGTGAATGGACAAAACAAACTTCAGAGGTTTCAAGTAAATGGACAGCACATGCTTGCAAAAGACTACTAATAAACTGCTATTCAAGCGCCGCTTCAATTCCGAAGGTACACGCAAATGACACCTTCTGGAAAGATGGCCTAAGAGAGTAGACGGGTGATGACGACACATAACACCAACTAGCGATTTCAAAGAGACGACGACATCCACCCCTTACTACAAGAAAGATTGGTGATTCCATACTTTCAGATGACGAATATATCGTGAACGGATCTATGTCATAAAGAGACACTCCCTAGCTAATTGCCATTGGACAATGTGGACAATTTCTAAGAACTTCATCTATAAAATCTGTAGGAATCACATTCCTAGGATTTATCCTCTGGACACTTTCAGCGAAGAGCGAGACTTTTCCAGCGATAGACTATTTCACAAAGAAAGTCATTTTCTAACGATAATACCATTTCTCAACGATAGACGTTTCTCAACGATATACATTTCTGCAGTGATAGACTATAGTTCGCCGCAAAAGACTTCATATTGAACTTTTAGACTCTAACTACATTTGATTATTATTTCATATTTTATTCACGTTATCAAGATACAAGTGAATTCAGCAAAATGTCTTTTAGAGATACGAGACAAGTGAAGATTGACATGTATTGATTCAGCGACTTTTACTTTATTTACTTGTTCATGTTTTATTGTCATTTATAATTGTACATTTATTATGTTCATCGCATTTTCGTGGATTTTCACAATTACCTTTATTTAGGAAGTGATATTTGTGATTTACCTTCATTTAGGAACTTTATGCAAGTTGCATGAAAGCAACATAAGGAATTCATATTTTTATAAAGTGTTTATTTTTATTCAAATGTTCCTTTTTTAGCAAAATTAGGAACTTCAGTTATAGATTGTGTTTCAGTATTGTATAATGTTTTATTCTGTAGTATTTTCTAACATTTCGTAAATATTTTATGTCATGTAGTTAGCCAGAGGAAAATGTTTATTTGTATTCGTTTAACTTTGCTCCACAGTGCTTAGATCAGACTTTGTACATTTACAGTCACTTCCAGATTTTGCTTACTTCTTCCCACCCACGCTTTAGATTTCGCAACATTTCATAAAAATCGCAAACAACTTTTATTCTTTCGACGGTGTGTGTGTGTGTGTTACAGGAAGATTGTCCTGTAACAAAGTTTCGTTTTAACTTGTATAGTTTCCCCTAAATTTGTACTTTAAGCCATAAAAGAAAAAGCACTCACTTTCCCTTGCAAACAACGGCGTCGAGAAGATGTTCTCATGCACAATACCCTTCCTACAATAGCTCTCATCCTTTTGTACAACGTAAAAATCTCTAGAATAGTCCAAGATTTTATGGCGTAAGTAAAGAACAGACGCATAAAGACTGCCCTGGTTTTGATCACTGTGCCTGGTCATCCCATCTCGTTGGAGTTGCGTCAGTAGAATAGAGTTCTGCTAATTGGAATCTTCAAAGATCCGTACATAGAATCCCTATTCATAAAAGTCGTTTACATCAATTGAAGAAACCTCGTAAATGTCAAAAAAGTTATTACCTTTCCACTGAGGCGGACGCCTCAGTGGAAATCTGGACCTCCCTGCGCCAAAACCGCAAGACACGGACAACTCACTGATAGGTTAAGTCAATAACCAATCACAGGTCCAAACGCCATTCTTACTTTGAAGTTTTAAAAAGTTTAATCAGTTTCAGGGCAGAAGTGCATGAGATCAGAGTCAGTGTAATACGAGAATAATTAGATCAGTATGAGATCAGTACCAGATGGGACCCAAAGATGGTAAAGCAATATTTTATAAGTAAGGTGAATAGCTCCCTTGAACTACGTACGTTCTCCGCCAGTGATGTCGACCAAATTGGTATGCCTCTCGTACAGCTATAGCAAACTTCTGAGATGTCGAGGCGAATTCTACGCGAGAACCGGGTAAGAGAATAATCCGGCAATCGTCCCCTAAGAGTCAGATTAGACATATAGAGTTAGTTACGCAACATAATTAATGATAGTCACATGACAGTTTAATTATTGGATATTATTGCTGTTGATAATGTATTTCGTAATGATTGCTATGGATTGCAATATGTGTTCCAAAACTAAAATGAACTCCAATAATGCAGTTATAATTTGTTGTTTTATGATATGTGTGTAATACCCAAGATAGGCTACTACCGTAGTCAAATTGTTAGAATAAAAAAAAGTGTCGAAAGGTCAGCAATTTAGAGAGGAAACTAATGTAAGCACACTTCAGATGAGCTATTTAATAGATGTCGGCATGTTTAGCCGCGCCATAGTTAAGCCTCAGACGAAGTTATCACAATTATCATTTTTCATGCTTTCTACTAGTCTCATGTTATGTTTAGCTATTAATAAATATTTTATGTGTGTTACCTACCTCCTAGTACTTATTTGCAGTCCCGTGACATTTGTTAAGATAGTTAAGTTATGTCAGTAAATGAGGTAGAACTTCGCATTATAGTATTTCCCTTTAGATCACCTGTCTTCGCCGACAGAGATAGCCGTTTCAAGTAAGCTTCGTTCGCCGGGAATTCACCCCCCCCCCCATTCAAAGGGAGACGTAGTGGTCTATTTAGTAGATCCTAAGCTTACAGTGCTAGATACAAATCTGTTACTCAAACTAAAAGCATAAATTCGAAAACTATTTCTACAGAAAATTATTACTGATGGATCTGATACCTTTCGCATATAAAATTCACCGCGAAATCGAGGTTTCTATTCCTCGTCAAACTCAAAGGCCAAAAATTTTGTAGTTGCACTAATTATCAACTTTCGTGATATTGCAGTATTACGGGAAATTTTCGGTTTTTCCTCTTCGTTAACATCATAAAATCTAACCGAAATTCAGTTTTGCTGAAGTTTATCTCTCAAAATGGGAGAATTAGGTGTTTGGGCCCAAACATGTCCCATTTTAGCTGGCTCTGTTGCCTCCAGCAGCCATTAGCGTCCAAAATATCGTTTCACGAAGTGCAATGCTTCGTAAAATGAAGCAGTTACTCGGGATTTACCAAAATTTCATACCAAGATGCGCTATTTCGTTTTAAAACCAAAAAATAATACTCTTTGATTAGCATGTCTTTATTAAACCCTTAAGTTAATATTCCTTGCCTGCTTTGAGATAAGTTATTTAAAGTCGCAATTGAAATCAGCTTAAACAGCATTTGTTGCACAGTTGTTATCGTTTAGGCTGAACTCTCGTAGACAACTCGAGTTTTGCAATTTTTCAGTTTGTCATCTACACTCATCTCAAATTTACTTGAACGCAAAGACAGGCCTTTACCAAAGGAATATATATATATACTTAATAATTTCTCTCTCTCTCTCTCTCTCTTTCTCTCTCTCTTTCTCTCTCTCTCTCTTTGTCTTCTCTTCTATATAAATGAGAAAAAATCTAAACATCAAATTTGGAACGACATTCCAAATTCTCTTTACAAAATACTCTATTACTTTTTCAATTAGAATTTCGTTTCAGATATAAAAATATTCTTCGCTGTAAATGATATTTATTTATAACAGCAAAAATACATTGAAAGTAAAATATATAGGTAGTAGATTTTTTGCATTTTAGTTTTGAATTCAACAATAAATCATAGTTATATTTTTCTGCGCTGCTAAAATTTAGAACTGCACTCTTTTTCCTTTATTGAAACCGCAAAGTTTTTACGTGAAATATAAATTTCTATAACGGGAGAATTTTTCTACAAAAATAACTGTATTTTAGTACCGTATTAAAATATTATTTTTAACATTTTTGCTTTGCTTACATTAGTTGAAATATTTTTAGGTTTTTCATTTCGACGCGTTCTTATTTTATCATGAAAATAAATTCAGTTTAACTAGTATCAAAGAACATAACGACATGAATTCATGATAATCGTAAACTAATCATATATTTATTTAGAGAGTATCGTTGGTAAAATTTTGCGTAATTTTTAATTTACATTTATTTGAAAGTATTTAAAACACTTCATATTCTGAACTTCTGCTTTAGTAAAATTTTTCTCGAGAAATCAGTAAATAGATAAAAAAAATGCATAACACATTTGTATTTATTTACCGTCTACATTTTTCCCAAAATACCGCACATGGACGTATCTGTTCTAATATTCAGTATTGCGCTACGTTTTGCATCATAGCGCGGTGGAGCGCTTCTCAAAAGAAACTTAAATTTTAGATAAATTGAATTCAGCGAAAACTACCGTAAATTATTTACTTATAAAAACTAATTCCTTAGTAAAAAATACAAAATCTGCGAATCGAGAAGGAAATATGCATCTGAAGATAATTTGGAAAAAAATCAAGTTTTTCCCCACTTTCGCAATTGTGGTGTGATTCGTTTAGAGCAAGCTTCTACACTAGGAAACATAAAAGGTAATTTATTAGATTTCATCAGTGCAGCAGAGTCGTGCCAGGAATGACAGAAACTTCAGAGATATTTTCACAAAACAAATTGAATTTCGGTTTAGAAAGCCACTAGGGTATGAATACCTTTCTGCTTGTGCGACTCAGAAATATTTATGATCTAAAAATCCGAATTTCAGAAGTATTTTATATTAATTTATTCCGAACTAAAAAACAAACAGAATTATCTTTGTCGTAGGATTCGGAAATTCGATTCCCCCAGGTTTTACAGCATTACTGGTAATTTTGAATAGCGTATTTCAATTATATCCATCCTAATCTCTCCGCACCTCTTCTCACCATCTCGTTTGAAACTTAGTGCGTCTGTTGTTCGACTCAAAGGCTCTGAAATGTATTTTTTATTCGGAAACGAAGGAAGTACTGAGAGTGGTGGAGACAGCATTTGATACAGCTTTTCTTCTCTATTCAAAATCTGTCGTCGGAAAAACTAGTTAGTATTGGAGCATTCGCATGCAAATTTACATGGAAACACGTTACGAATGTCTGAGGGAAAAAAAAGCCATCACAATAAAAACTGCTAGGACTTATTGATCTATTCTACACGAAATGCAAATGCTTCTGTGTAGGACACGTCTACTGGTATTTGGTTTTTGTTCTATTCTTTTCTGCTTTTTCCCTTTCTGGAAACGTTTTTCCGAAAAGGTTCGCCGCTCGCGTGTCTTATCCAATCTTTGAACCTCACAAGAGAAGCAGGGATGGTAGAAGAACGTTTTTTAAAAGGTGGGCATTCCGACTTCAAGCTCTTCTTCTTCTTCTTCTTCTTTGGCGTACGTCCCTTCCTCTTCTATCCTTCTTCTTCATTTTCTCTAGTCAGACGGAAGCCAAAACGTGTATTGAAAATACGAAAAGATATCTCATTCAGCCGGCCCCTCATCCTTGCTTTTTATATCTCCAGCCGGAATGAGAATTTGAATGATGCCGCTTGAGGAGCAGAAACCACGATAGTTACAGAATTCCACCGTCAAATCTGGCTAGATATTTCTTTTCTTACTTCCCACTTTCTTTTGTTATTTGGCGTACCCTGAAATATATTTCCCAAAGAAAAAGTCTTCACCGAATAAAATAATCCAGGATCTTTGGAGCATTGAAATAAAGGTGTTGGGTTCGTACACTTGCTGAATGGTGTCCTTTGTGTTCTTTGATTATTCCATTTTATTTTTTTAATCTTTTCTCTCCAGTTTTGCGATAGGCGCTAAAATCTTTAATTTTTTCATCCCAGTTTTCTGCATTTGGGAATTGTTTTTCAAAAACTTTCGGTTTTCACTGAAGAAAAAGAGAGTTTTACTTTTATATCATCAGATCCTTTAAATTGCATTGGTCTTCATTCCTGGCCTCTTCCTTCGGAATATTTTTCTATTCATTTGTTTACTATTCCACATCATAAAAAATATCCAAAAGAGCCTTTTGTTTTCCTGGCTTGTTTATGTCTTTTCGTGACGTTGCAAAAAAATAAAAGAAATTTAAAATTTGGGGTTGTTTTCGAGCGTTGCGTTCGGTTTGGGGAACCCCGCAGCTGGAACGTAAGTTTTTCAGACCGTCATGCTCTTCTGAAAGTTAAAAGGACAAATCCCAAAACTAGGGAGGGATCTTCAAAGAGGAGAACAGGTGAAGGGAGGGATTTTTGGATGAAATGGGAGCTGACTTTGTGAATTTTCCGACATGAGGAAAAATTCTAGTGCTCCATAAAGACGGATTTGTTTTTATGAAACTTTTTTGAAAAAAATGGAAAGATCTCTTTACGTTTTTAGCCCAAGCGCCGTGTTTGAAAGTAGATGTCAGGAAGTTTTTGAAAGTTGAAAATATCTTGTGCCTTCCAAGACTCTTATTTTCGAAATATATTAGGCTCTACTGTTTAAAATTCTTTGTTGTTAATATATTAGAAAATATACCGCATTTTCTTCAAAAGCAAGCTGTGGATTCTTTTTTTTATGAGTTTGCTAATGTATGATATGATGTTTGCTCCAAAACTGAGCCATGGAGAATCAAAGTGCTATCTACGTTTTCATTGTACAAAAGCAGCTAGCTTTCTGCAAACATGATGACTTTTTCAAGAGACTAATATTTACCACTGCACACGTAGGAAAGTGTAATTCAATATACAAGATTTAATTATCGTAGTACATGTATTTTTGCTATACATTCAGAACTCAAACTTATTCCCGAGGAGATAAGTTTCCGAGTTGATGGACTTTTAAATATGTAACTCTATCATCCCCTATGCTAATTTGTCAACATTAACGCCTTATAAACACAATTGATATTATGTGTAATAGTGGAGCCTGTGTATACAAGTGACGCAGTGGTAGGGCGGTCGCCGAGCGTAACGATATCCGGGTTCAATACCCAATAGTGCAAAAAAAAAAAAAGCTAGCGGATTAACTGCTCGCCGTAGTCCGGAGTTTGGTTGCTTATAGCTTAAGGCGTCTGAATTCCTCGAAAAATTGTCGGGTCACTGCCATACAGCAGAGTAGTGTTAACGCACTCCATTATTTTCATTTTCCCGGATTTGATTCCCAATAGTATCACACAAGACGTACCATTTTTCTGCCTCCCCCTCCCACGGTCTGTAGTTTCACTCCCATGGCAATAGCGGTCCAAATTCCTTTGAAAACTTTAAATCCTGACACATGACGTTTTCTATCCTTCCGCCGTAAAACACGATTGAAATTAACACAGTATTGAAATTGACACAGTAATGAAATTGACACGATATTCAAATTGACACAGTATTGAAATTGACAAAGTATTCAAATTGACAAAATATTGAAATTGACAAAGTATTGAATTGACAAATCACGCACATTGAAATTGACACGGTAAGAAAAGTTCAAAACATTATACGCCTGCTTATGAGTAGAATTATCCAGTGATTCCATCAATGGGCGATTTGTTCCACCTCAACACAGAGAGAGAAGGGGACAGCTCACTCTTTTTCTCTGTTTATCTTACAATTTTATCAGTCGGATGATTAGATACCGTACACAGATTAAATTACCATCTCTAGTATGTCACTGTATTCCTCACGGTTAACTTTCGACAGTCCACTTTTTATATGTAGCATACTTAAACCAGTGTTTTAGGTATAGAGAAGAAACTTACCACCCGCTCAAGCTGGTGTAGAACCAGAGACCTCTCAGTTACGCTCTCATAGCCCTGAGCGCTGTCTTTTCTCTATCTAAATCACTGGTTCAAGCATGAACCATATAAAAAAAAAGGTTGAATGTCAACACTTAATCATATTGAATATACCCCTATACGTCCTCCGTTAATTCTTAAAGGGTCCCCTTATTGTAATCTCCTCGAAAAAAATGCATTTAAAAATTGTCAGTTTTCTGTAACTACTTCTGCATACTCCCATAAAACCAATGGTTACAAACTTTACAGATTAAGGGCAGAAATATTTCTCTTAAAATGAAATATTTAACTTTATTTATTACACTTTTACTAATAGAAAAATAGTAAATATAAAGATAGCGGTTATATTATTGTTAGTAGAATTAAATTATTATTAGCGTGACATTAGTATTAAAATTAAAATATTTTTAGAATTAAATACTCATTAGATATAAATTGAATTAGAATTAAATTATTATAATTAAATTATTACTCGTTTCTATCTTTTTTAAGTTTCTGATCATGCTTTTAAATTAAGCACTGTGTAATGATATATGAAATAGAAGGAAAAAATACATAAAATTTATTGGTGCAGTTTATTTATAAAAACGTTAGAATAAATCGTTTGTTAGTAGTCATTTCGATAGTATGCATGTGGTTATCATCGTCAGAACATGGTGGCTTCTGTTTATGTCCGTGCTGTTGGTCGGTGTTGCCATCACGTCGGTTGGAAACTTGATTTAGTCGACGAGGGATTAAGTGTATTAGTGGTGTCGTCTCTAGCAACAGGTTTCCCAAGTGGGCGAGATAGTTACTTAGGGGTTAATTATTAACTATAACGCTGTTGTTTTATAGCATATGAAATGCTTCAAAGAAGCTGAGATCAAGTATTGGGTTGACTTTTTTAATAATATGTGCATTAGAGAATAAGAACTTGTGTTCGAATTCCCATGAGTGTTTTTCCAGAGCCGATTTATGGAATTCTTGCTTTCTGACATAAGCTTCGTGTTCATTTAGTCTGAGGCGCAGTGCTCTCCGTGTTTGACCGATATAAATTTGGCCACACTGGCACGGAATGGAATATATGCCGCAGCTGTCAGAATCCTGGATGGTATCTTTAAAATGAGAAAAACCTATTTTGTTAATTGGAATAAAGATAACACAATATTTGAATTTACACAGAACAGAAGCGATGTTAGTTGAAATTCTTAGAAAATATGAAGAACGCAAACAATATCTTTAGGTCCCCAAGAATCACCAATGAGGGAAGAGGCAAGTTTAGGTTTAGTGCACTAACTACATTAATTATTACCTGCACTAATAACATTTGTGTAATTTTTGCTTCTATTTGATCAGTTCCATGTGTCGCCGTTAAACAGATTAATGATATATAATTGTATTTTAAGTCCCAAGCTCATTTAAAATGAGAACAATGATTTAACGTGACTTCCAAACCCCGATATGTGTATACGAAACAAAACTTATAGGGAAATGAACTTAATGAGCTCGAAGGTGTCATAATGGTAGGCATTTGGGTGCTTACCGTGTTTTAACCTACTTGTACTAAAAAAAAACATTCGGACGTTCAAAAAGTGTCTACATTGCAACGATATTTCTAATGCCAGTATTACAGAAGTTTCATTTAAAATTTATATTAAAGCCCTCATACAATGTACCTTCCCATCCACCTGATATATCCGTGAGTTTTGTAAGGTTCAAAGTACAGTAGAGCATCAATTATCCGAATACCGATCAACCAAAACATTGGTTAACTGAAAGCATTCCAGTCGTCAAATTCAAATTTGCGCGCCATGTAGTTCCACTAACGGTGGGAACATGAAAAAGCTATTCAGCAAGTGCACACCGAAATTAACTTGAAGGATGTTGTGTACATGGCAGCAGAAGCTTGGGCTACTGTCAAAGACCCTACACTATCAAAGACTTGGAATAAGCTCCTTCCATCATATGAGTCTATCACTATACCTGAAGAGCCACCGGCCCTGCGGTGGCGCAGTGTGGTAACGCGTTCTCCTATTGCGCGGCTAATCCGGGTTCGACTCCCAGCAGTGCAAAAAGAACGCTTACTCAGAGATCTCATAAAGATCGCACTGCTCACTGTAGTCCGGGGTTTGGTTCCCTAGGCCTTAAGAGGTTCGGATTCCTCGGAAAACAGTAGGTCCCGGCGCAGCATGACCACTGTAGTCTTTGAGCCGTAAAACCAGAAAGAAAGAAAGAAGAGCCACCAAACAGCCAATTTGTATCAGAACTGGCTGGGCTGATAAAAGAACCTTCAGGATTTGAAGAATGCGATCAGTAAAACGTTCAAGACTGGCTCAAATGTGATGTCGATGACCCTGGCTATCGAGTATTGAAGAACGATGCAATTATTGCCAGTTTCATCGACTACCAAGACCCTAGCGACGACGACCGTGCTGAAAAAGGACCATTCAGTGAGGAAGCTTTTCACTGCCTTGAGACGGCTATGAAGTGGTTAGAACAACAAAAAAAAATATGATGCTGTCCAATTGCTGCCTTTAAAACGCGTGCGAGATTTAGCGGCAGAAAAACGAGTTTCATCTCTACAGCAAAAGAAAATTTTGGACTTCTTTTCCTAAACTGTAGGCCTACTTTAATGCACTACTTTATGTAAGGTATGCATTTGTAAAACATGTGATGTAAAATATATAAAAGTTTTGTGTTTTATATCACTGTCTCTTTATTTCATATTGCTCCTATGGCAGTGAAACCATATTTTTTTTCGTAAATGATCGGTTATCCGAAAAATCAGTTATCCGAACACCCCCAGTCCCCAATTGTTTCGGATATCCGGTGCTCTACTGTATAACCAAATGAGCAAAACAATAATAGAGAAAGCAAGCTTACATAAATCCATCTACAGTAAAATACGCTTTAATTTTCGCTCGAATGTGTCCATTAAATGAAGAGATCTCCTTAAGTAGATCTAAGGAAGCTACAAAAGTATTAATCTGTAGGATTGAGTCTATCTCTCCTTGAGAAATAGTGAAGAATCAGCCAATCGTAATAAATACTTACATTACTTTCAAGTTTTTGATTTGGAAGAAGACAAAATTCACCCATATATAAAGTGATACACCGAAATCTGTAATATTGGGCATTTTTCATCTTAGGTTGTGCATTTCTAAATTTTTTTTTCCCCGATTATGCATTTGTAAAATTTTAAATTCTTCTTCTAGGTTATGCATTTGTAAAATTAGAATTTTTTTTCTAGGTTGTGCATTTGTAAAATTTGGATCTCATTCCGAAGCACAAGCAGCGATCGGCGCATTACACGGGAGCCAAACAATGCCCGTAAGTAGTTGTTTATTTTATTATTGAGCAACGTATTAAAATCATGGATGTACAAGTTATATCAATGTATTTCCTATCTGACATAATTGCTGGATGCCTAGGAATATTAAAATATAACTCGGTTCAGAAGTATTCGTGTAACCAAACCCAAATAAAAAACCCTTGATCTACTTCGAGTATCATTGAAATTGAAACACAAAAAAGGGACAAGCGATTCGCTTGAAACTTATGGACAAGACAGATTAGATAGCAAATAATATTTCCAAAATAAAAATAACGCAAGACTTGTGTGTGCAAAGAAAAACTACTTACATTTACCATCTTCATACAGAATGGTTCCCCCTCCATTAGAGATTCATTTTACGATTCATAATATTATATGGAGTCTTGATTTACTACTCGTTATAAATTATTTATATCGAAATTTACACGAAGGCAGTTTATTATGAGCTGGAACGGCATTTTACAAATGTTTCGTTAAGGAAGATCCTACCTTCTTTAGAAATTCCTCCAAACTGATTCATCGCCACTGAATCAGAAAGGAATAGCGTCTCAAAGTTCTCCACCTGTTGGAGTTACTCTTATTTGTGATGGTCATATTTGAGCTTGTGTATGAGGGTCCATAATATCCTAGATATTTTCAGTTGGTGATAAATCTAGGGATTTAGTAAGTCGTAGTAACATGGTGGTACCCCGTAAACTTCAGCGTGAAATGTTTACTGTATGTGGACTGCGATTATATCATACTGAAATAAAGCGTTACCCATATCAGTTTTGAAGGAAAGTGCTATAGATTCCAAGATATCTTCAATGTACCGGCGACTTCTAAATTGCTTGCACTGCATACCAGATCGTACCGCCTACCACAACTGATAGATCATCATCAGAACCCTAAAAAAGAGCGGGATTCGTCATTGAAGACGACCTGAAGCCATTCTGCGTCTCGGAATACTCGAGAACAGCGTCAATCCAAACATATTCGACGATGAATTGAGATCAGTGCAAAGTAACACCATGGCCTATGTGCATACAGTCCTATTTTCGCAAGACGATTAGAAATCGTTTGCTGGGTGATGGGTTGATTGATGGCTGGTACGATCGCTCATCTGATAGCCGATAGATTGAACTGTAGAAGTGGCAAGGACCTATTGGGGAATGGAACGATCATCACGCTGATAAGTCGTCCTCCATGCCCTAGTATCGAATTTACAGGGTGTGTGTACCATCTCTCAAGCATTTCTGAACCCATCATTAGGACCGTATTGGTATCTAGGTTGACATGTGCCCCTATACGTTGAATTGGTCATCAAGCCTCGTAAAAGTAATAAACAGAATTATGCGTGTTGTTTCAAAGTCCGTTAATTGGTTATATTTCTTGCGAAGACGAATTCTTGATGTTATAAACAACTTATGTGTTCTCTAGGAACAAGTTACTGTTAATTTTTTAAGGTAACCATATAACATAATTTATTCAAAATAAGTTTCATCTACATCACAACGCTCCAGGTTTTGCTTTTATTAGCTACAGCGTCTGAAGGATTTCTACGAAACATTAGTGCTATTATCTCAACTTTACTCAGTGTATGTAGAATTTCATTTTTTATACTATAGCAAATATCATAGTGTTACTGTGACATTAAGGGTGTCACCTATTGCAGTTCACCAAAGAGTATAATATATAAGAAAGTAGGTATTATGCACCAGGTGTATAGCGGAAAACTGAATCTCTCCAAGCTACGTTTCAGTAACCAGGTTCGTTAGAAAGACAAAACAAATATCATGCACGACAATACAGAAATCAGTAGGGATTGTGCCACAATCTGTGTTGTTTTTTATCAAAGAGAGTGAAATAGACAAAAAATTTAAGATGTCTTATATCATAAGGTAAGTAATAGTTTTCTCAGAAATGCTTGTAGCTACCAATAGAGATGCGATGTTTCTCGCACCATTGCATCGTATAGTATTCCTTATATTGTTCAACTCTTATCCAAATTGCATTGCAAAAATTAATATTCAATAAAACTCTTTATTGTACGGCCATATCTTTAAGCCTTGCTACAGAACACCTTAATACGAATTTGTAGCCACCATCTTCAAAATATTCAGGAATTAATTGAAACCAGTAACTTCATTGAAAATAAATCCACTACGTTCGCACAAAAGTAGCACAATCAGCACTTATGTCAAGTATCTATCGAAATTTTCAACGACCCATTAATTATTTATTAGAAATACTGTACAAAATTCGCAAAATAGCTTTGACGAAACTTTAAAACATAGGATCTCGGTGACTTCGATATTAAACGCGTAGATTTTTATTAAACTGCAATAAAAATTCGGCGTATACTTGAGTAAATACAAAGTTCTGCATTGAGATTCGAACGGTACGTTAAGCAATCTAAAATAAGCCGTTCGGCAGTCTTCGACGTAACATTTAACCATTTAAACGTCATGACAAACTACGCAGCTTTAACTCAGTCTGCATCTGTGTGCCCGGGGCAAATAAAAATTCCATATTGATACGCATTTCACCACAATACATGTACATTATTTTTCTTCATTTCATGAGCTGAACTAACACGTTTTTCTTTAAGACCTAATTCGATCTTCCATGATAAATATTCGGTTCGTTACATATGTCTTAATTTTGTAATTTATTTAGTTGTATGTATCATTTCACTTGTCGTAGAAAAGTTGGTATTGAGCAATGTCTCTCAAAGTGTGGTTCGCGGACCACTAGTGGTCCCCAAAGGCTTATCAAATGATCCGCAAGCTCAACACCAAATTTCAGAAGAAAAAAATGAACTAGAAATTGCCGGCGTAGCTAAATTTAAGTTCGTTAATTAAGTTCGAGATTTAAGGAATTTCTCATAAATATTACTTGTTATAAAAGGCGTTCCGCAAAAGGTTTGAATCCTCTGAATACACCCATGCTGTCTACATTGCTTATTATTATTATTTAAGTTAATGATGTCATTTTCATTGTAAATTTGACAAAATAAGATCATAACTGACACTCTCCTTATCAAATAGTGTTATTCTGAAAATTATTTTGTTTGTTTGTTTGTTTGGATTTTTATGGCGCAAGAGCATCTGGGCTATACTGCGCCAAACATGGTAAAATCACAGAATAAAAAAATTATTTTGCTACAGTTGGATTTGGCAACCAACCCATATTTTAAGGACATGGTCGGAAATTTTAGAGATTTTCTGTCAAAAGCTGGTGCCTTTTTAAAGTAAAAAAAACTAAAAAAGCTTAAAATTTACCATAAAAGGAGTTAAAATTAACTACAAATTATATTTCAAGGATGACTACATTTCTCCTGCAGGAACTCTTAAATACGTATATAAGCCTGCCAATAAGTCACATAAATCGAAGGTTACTTTGGTTACGTCTTTCCATGGGAGAGGCGGATGGAGGAAGATCAATAGGACGGTGGCTAAGTAGGGCTTAATATTATTAACCATAGTTGGCAACCTTAATTTCAGGCAATATATTTTTAAGTGGGGGGCAGAAATTCCCCCCAGTGACCCGCGATCAATAAAGAAATTCTTAAAGTGGTCCGTGAGCTATCAAAGTTTGACAAATACTGGCATAGAGGCTTGTGTTTCCAGCTTATTTCTTATTAGCAATCCACATTCTGCTTCAATATAAAAGGACACGAGACATCATTACTCTGTGAAGATGTATTTTTTGTTCCTCTAGGAACACCTTATTCTTCAAATTACTGTCTGTTGTTAACGTCTCATGCGGCAAATTATCCACATGAGATATTTTCTGCATCCATTGTTCTCCTTTGGGAGAGACTATATTCGGCGACGGTTTAAAGGCATTGGTCGATTATACATACCTCGTAAGCAGTATCCACAAGGCTTATATCTCCATGATAGCTACGATCATTACGCTTCCCTTCCTTGTATACAGATATATCTTACGTAGTGGCGTGTAGTGTTTCATGGTTGCTTAGGTCAGGTCTGTGGAATCTGGTGTGAATTTCCGCATGCGTTGAACTAATCTTCATTTCAGTAATACTTTACCGTATTTAAGCAGCCCAGTGATGACTAAACGACGGTTCTGCGGCCAATCTGGCCCGCCAACTTATTTAGTATGACCCCGAACAAAAGTTGGCAATCAAAATTTAGGAAATTAAATTTTAAAAATGGTATATTTCAAGAATGTAGTGGGAGTTCGAATATTTATTTATCCTTAACAAAGATAACAGTCTCCAATGCTTAGTTTGCCTTTGAGTTTTAGTTATAGATATAAGCTTAAAAGATACTATATTTCAAATCTTTTGAAAATATACTACAAAAGTGGGATTAGTTGATTGAAAATCATTTCCTGAAGAACGGAATCTACTTCTGAGTAAATATGCTCCTAAACGATACATTTTATATATATTTGACAATATTTACAATTGTGAGCCAACTATGAAGATTATCAAATCGGAATCCAGAAACAGACTAACTGATACGATATTGTCAAATATTCTCAGAATTCAAACATCAGAAATAGAAATGGACATGAAGTCGCGGATGAGGAATTTCGACACGCATACAAACTCTATTTGTAACATCAAATAATATGTCAAACAGTGGCGGATTCACGGGGGGAGAAATTGGGAAATTCCCCCAAATCCATAAAAATGCAGTGGAAATCGGTTATAACGACCAGTCACATAAAACGACAGAATTTTTGCAAAAAATTTGATTTTTCCCTCTCCCAAAAAAAATGCATCGCTGAATCCACCTCCGTGTCAAATCTTTTTCAAAAAATGAATTATATTATTACAATTTATAAATAAAGATGTAATTGATATAGATGACATTGACATGTAAATAAAGTTATAATCAAATGATAATATCTGTATTTTGTTATTAAATTTAATAAAAACTCGTGTCCAAAATTAAAGTTACACTCAATGTTATTTCAATGGGAGAGGTACATATTTTGCTCTTGAACTCTCAATGTGCTTTATTTATAAAAAATCATTTTGCAGAAAATTAACGATCTACAAACATTTAATAAAATTACAACAAGTCAAATATTTTCAGGCATCGTATGAAGGAGAATCCACGGTAAAAATGGTACAAAAATTGAAGATAGAAAACAAAAATTCATAAAAAACATACTTAGGATAAAAAATGTGCTTACATAAGCAACAACAATCATTTTCAAATAATTCTTCATATTTATGTGAGAAAATTTGTTATTCTGGGTCGGTATTTTACGAATTTTTCTTTTCGACTTTGGATGTTTGCATTAATTTTAATCGTGGATTCACCTTCATAAGATGAAAAACCTGAAAAAATTTTTTTTTTTGTAATTATATTAAGTGTTTATAGCTCTTTAATTTTCTGTAAAATGATTTTTTATAAATAAAGCACATCAAGAGTTATGAAACTAAATATATACTCTCCCACTGAAACGCTAACATAGATGAGACCTTAATTTTTGGACACGAGATCTATATATGATTGTATTTTTATTTGCTGGATATCAATACAGACAATTACATATTCCTCTAAAACTCTCGTTACACATAGTAGTTTATTATTATAACACGTTAATTTATAGCTTTACTAACATTTCTCCAAGTAAACCATTTTTCTCATAACTATGTTTTAGCTCAAGTTTTATGTGTCTCATATGGCTAAATATAGGCGTTCTTTAATCTTCGTTTTCTGGTTAGATCGCAATCCTTTAGTTTTGTTAACCTGATTTTTCATAACTACGTATTGGAGTGGCGTTTTCCGTGGTATATTTTCCAATAGAGTAGATGCAAAAATCCCAACTTGCAGGACCGAGGAGTTTAATTTAGACAAATCTTTTGACCCATGCAGACTGCAGAGTCCTATTAGTAACAAGCCACCACGGGTATAGTTATCGGAGTCTCTTATGAAATCAAGCTGTACCAACATCATAATGTAAAAATACAGTACAGCGGCTATTATTTTTATGTCCAAAATTTACAGATACAATAATCTTAAATTATAAGAAACGATTTCAAAGATTTCTGAAAGCTCTTATAATTACGAAAGAGAATCTCCTTCACTAAGTTTGTCCGTATTCTTGATTATCGAATATCAGTCAAAAGACTAAAAGATTTAAATAACTGAGTAGCTTAAATAATATTCTAATCAAACTGGCAGTGGAATCAAATACAGTAACACAACAACTTGACATCTAAGTATAGTTTTACGCCTAAGTTTTACTACCTAATATTTAATACCTCAAAAACTAAATGCCTTCTTTTTACCAACTAAATAAAAATGAACATGATAATTTTAATATCAATGTAAATAATACAATGATTTTATTCCCGCATAATACAAACTTTCTCGATGTAACTCTTCAATCCAACCTTAAATGGGATATTCACATTAACGACATCCATACTAAAATTAGTAGAAATTTTGGAGTAATTTGAAGCGTCAGTTAGTACTTACCTACGTCAATTGTTCTTCATCTTTATTGCCCTACGATTTTTTATTTCCTTTATTACTGCCTTTTAATTTGCGTTAACACCTCCACGTCTAATCTCACTAGACTTACCAGACTTCAGAAAAGATACCTCCGCCTCCTAATTCATCAAACCATTCTTCCAAAACTATAGAAATAGCTCACGATCATCAGATTTTGTTCATCGAAAACGTATTTACCTACAAAACTTCCATCTTCATTTTTAACAACATACATAAAGGCACTCATTCCGGTACACTTCCCTGATTGTGTCCACTTTACAAGAAACTTTGACAATCTAACGGCAGAGTAATTACGGACGAAATTTTGATTCTTACGTATCTGTTGCTTTGGCCCTAGGGTGTGGGATCTTCTTCCTAACTCACTTAAATCTATCCATTCTTTTGCCAAATGTCAAAAACTTATTCGCGCACATCTATTAAAGAGACGATCATGATACCATCATTCCTCTCTTGATTCATACCCTCCATACCTATACTAATCAACCAGCTATTCTGTTTTACTTCATTTTATTTACCTATTTATTACATCCGCTTCTACTGATTATATCCCATTCTGAGCAGCGAAGACTTTGTCTGACCAAAGTCTTTACCCTTTGCTGTCAAGACGGATTAAGCTAACCAATCAACAATAAATACCATCACCTGATGTAAAATGATATTGTATGCGTCTAAATAAAGTTTGATTTGATTTGATTTTTTTGCTACGACAAAATACAGCCAACTTCCTTCAAAGATCGCTATTCGAAATCAGATCTCTCCAGACTGTACAGTTTCATTTGTAACGTTTTCATTAGAACGAACAGGATACATTAGAATGTTTAAACTTTACATATTTATTCATAGCTTTCCATAAATTTAGCAACTACTACCAACTGAAGACAAATGCTAAACTAATGGCATGCTCTCTAAGACGTAGAAATGAACTTTCTTAACCCACTGATTAACCCATAGTAATATTCTAATTGATTCATATTAATCATACTGATTGTAAAAGGTAAATTTCGATTAAAAAACGGAAAAATTAGATATATAAAAGGAAATTATCTTCATTTGTCATACCTCATATTTTAACCCTAGCTATTTTAAATCGGAAAAGGGGATAAAATATGAGCAGATTGTCAATTTTAATATCCATTATATTTTTTTCTTTGGCAAAAAAGGAGGGTTTCAACTGTCAGAAGCCCTTTCTTTTCTGTAAAAACGAAGTGAAAAAGTGGAATTTCAGAACAAAAACGAAATTTTAATGCATGGCCCTTTTAAAGACTATTTGAACGCTGACGTGACTCTTTCGAAAAGGGAAAAAGGGAAAAGCAAAGAACGTTGACAAAGGGGATTCGCAATCACTTTATTTGAACATTGCTAGAGCTGGTAGGAATAGGGGATAATGTAATTTTTGAAGCATTGACTCATGAATCTACTGGCTATTTCCTATCGGAAATATTTCAAATAAAAAGAAAAATATGCCCTGTTTGATTTTCACACAGTGTTATATAAAAATTGTCAAAATGGTTCAAAACCGCTTGCGTAAGGTAACAACCTGGAAAGTTTATTTATGTTCTGCTGTTACGTGCCGATTCGGTGAAATTGTTCACGTCGTATACCCGTGTTAGACGGCGAAAAAAGTAAATCTTAACACCCATCAATTGCGCTGAACTAATATAACGTATTCGAATACACACACGTCATTAAAATTAAGTAGCTGCTTGGAAAGCTTTTCTTAAATTTCCAAAGAATTAATCTATCACATACAATTTCAAAAA